>JXTC01000166.1:30717-200217 GCA_002914845.1 Trema orientale
CAGGGCCGGACGGTGGCCGGAGGCTCCTCCATTCTTCCGTCGGCTGGGAGTGAAGAAAGAAGAAGAAGAAGAAGGTGACGGGGCAGAGGAGAGAGGAGAGAGAAAAGAAAGAAAAGAAAAAAAAAATTATAAAATCTGATTTTTTTTTTAATAAAACTGGTCAAAAGACCAAAATGCCCCTTTTAAAAAACTGGTTTTTACATTCTCCCCTCCTTATAGGAATTTCGTCCCGAAATTCAGAATACAAGGCAAGATTCAAAGTACAACCTCAATCTGGAAGTTAAACAAATGAGGATACTTTTCGTACATCTCAGTCTCGAGTTCCCAAGTAGCTTCTTCCTCTTTGTGATGTTCCCAAAGAACCTTGACAAGCGGAATCTCCCTATTACGAAGCACCTTGAGCTCTCTCCCCAGTATTCGAACGGGTTGCTCCTCATAAGTCACATTCTCTTGGATAGGCACTTCTATGTACTGGATAACATGAGATGGGTCAGGTATGTACTTCCTGAGCATTGAGACATGAAATACATTATGTACTCGACCCAATTGTGGTAGTAGATCCAGACGATAAGCAACAGGCCCAATTCTATCGGTAATCTCGAATGGTCCAATGTACCTTGGAGCTAGTTTCCCTTTAACTCCAAACCTCGTGACTCCACGCATTGGCGAGACTTTCAAGAATACCCTGTCACCAACGTCAAACTCTACCTCGCGTCTTGTGGGGTCTGCATAGCTTTTCTGGCGACTCTGAACAATCTTAAGTCTCTCTCTGATCTTGTTAATCTTCTCAGTTGTCTCTTGTACTAGCTCGGGCCCAAGAGTAACACGCTCCTCTGCATCAGCCCAACACAAGGGTGATCTGCATGGTCTCCCATATAGTACCTCATATGGAGCTATACCAAGACTGGTTTGGTAGCTGTTGTTGTAAGCAAACTCCACCAATAACAGGTGATCATCCCAGCTTCTACCAAAATCCAGTATACATGAGCGAAGCATGTCCTCAAGAATCTGTATAGTCCTTTCAGATTGGCCATCTGTCTGAGGATGATGGGCTATACTAAGATTCAATTCTGTTCCCAAAGCTCTCTGCAGAGCTCTCCAGAACTTTGATGTAAACCTTGGATCTCTGTCAGATACTATGCTTGATGGTATCCCATGCAAGCGAACAATGTTGTCCACATAAAGACGACTCAGTTGTGTGAGTGAAAAGTCGATCCTGATCGGTATGAAGTGGGCGGTCTTTGTCATCCGATCAACTATCACCCAAATAACATCATTCTTTCTTCGAGTTCTTGGTAGACCTGTTACAAAATCCATAGTGATTTTATCCCATTTCCACTCCGGAATAGGTAAAGGCTGAAGTAGTCCAGCTGGCCTCTGATGTTCTGCCTTGACTTGCTGACAAGTCAAACACTTAGCCACAAAAGTAGCTACATCTCGTTTCATGCCTTTCCACCAGTATTGTCTCTTCAGATCATGGTACATCTTAGTACTACTAGGATGTACTGCAAATTTGGACTTATGAGCCTCAGTTAGAATAGTCTCTCTAAGATGAGGGTCATTGGCTACAGCTAATCTTCCATTGAAAAGCACAAACCCTTCTCTATTGGTACTCCAACCATCTAACTGTTCACCATTCTGAAGTTGATTCCAGATCGTTCTCAGTTCTTGATCTTCCTACTGACTTTGTTGTGCTATCTGGAGAAGTGATGGCGTAGCCACAATATTGCTGATACAAGCAGTTTTCCCATTTTCACTATACTCTAGGTTATAGTCACCAATGGTAACTGAATTCTTCCAATCTTCTAGTATCAAGGAAGCAAGCATGCTATGAGACTTTCTGCTCAAGGCATCAGCTACAACGTTGGCTTTTCCAGGATGGTACTGAAGTTCGAAGTCATAGTCCTCCATATACTCAACCTATCTTCTTTGTCTCAAGTTTAAGTCTCGTTGAGTAAACAGATATTTCAGACTCTTATGACCAGAATAAATCTCAAATTTCACACCATACAGATAGCATCTCCAAATCTTAAGTGCAAAGATCACAGCGGCTAACTCCAAGTCATGAGTGGGATAGTTCTTCTCATGTGGCTTTAACTGGCGGGAAGCATAAGCCACTACCTTGCCATTTTGCATTAAAACACATCCCAATCCCGAACCAGAAGCATCAGTGTATACGACATATGGTTCATTACTGTTAGGAACAGTAAGAACAGGTGCGGTTGTCAATCTCCTCTTCAATTCCATGAAAGCTGCTTCACAGTTATCATCCCATACAAACTTGACATTCTTTCTCGTCAACTTTGTCAAAGGCAGTACGATTCTCGAGAAATTTTTAACAAAACGACGGTAATAACCCGCTAGACCAAGAAAATTTCTTATCTCGGTTACACTTTTCGGTCTCTCCCATTCTAGAACAGATTCAATCTTGGAATGGTCAACTGAAATTCCATCATGAGATATAACATGCCCCAAGAATTTCACTTCCGTCATCCAGAAGTCACACTTGGATCTCTTGGCATAAAGTTGATGATATCTTAAGGTCTGAAGCACAATTCTCAAGTGCTTAGCGTGTTCTTCTCGGGTTTTAGAATAGATCAAGATGTCATCGATGAAGACAACTACAAACTGATCTAAATAAGGTCTGAATATTCTGTTCATAAGGTCCATGAATGCAGCTGGAGCATTAGTCAAACCAAACGGTATAACTAAGAACTCAAAGTGTCCATAACGAGTCCTGAATGGAGTTTTCGGTATGTCCTCCTCTCGAATCTTTAACTGATGATAACTAGATCTAAGATCAATTTTGGAAAAGAATCTAGATCCACCAAGTTGATCAAATAGTTCATCGATCCTTGGTAAGGGATATTTATTCTTTACCGTTAGCTGATTTAGTTTCCTGTAATCCACACAGATCCGAAACGTTCCATCAGCTTTCTTAGCAAATAGGATAGGAGCACCCCATGGAGAGGTACTGCTCCTAATGAATCCCTTTGATAAAAGATCATCCAGCTGACTTCTCAACTCAGTCATTTCTGCTGAAGCCATGCGATAAGCTGGAATAGAAACTGGCTGAGCTCCGGGAATCAAATCAATGCAGAACTCGATCTCCCTATTAGGTGGTAGCCCCGGTAAATCTTCCGGAAAAACATCTAGAAACTCGCTAACCACTGATATCCAAGGGTACTGACCGGCGGTTCCCATCTCACCATCGATGGTAAATAAATTCCCATAGCACTCTAATTTCTTCCTTCCACCTATGCATGCTTTTAGAATAGGACTTGGTTTCAAAGGATTCAAATGAGCCTGGTAGACAATAGGATACCCATCCTTTGGAAAAAGAGTCACTCTCTTATTAAAACAATCAACAGTTGCTCGGTATTTGGAGAGCCAATCCATACCAAGAATCACATCAAATTGTTGTAAAGGCAACACTACCAAATCTACTAGTAGTTTTCTACTATCAATCAAAACAAGACAACCACGACAGACAGTAGAAACATCGGTAACTCCACCCATGGGTGTTTCCAAAGTCAACACATTATCCAACACAGAACATTCTAATCCCAATATTTATGCAAACAACATGGAGATAAAGGAATGAGAAGCACCAGTATCAAATAAGACATAAGCCCAAGAGTGGGAAATGAGAATCATACCATCAACAACGCCTATGGCAGTGTGGTTATGAGCCTCATCTACTTCTGCAACGGCATAAGCTTGACCAGAAGCTTTGCCTTTCCGTTTGTTTCCTCTTCCTTGACCTGGGCGACTGCTACTAGTTCCTGTACTGGTACTAGCATATCTACATCCTCCTTGGTTCCCAGAACTTTGTGGAGTCTGGAAATTCTGAGTATAGCCCTGGTTGTAGACCGAACTTTGTGGTCTATACTGATGTTGGTACTGAAAACTATAAGGCTGCTGGTAAGGAGTGGAAGGGAATGCCTGAGACTGGGTCTGAGATTGCACTGGTCTCATCTGATTGCCCTGAAAAGGAACTGAGGCACTCTGACTTCCCTGTGATCCTCCCTGAGACAATGGAGATTTTTGTTGACGGTAGGGCAAGCCTTCTTTTGGTGGCCTTGCTGTCCACAGTTGAAACATCCATATGGTCCATAACGACCTTTCCCTGAAGAGCCACTACTGTTACTACTGCCATTGTTCTGAGAATTCTGCCTTTGCCATTGTCCTTGGTTCTTTTTGTTCATCTTTCTTCCATTACCCGTATTTCTTGCATGATCCCTCGTTGTTGACCGATCATCAAGAAAAGCCTCAGTTTTTTGGGCAGCAGCAACTAAGTCAACAAGGTTGCTGAAGGGTTGTGTGACAATCTTCTCCAAGATGGCTGGCCTCAAAGCCTCCATGAACTTAATAATCTGGAGGGTAGGATCTGTTCCAGGTGCATAGGCATATTGTGCTAACTCCATAAACTTCACATAGTATTCATTCACCGTCATATCATCCTGCTTGAGCCATTCATACTCTCTAATCATAGCAGCTCTATGACTAGCATTAGCATAATGACTCCTGAACAATCCCTCGAAGGTCTCCCAAGTCATATTGGTCACATCCTGAGTCAACTTGATGGTCTCCCACTAATTTACAGCTCCGTCAATCAGCTTATAAGTACCAAAGGTTACTTGGAACTCAGCTGGTGTCCCAATAGTAGCAAAAGTCCTCTTGATATCTCTAAGCCATCTTTCAGCTAGAGTGGGATCAGGCCTCCCATCAAATGATGGTGGATTGAGCTTCATGAAATCCTTAAAGAAATTAGCCTGACGGGCCTCAGGGTCTCGCTCCATCCTTAGACCCGGTAATATTCTTAAAACATCATACAAGCTTGTCAGAGGGTCAGGAATTTGTTGTTGTTGTAGAGGTGTTTCAGCACTAGGCTCTTACCTCGGTATTCTTCTTTTCGGAGGCATTATAGTTCTGTATTCATATGCCAAATTGTTAGTGAGACAGTGATGTAAATACTTTTGAAAAGAAGTCACAATCTAGTCTAGTGATGTCACATCCGAGGTAATTAAACCTCTGCTCTGATACCAAAAATATTCTGTCACGACCTAAACCCCGGGCCAGTGGCAGAAGGAGAATTTCACAAGCGGAAATTCATAATTTATTTTTGAAAACTTTTAGAAACTGCAATTCTTCAGAAAAACGACAACTAGTTTAAAAACGACAGCTTCTGTAAAAGTTTATAAAAATAGTTCAAGTTATAAATTCCCACAGTTTGTGATCACCACCAGACATAGACTGTTAATAATAGTAATAAAACATAAATATGCATCACTATTGTCATCACCAGTAGGCATAATAAAAAATACAGGTTAAATCCAAAGTGTGAGCCTTAAATGTTATTACAAATCCAAAGTGAGTTATCAAGTATTTACCAACTACTAAACTAGAACAAATCTTCTAGTCCTAGTCACTCCGCTCCGGAGTTGCCCAAATCACACTGTACACCACCTGAGAGGGGAAAGATAAGGGAGTGAGCATTTACATGCTCAGTAGGAATTCAATTACCTTTTTAGTATGAATGCAACTTTTGAAACCTGCATGGTTAGTACCTTTTCAAATCCAGTTATAAAACAAGTTTACAAATGATAAAGAATAATCACATATTCAAAATCAAAATCAAAACCAAAGTCACCATGTTCATAATCATGTTGTACATATCGTAAATCAACCAAGTATAAGTATATCTATGAGCTCTCATCCTCTCATCACGGTCCTGTAATACCTCTTGAATAGAGGTACCCAGCATCCTGACACTACCCGGAGGTGTGTCAGCAAAACCTGCGCAGGGGCCTAGGTCTCTCACCTAGCGCTACAGCAACTCGCCAGCGATCTAAATACCATGATGTTAAAATGGAACTCAAGTGTGTGATCCTATGGTAGGTACAACATATCATAGAGTGTGTAATAACCATGCGTCAAGTATATCAAGAAATCATGCTTTAAAACTCATTTGGTATTATTCTGGAATTTACAGAAAATCGGGCAGCATAACAGTTGTATTTTTCCAAAACTAAAATTTTAAACCTGCATAAAAACCATACAAACCAATCCCAGAACAATACAATATATTTCAACAGTTCAAAAGTCCACCAGAAATCCAATCAAATCCATAAAATCCATGAAAATCGACATTTCAGGAAATAGGTCATAATGCATATTTTAAAACAAAATAAGTTGAAAACTTGGTAATTGAACTCCTACCTCACCGGAATAGCGATACTACGCTATTGAGTCCTTGAGGTGTCATTGACGATCGCCCGGAGGGTCGGGAACCAATTCCGAGCCCTCGATCGTCCTCTTGCGAAAAATCAACTTCTCACTGGAACTTCAATTCTACGAACGGACTTCTTCGTTGAATTCCTAGCACCCAAAATATCTAGGTTAGACATATAACTTGTCAAATTCGGGTCCGAGTCCACACCGGACCGGTGGCACGCAAATCGAGACAAAATCTCGACCGTCCGATCGCGATTTTTTATGCCGATCACCAAACAACACAATATATATATATATATATCAAACTTCTCCATTTTTCCGAGTACATTCCAAATATGAGGTCGAAAACACAATCTAACGACCGGATTGACAAATTTAAATATAAAACTAAAAATAACTCAAAATTAACAAAAATGGCAAATTTTGATCCGGACAGTATGAGGTCGAGATATATATACAATGTCGAAGATCGTGAGGAGACGAGTTGAACGGGACCGGTTTCACGGCGAAAGGACGCCAGAATCTTCGCCGGTGACAGAAAAACCGAAAATGGGTCAAACGGCTTTAATGGAGTTTTCCGGCGATCGGAGCACTGGTGGCGGCGGCTGATGGCTGGCGGAGCTTCGGCTGGAGCTAGCGGTGCTTCGCCGGTGCCTGGCGGGGCCGGACGGTGGCCGGAGGCTCCTCCATTATTTTCTCGGCCGAGAGTGAAGAAAGAAGAAGAAGAAGGTGACGGGGGAGAGGAGAGAGAAAAGAAAGAAAAGAAAAAAAATTATAAAATCTGATTTTTTTTTTTTTATAAAATTGGTCAAAAAACCAAAATGCCCCTTCTAAAAAACTGGTTTTTACAAAGGAGGTATTTTAGGTTGAATGGGATCCTAATCATGAAGCAGTGTTGGCATCTTCTGCTGATGACAGAAGGCTGATGATTTGGGACATTAATAGGTAGTTGAATAAAGAGAAAAGACCACAATAGACATAGACTTCTTTGATGATTATTTTCAAAATCTTTCTTTCCCATTAATCCCATCTTTATGAAAAGGACATGATATAAAATATGTTTGATGCTGCCTTCAGGATCGGGGATGAGCAATTGGAAGGAGATGCTGATGATGGGCCACCGGAGCTTTTGTTTTCTCATGGTGGTCTTACTGCCAAGATATCAGATTTCTCGTGGAACAAGTATGAGCCATGGGTCATTTCAAGTGTAGCCGATGACAACACTCTTCAAGTCTGGCAACTTGCTGACAGTATATATGGCGATGCTATTGATGGTTAGTCCAGTGATCTTATCTATCTTCTCGTTTTTTTTTTTTTTTTTGGCAGTGACTATGGAACAGTTACAGTGGGACTATGGGGCCTTATTTTTGTTAATGGGGGATTATGGGACATGAGAAGTACTTCATAGCATCTAAGTCTTAGCAATTTTTTGAGAATATCAGTTTGTTTTTTTTTTTCCCTCAGTACATGCTGTTGGCAGGAACATTGAACGAAACAGTAATCTCTATTTCCATTTTAATCATGTTTTTATGCTAACTTTGCTAGGGATTCACAAAATGAGCTCAGCCCTGTCCCTCCAAGAACATTCCCATGAAGAAGAAGTGGCGGATATTGTTGCACTAGTGTTTAAGAGTATCTTGAAACAAGGGCCATTCCCAACTTGTTGGGCAGTCTCGGTCATAACATGGGCACAGATAATGTGCGCGCTGACTTTTGGCGGTGTCAAAGACTTTGACATGGACATGTATAAGTTCAGTCCACAGGAGGTCATTGAGGGGTATATGAACAAAAGTCACAATATTTTCTTGGCTGTTAAGCACATTCTGTCCAAAGGAGTTCCAGATCTCAAATCGTGGCCTTACCCTGACACGGAAGAGACTACTGGCGAATTGGATCATCTACGAGCATCCGAAAACCGGGTTTACCCATTGAGAAGTGATTTTCAATTCTCAACGGTTAAAAGAACCAAAGGCAAAATGAATATGTGTTATTGTCCTACATTGGACAAGTATGTGAGCAAAGACCTTGTGCTTGCAAAAGCCGCTGATTTTCTTCTCACCGAAAATCCAATTATAATGGGTGTCCCCATAGGATTATTTTTCAAGAAAATAAAGAGATGTTGGGTATGTTTCCTTAAGATTCACTTCATTTCATTTTCTGTTTGAAATTGTCAACTTATATAATAGACTTATTGTGTATCCTCTTTTACAGGATGTTGTGACAAAGGAAAGTGAGGTTCATTATACAACTACTCTTGAACAACAAAAGGATATTCGATATCGATTCAAAAGAACAATTCTCTTAGAAAATCAAGAGGACAATCGCCAAAAAAGAGGAAGTTTTGGAACGAATCACAGTTGAACGAAATTACTCTTCATACCATGACAGCTTTTGGATTAGGTGTTGATGAAGACGAACCGTATTGGTTGTTTGGCAACAATTACAGTGATAATTGTTCGGGGATAAATGGTTTTTGTCGTATTTCAATGTCAACTGAGTATTTGTTCCGTAGGTGTTCCCTTCCAACTTTCAATCCGACTTTGAAAGAAAATTGAAAGTTGGTAGTGGTTTTTGAGGTTTTTTCTGACTTCACTGTTTTGAGCTAGCTGTAAGTTTCAATGATTAGCTACAAGTAAAACTATTTTAGTCTTTTTACTATACTAAAGAAACATGCACCATTGTAACTCTTTATAGTTAAAGCTAATGTTCCAAAATGATATTCCCCCTACTGCTTTGAGGTACAAATTCCAATCGTAAAATTCTTTGCTGTTATTTCACTCCAAATTCGTAAAATTTATTGTCATAAACAGGAGCTATGACCTCTCTGCAAGATTCTCTTTTTGTGCTACCTATTAGCTGCTGTGTCATTTACTATATTTCAGCTGTGGCGTTTAGTGTTTTCCTTCTCTGACATAGCTTGATTCTCACAAGTAAATGGTAAAATGTTCGTCAAAGGTTTTTAACTTATTTGTTAAATTTAATAAGGCGGTTTGAATTGAACCCGAACTGGTACCTGACGATTTGAATCTAATTTATATTCTAGCTTCTAGAAATTGGTCCAAAATGTCAGGCTCTACCATCCGACGTTATGGTAGAACCAAAAGGTTGAACTCAAAGTTTGTAATTTACAGTAAACCAGAAGTTTTAACTGTAAGATTCTGTTTATTGCAAACAATAGAATTTTCATCATTCAAAGTACCATATGACACTCAATTATAATAGTATCCAGTTGTTAACTTCTCTTGTCACGGTTGACAACCAAACAATGCATGTCATATTTTCATTTGTGATTTTGGATGTTGCATCAACATGATTCGTGAACTAACGACACACATTCTGAAAACTACAACCAAAACATTCGTAGAGCAAAAATTCTCTACATATATGAAACAAAAGAAGAGCCTTATGTAGGATGGCAAGATCAGCAGGTCAATTTCTTTTCCTTGCACATATATAAACAGAAAGCCTCAAAAACGAAACACTGCAAAATAGTTTAGATGCTTGAATAGTTGCGCCACTTTAAACAATCCATAGTCCAGAAAAAGCATACAACATATCTCATCATTGGTCATACAGCAATATAAAAAGGCACTACAAAATCTTTAGTGACATGATCCAAGGTCTTGGGAGCTGAAGAAGTAAAATCGGTTCTCAAACTCCTACTGCCAAATCTCCTCTTCTAGCTTCGTTGTACAACCTTGCCAATGTGCCAAAGAATATGGTATGAAACCTTAACATGGTTTTAAATAAAGATACAACATATTCTCCTATAAATAGATTTTTGTAAATATGCCAACATCAGTGGACGAGAGATTCTCTTTTTATGCTATCTTTACTTCTGAAGGGGAGCATTTGGAGCAAGAAATAATTAACAGTAGATCCATCCAAATTTCCTTAATTCTTTGATATATATACTGCAAAACAAGCCAGCTATCTTTAACTGACTAAAATATTAAATGTTTTTGAAATACTCGGTTATTCGGTTCTTTGTTATCTTTGAATGACTAGTCCATCTTATTCAGTTCTCCATTTTGAAATACTCCTTCCATCATTATCTCTCCTAGTCCTATAAATTATAGAACTACCGCAGATAAGTAATCAGAAGAATTTAGATGCTATTAAAAGGTGTAAAAAAATACCTGTACATGGCGTGTAATTGGATGCTAATGAGCACCTGGTGCATCTCTCATGCTAATATTTAGATTGTTCTGCATTGTTCGTCTTCCAATTCCTGCATTGCCTTTTTGCATCATGGCGACAAATTGACCATAATCGATCCTTCCATCCTGTAGACAGAAAAACATTGAAACTTGATTACTCAAAAATAGAAAAGCACAATTCAAGTTAATACTTGATTAAAATTTATTCCATAATTCAAGTTAAAACTATTTAAGATATTAAACCGGATTAATGCTTTTCAACATAAACTCTCTGCTCAAGATCCATATGAAACACGTCATCAATGTTATGTGACTTACATTTACTTGATCAACTTCTTTGATTACATCTTCAAAGAAAACATCGGTCAAGTTATGTTCTGCACAAGCTTGCTGTATCTCATCGACTGTTATGTAACCATTTCCATCCTTATCGAATTTCCTAATTGCTGCAATTAGATGTTCCTCACGTTCTAGTTTGTTAAGATGAACTGTAGCGACTATAAATTCTCCATAGTCAATAGTCCGACTATTGTCCACATCAGCCTGTAAACAACTATAATAGCTTGGCTAACAGTTTCATTACAAGCAGAAGAAAAACAATAACAGCATGACCACTACATAGACCAACTATAATAGCTTAGCTAATTGTTTCATGCTTTAATTGTAATACTTATAACATTCATTATTATCATATTCTGATTCCCCTTTTTGATAATTGAGATGAAATGTGATATTTCCTTTCTTTTTTTTTTTTTTCTTTTTTTTTTACTTTCAAGTGATCGTATCTGGGGCTTTTGCTATTGTCATGGTTCTTGCTGATACCTAAAGGTGTGTGGCTATTGAGACCTCATTCTTGCCTTCAATAAACGGGTAGAATCACCTTACTCTCATATTCTATCTACATATTTTGAGCAGGTAGAACCAGCTTACTCTTGTTCCATTGGTTAATGGATGCAAAAATGTATTTCTGGTACTTTTTTTGCTGGATTTGTTGCCTTACACGATTATTGCATTCGATCTCTTGGTTTCTTTTACTTGTTTCTTCACATATGTGGAGCTTTCACATCTTAGCTTGCATTCATATGTTGTTTTTTCTTTTACTGTAAAGTTTGGTGATCCAGTTCAACTGTCAGCTACTGTAGTTCCACCTCTTCAGGGGTTTCTATTTAGAGTCAATCCTTTCCAGAGGCTTTTATTTAGAGTCAATCTCGATTGGAGCAAGTGGTCATGTCAATCTGTCAGATTTATTGCTCAACAGCCCAATGAGTCGGCCAATATTTCTCAATATTTGCAGGTTGGATTGCTAAATATACCCAATGATTTGAAATGAAAACGTCTAATCTTCTTCATGCTAATGTATTCAAAGTCCAAGTTTCTTTAAAAAAAATTAGCCTCTTTACCATTGGAGATTTACGCGAACAAACCTCAATTATAGTATTCTAAGTTTACATATTTGTGGCAGGTGAAAACTTGTAGCTTACCAACACTTCAGACATAAAGAGCTCGCTTGTCCATGCAGACTCTCACGGGAAAATTCAATTCCTAAGAAGGCAGAAATAAAGAGCTTTGCTTAAATAGCACCTATCGATGCTAGACTCTCACGGAAAATTCAGTTGCTAAGAGGCATCTTGTACATAGGTGCCCCGAAACTCAGGTTTTTACTTAGTCATATGCATTGTTTTACTTGCCTTCAGTAAACTAAGCATCAAGAGACACTTTTCAAGACTATTCATTAAGACATGAAAATATACAAGAAAATTGCACACTAAAAAAGAGTTCTAAGGTTCATCTGTATATGGTTTTCCTTGAACTAAATTACTGATTTTTTTATGAATGTGTTAGTTTATTAGCTTAATCCTTTAGTTAGTGATTAAGAAGCGAATTTGATTTGCAGGCTGAAGCTGCAGCCAGTTTCTAAGAGTGACAAGGGCTTATTTGGAGTCACTTTTTTAAGATCTAATGTTGCATACAATTATAAGCGCGCAATCAAACAATGATAGGGTAGAAAAAAACTCATAATTTAATTTTGCTTCTTAACTAACAAACACACCATGTTCAATTTAAAGGGGCTTTGGCTAATTCATATACTCGTTGAAAATCAAATTTCTTGCTCACTTTTCAGGTTTCTATACTTCTTAAAAATATATTTATTGATTCTTTTCCCCGTCTAGACCAGCCATTTCTTGTTGTTGTTGTTGTTGGTTTTTTTTTTTCACTTATTTGGATATTAAGAGAAAACAATTATATACCCTATTGAACTTTTGGTACATTCTTGGTAACAAACATATTCTAGTGGATTACACAAAAGAGAATATTATGTAAAAGAATTCTAAAATTTCATTTGTGTTTATGCTTTTCTGCTTTTCGTGGACACTCAGATGTTCACCATTCTATCATACTGTCGTTTGTCAAGCTTTGATGTAACTTATTCCTGTTCGAAGTATATAATGCTTTTATTGAAGAATTTCAGTTGCAGATTAATGTAGCAGAATTGTCAAGGCTCGAGAGCTATTATTAGTGTAAAGGATAAAAGGCTCAACTACAAATTACTAAAGAGAAAAAACTTGCTTCAACTTTTGTAACACAAAAGTTATACTACAAATTCCAACACCTTTTTTCAGCTTTAGAGATAAAGCTTGCCAAATCATTCCTTATTAACCGCCTTATACGGAACAACATATTTGAATGAGAATCCTGCTCATTTTTGCAAATGTAATGTGTATAATCACTACTTTTACGGACGAAAGAAGCTTTCACTTATCCCTGCAGGTTGGTACCACTTCATCAATAGCTGTAGATCCTTCGACAGCATTGGGAAAGATTGCTCAGGTAAAGGAAATCATTTGTTTTCTTGTTATGTTTTCTATATTCTTTCTAAAGTTCCTAATATGCACTCTTGATTACCTTACTTTGATCTGGTATAATAGGATTCTTACGTTAACAAAAAGCTTTGATCTCCATAATTAAGACTAAGAAAATTTTCCAATAGTTAGTACTATATGATATAACTATGCACATTAAATATTTTACACAATCTTTTAAACAAACACCAATGTATAATCTTTTAAACAAACACCAATGTATATACATATGCACACAAAATTTTACAGTGGTTATAATGTGGCCTTTTCAGAGTTACGGTATTTGGTTCTATGTGGATGTTGGAAGTGCTTGTATATGTCCAAAATACGCCAGTACATTGATGGTATTGAAGAAGCTGACTCATTCAACTTTAATACACATAAATAGTTTCTGACAACCTTGATTGTTCAGCACTCAGGGTCAAGGTATACAAATATCATGAACGCACATAAAATGACTTTAAACAAATTTGAAATATCTTGCTGGACCAAGTGTTTGCAATTCAGGAAGTTTAATTCTATCATGCATTTAACATGTTACATATGATCTAGTTGTTCTCATATATTAATTCCTTATGACTTGGTTTAATTTCTTCACAACACAACAGGACAGATATGCTTGGATTCAGTCTTTATCTACAAACCGTGATTGAAAAACAAGGTAGATTTTTTATACAACAGTACTGAGCGATTCAATGTAGAAATAAACTCTCATATTTGTAATGCAATTAACATTCTCATATTTGTAATGCAATTAACATTCAACCTTCTCAAGCAAACTTGGTTGTCGATTACAAGGATTGGCACTTAAAACTATGGATTCTGTTACGTCTTTATGGTTTGGAGAACCTACAGTCCTACAAAAGAAAGCACATCAACTTGGCTAAACACTTTGAGAAGCTTGTTATACAAGACCCGAGATTTGAGGTAATTAGACAGAGGCCATGTAATATTACGTCAATACAGAAGACCATGTAATGTTCATTAATACAGAAGATATATTTATGATACTAAAACAGCACAAAGAATTGTATAATTGTATATGTATCCCATTCATTTGGGATACAAATAAAAATCACGAACTCTATCTAGTTATGTTCGAACTGGGTTTGCACCTTAATAATAATAATAATAATCATAATAACGGCGCAGAAAACCAACATACGATTATTACAAACAAACTAGACACAAACTTACAAACAAACTAGACACGAAACTAAGGAGTTACTATAGCAAATATGCTGACGGTCGTTGCAAACACAAGGAAAAGTTAAACAAGTCAACTAAAAGTTTTGGATCATCATAGTAACCATAAATTTCGAAAGGGGCAGGGGGGTAATCTACTATTACGGGCTAGTAGAAGATCCTTAGAGTAGTAGTAGTGTGGCAGCCATGTCGGGAAGTCCAGGATCATTATACCATTCGGGGTCAGGCCGGTGTTCTACTTGCTTAATTAACTCGACAATCTCATCAGCATATCCAATGAAAACCCGGGCTACATAGAAGCAGTCATTCGAAGCTTTGAAAGACAAGTAGAATATTATTCCCTCCACAAGTTCCACACAGACTCTGATAAGTTCTACACAATGAAGATTATTATCTCCCTGAAACCAATTTCAATTGAGAAGTACAAAGTAATAATTAGAATTACAAAATGACTTAATTATTAATGCATTTTCTATTAAACAAAATAATAAACTTACATTGTTTTTCTTCAAGTCA
The DNA here is from genome assembly GCA_002914845.1 of Trema orientale. Classification (NCBI taxonomy): domain Eukaryota; kingdom Viridiplantae; phylum Streptophyta; class Magnoliopsida; order Rosales; family Cannabaceae; genus Trema; species Trema orientale. The sequence continues at coordinate 45,698 of JXTC01000166.1, forward strand.
TCAAGTGCCAATCGCAGAGCCTTTTGCACAGTCAAATTGTTGTGCTTGTCCTCGTCAAAGGGTACAATGACATCAGTGGAGTAATGTATATCATCATCGGAAGAATAATCCTGAAACAAATAAATAAATAAGAATTAAAATACAAACATAATGCTTCAAGAACATGAAATTAAAAATTGACTAACATTTTTTTCACAAAGGAGAACAAAATCAAGGGGTGTAATGGCATGGAAAAAAATGGAAGTAAAAATATCTGATGGACCTAGCAATATAAAGGTCGATTTTTTTATTTTTTATTTTTTATTTCCTAAACTAGAAGAGGATGACATATGGTAAAGAAGCAGATGGAAAAATCTAGAAAGAGAAAGAAAATGTGAGCATAGAATATTGAGAAATTTATATCTATCCGAGGGGAATTTAGCTGATCCTAGTGCCCTATCCCTCATATCCATATTCATAATTACCTATTTGGTCTTGTCTATACTGATATAGAAATTAAAAACGTCCAGTCGTTGCATTAATTAAGGAATCAGTTGTTCTAATATACGTAATACTATAAACTAAATCTAAAAATAATAAACATATGCATAATTGCACACATAATAGTCAACATATATATATATATATGAAGTGTTTCACTTTCAGTATTATTTTAGCAAACATATAGACAGACTGACATAATTATACATATATCTTCTTCTTTAATTGAAAATAATTACCTCAGAATCACTCTCGTCTCCAGAGACTCCAGAACAATCACTCTCTGCATTAAGACAAAGGATATACGAAAAGATTAACATGATAAGAATAGGTTAACCATTAAGTAATAAAAATTAAAAAAAATAATAATCATAAAAATTGCAAACCCTTCGGCTTCACAGTTTTGGGACTAGCATCAAGACACTCATAACCCTGATCCTGGTTCATAAACAAACATAAAGAACATAAATTATAAAAATTCAATTATTCACAATAAATATATATATATATATATATATCTAGGGATCCAGAGCAAATAATAATAATAATAATAATAATAATAATAATAATAATAGTTATTCAGTAGAAACGAGAATAATCATCTACGACTTTATTACAAAAATAAAAAAAAATTGAATAACATAAGTACCTTGATCTTAGTCACGCGAGCTTCCCCTTCCATAAGATCATCAAGTAAGGATGTTGATGAGAGATCCTGCGGAGGCGGAGGCGGAGGCGGAGGAGAAGGCGCAGGTAGGGATAACATGGACATGGCGGAGAGCGAGAATCGAAAAAGATCGGTTGATTTAAGATTAGAGGTTACAGAGAGAAAAAGATTTTGGGGGAAGTAGGGCTGGGAACTATTACTTATATACCTTAACCTTAACACGCTGCCCGCGTTTGGAATGAAGGCTTCTCTGTCTGCTTTTACCTGATCCCATGGCCCATATATCCCCTGGAGAAAGATGGCCCAAACATTTCCCTTCTTCTTATACCTATTGTTTCGAAAATAATAGCAAAACTACGACTTCAAAAACATAATTAAAATTCCATACGACTTGTGGTCGCATTTTCCTAAATACTTCAGTTAGAATGCGCGGTCACATTTTTATAAGTTTCTCTATCTTTTTTTTCTTTAAACAGAGTTTATTTAAGAGGAAATTAGTGCTTACACGTCTTTTTTAAAAGAAATAACAAATATACAGTATTATTTTTTGGGTACCACCTTTTACTGAAAAATACTATATTTGGAAAAATTTTAAATTAAAGGGATCATTTGGGTTTTTTCTTTTCCGTTCTCTCTCTCTCTCTAACTTTTGCAATAATGGGTTTCTTCTCTTTCTCATTCGTTTTGATTTTCAGAGCTTCATTTTCTGAAATTTCTCCTCTTGTTCACGATCGTCCATTAAGGTACGTTATTCATGGTGATATTTTACATTTTTAGTTCATTTTTGTTGTAGTTTACACCTAATTTTCTAGATTTCTAGCCGTTTCTGGTCCATTTTTACTGAGTTTTATACCTAATCATCTAGATTTCTAGTCATGGTGATAACAAGAGCAAGCTCAAGTTCTCCTGCTCCAAAATCAAATTTGAAAAGCCTGGTGAAGAGGAGGGCGAGTTCTGGTGGACCAAAGTCTAAAGCACAAATGAAATCTGTTAGAAAAAAGCTACGATTGGATCCAGTCCGCATAAAACGTCTAAACCAATCAGCATAAAACGTTTAAACCAATCCAATCCAATCCAATTCGCAAATGTGTGGATTAGATCGGCTACTTTAGATCGGTTACTTGGGCTTAATATACAAACTATTAAAATTAGGCTTCATGTCTTTTTTTCTTAGGTTATTTAATTTTAGCACAAATTTGAGTCATTTATAAATTTTGCTGATTATTGATCATATCAATGTATATAAAATTAAATACAATCTATTATAATCTAAAATTAAACTTAATTTAAATCTAAAATATTAAATAATATATATTTTAGTTAAAAATCTATATATTACAGGCGGATTGGATTGGATCAGTTACTTTTGCGGATTGGATTAGATCCAAAAATTGAAATCTGTGCCTCTGTGAATTGGTTACTTTTCAAAGTAAAAAATGTATCTGATTCGCAGAAGCATGGATTTCAATTTTTGGATCCACTTCAATCTGCACAAGTGCAGATATCCGCAGTTTGTGGATTGGATTGGATCGTACAGATTTTGAACACCCCTATATTAGTTACTTGCTAAATTATGTTGTTAACAAAGATTTTGGTTAATAGTTTGGTAATTAGTATTTTTTCCGATTTTGTTTACTAAACTAGTAACCATTTTATTTTTAAGAGTAGTAGTTGTTTAAGTATTGTGCTCAAATTTTGTTTCCCAATTAGTACTCTGTTTTATAACTTTTGACCCTTTTTTGGTTTCCACTTCTGGAAACCAAATTTTTTTTGCATCTTTTTATATTTTGTTTATGTCAAATCATTTGGGTTTTCATTATTGTGTATTACTTAATCATCAGTTTTTATCTCTATTTTTTTATAGGTCTGGGAGCTGAAGATTAAACCTCAGAACCATTTTTATTCTAAGGTTATTTTCTTCTTATTCTTTGAGGTCATAGAAAATATTAGAAGTAAACTGAAAGAGGATCAGAAAGTTTTGTTCAAGAAAACTTGTTTTAAGCAGTTCTTGGATCGTAAGAAACTACGAATGTAAGGGCAAGTAATACATCATGTGTTATTGAGAGAGGTTAACCAACCTAATTCAGAGGACATGTGGTTTAAAATTGGTGGTCAACTTCTAAAATTTGGTATTGAACAATTTTATTTGGTTACTGGTTTGAACTATTTTGGGGATTCATATATGACTAGGTGTCAAAGCAAGGATATGTTGAATAATTTAGATAAGTACTTCAAGGATTATAGCTCAATAAACCAGACTGTTCTAGAAAAATGTTTTAAAGAATCTGAGTTTGCTAATGATAAAGACGTTGTTAGTATGACATGTCTGTATTTGATTTCAAATTTTCTGTACTTAACAGTAAAAGATGAATTGGTTGATAAAGATGTCATGCATATGTATGAAAGTGGTGAGTTTAATAACCATCCATGGGGTAAAAAGTTGTTTAGTATTACATTGAAATATATAAAGGCTGCATTGAATATCAAGTCTATGAAATATAATATCAGCAAGAAGCATGATGAATCTAAGAAATTGAAAATATCGAAGAAGAATGGTAACATCTACAAGTTACATAGTTTTCCTCTGGCATTTCAAATATGGTTATACGAGAGTATTCCTGCTTTGTCGGAGTCTTTTTGCAAGTTAGAGGATTCTGGTGTACCACGTATGATTAACTGGTCAACAGACTTTAAAGCCCTTTATCGTGATCTTGAGAGAGAAGTACTTCAGTCCAAAGAGGTTTTTTTTTTAACTTGTTTGTATTCTATTTTTTAAGTAATTTGTTGCTTTTTCGTTAATCTTATTCTCTCTGTTTGTATTCAATTGCTCACTTTTTTTGTGTTTTTCTTTATAGATTGAAATAAGGAAAGTAACCCCAATTGATGAGGAGAAGAAAATATTAAATCTCAGTGGATTTTGTTACAACTCAAAAGATCCAGTCGTAAGAAATTTGGCAAAAGAAGATGATGATTTTGAGATTCCTTCACCAAAATTTCCATTGCCAACTGAACCTTCTATTTCAAAGTTGACTAAGCCTTCTAGTTCCAAGTTAACTAAGCCTTGTATTTCCAAGTCAAGTGAGCCTTCTACTTCCAGGGCGAAGAAAGCTTCTGAAAATGCATTGGAATCATCATTTTTAGATTTGAAGAACCGCATGAAGCTTCTTTCATTGGAGCTGTCACAGTTAAGCAAGAATATATCTCTGTTGCAAAATTACTTTTCCTTGAGGCAAGATACCATTATGCGTGATATGAACAAGATGAAATGCGACATGGATGATAGGTATGTCGTCATTATTTCTATGTTGTCTGGTATTCAAGAAAAGTTAGGATGTGGTGCACATCCTATTCATTCATTTCTCATTCCTCATGATGATGATGATCAAGTTGCGGATAACTGGGCTAAAACTGTGGTTGTTGAGGTATATTTTACTTAACCTATTTAGTTACCTAAATATATTATATTTTGTAGTTATTTTCTTTCTTTTTACTTTTTTTTTTTGGCTCATTTTTATAGGCTGATATTCATACTAATGATAATGCCAAAGGGATTGAGGATGACGAGTTTGAGATAGATGATTAGGTAAGATACAAAACTATTCTTTTATTATAAATAATAGTTTCATTTGGTAACCAAGTCGGTTACCTTATTATATATCAAGTTTAACTTTTACTTATACTTTTTCTTTTTTAGGATACCACTGCTGCTAATGATAGTGTCAAAGACACCAAGGTTAACAAGAATGAGTAGAAAGACAATGATGGAGGAGATAACAAGGTTGCTGCTTCTTTATATTTATGTCAGGTAACCACGTTAATTACCTCATTCTAGAAATCTTGATTTATTAGTGCTTTTTTTTTAGAGTGTTGCTGCTACTGATTCAAATGCCAAAGGTTATACAAAGGATAAAGATACCGATGGATAAAATCAAACATAAACTGTTGTTAACAAAGATAAATGAAGTGATGTTATTCGAGTGATTTACTTAAGTTTTTGTTATAGTTTTTTGATTATTATTTTTCACTTGACACTCTTTGAGTAACTTTAATGGTTAATATTAGTAACTTGTTTTGAATTAATCGTCTATTATTTTTTGCATGGTAGTGGAGGTAAGCTGGATATCATTGATGATCAAGGGCAGGTCGATATGATTGATCAAGGTTTGACATGTTGCTTTTTGGATGATTTAGATCAAAAAAACCATTGATGAGACTTTAAGAAACGCAATGGTGGCTGCTCAATTATTTAAGGGGGAGGTAAATTTTATTCCTTTTTTAGCGACCAAAATTAGAATATTTCTTCTGAAAACCAGTTTACTTTAATTGGCTTGATTATTTCCCATTTCATTTTTGTAGGATGATCCAATGGATTCGTTGGTATTGGTTTTGTTTCAGGGTTCTGACTTTATAGAACATCCTTTTGAAACCCCAATTCCTGCAAAAAGGGAGCTGAAACTTAGTGCTCAACTGAAATCTCCATTCGTCAATAACTTTGGTTCCTCTTTTGAACCTGTTGAGAAGCCAAAGAAGAACCAAGGAAAAAAGAAAAGTGAAAAATTTATTTGCATTCTCTGTGGACCTATTTTCCAAAGTTGATCGCGATTGGGAGAATAAATTAATCAAATTTATTGATCATGGTGTTAATCTTAAAAGCAAGTAAGTTGTATTTTTCTTATTCTATATTTTAATTGGCAGGTTTATGTTGTTATCTTAAGTAAATTTTCTTTTTTTTTCTTAATTTATTTAGGAAAAAGTTTTATCCAAATGAGGAGAATGCACTTAAGAACCCTATGGATTTTTCTATAACTAAAATTCATGAGAAGATGTGGTTTTTCGACTTGCATTATGATAGAAGAAATCTTCAGTACTCAGTAAGTAATTTTTGTTCTATTTCTTTATTCTTAAAATTTGAAATTTTAGCTTTTTTAACTTTCATTTGGTGATGTAGAAATCAACAACGATGTTTGGTTTCTGTAGCCAGAAACTAGTTACCATAGTTACTGGTTACCATAAATGGTTTTCGAAAACCAGAAATTGGTAACTAGTATATGGTTACTGATTACCTGTTTTATTGTTTGTGCATTTTTTCCTCTACAGTTTTGTTCTTTTAATCTGACTGGTAACTAGTAATCTATTTTTAGATTTTTTTAGAAACTAGTAATCAGTACCAATAACTGGTTACTATATACTATTTTTAGAAACTAGAATCTGGTAACTAGTATATGGTTACTGGTTAGAGTTTATTATTTGTGCTTTTCTAACACTACAATTTTGTTCTTTTAATCTGACTTATTTTCATTCTATTTTTTGGTCTCTTTCTTTTTTTTTTCATAGTGTATAGATATCTCATTTTACAACCTACACGAAGAAGTTCGATACAATGAGACTATTTCATTAAGGGTTACAACAACTGATTTCCAGATTGATCAGCATTTGAGGTCTTTATATCAAACTATTTTGAAAAATAATTGTGATATTTCTCTTATTAAAAAGGATGATCGTGCTGTAGAGTATATTCTTAGGTTCTACATGCATTGTAATACTCCTTGAAGAGAGGTAGACCATATTTTGATACCTGTGCATATAGAGACTACAGATTATTGGATTCTTGTGCATTTTGATATCTCTTTGTGTATTCAATTCTTTGCAGAGTGCAATTAATGAAAAAAGGGCAGAGAAGATAGTTGAACGAATAACAGTGTTGCTTTCATTGTTCTTGGACTGTATTGGTTTCTATGTGTCTCAGAGTGATGTTGATCTGACTTCTACGTATTTTCTGAACAAGAAAGCTGCTAAGCCTCTAGATATTAGTATGATTGATGATCTTCCTCAACAAACTCACTGGTATTGTCTAATTTTTTTGTGATTTACTTACTTTGTCATATTTATTTATATGTTTTATGTTTTGAATTATTTTTTGTTGTGTTTTTGATCGAGTGATTGTGGTGCTTTTATTATTGCCTATGTAAAGTACTTTATCCATGGTGCGGTTGATAAGCTGAGAGAGTTTTCTGTTAAGAAAAGGCAAAACAAACTATGTGTGGAACTTTATGCACATGCCTGCAAGAAACAGATGGAGGATTATGAGTCTGAAAGTGAATTTCTAAGTTGGCTGAAAAACAAGGAGGGCCAAGATTTTAATTCGGAATCTGAAGAAGGACGAGACTTGAATATTAAGAAGAAGAAGAAATAAAACTTTTGTAAGACTTTGATATGTTTTTTGACTCTTTTACTATATTTGTTTAATGGATAAACACTAGTACTGAAACTATTTTGTGTAGTACCTTTTCTCCAGTTACATAAAGAAAATTGTAGCGCTTTATTCTTAGTTACTGTTTTATATCATGTAATGTAAGTATCACTAATTAAATTCTATTAGTTAATGCATAGACACTAGTATTATTACCATGAATTAGAAATAAGAGATTATTATGCCTTCTGATTGATTATCATGTAAATTAATTTTTTATTTTTTAAGAATAAGACTCCTCTTTTTCTCTCGCTAGCTGATATTATTGAGGGTTTAAGGTTGGTTTCGAAGAAAATAAAAAAGGCAATTTATTAGATAGCTAAAGAAAAAGAAAGAAATGTCTCATATATGGTATTAATCAAAAAGCTGACAGAGTGAGCTCGTATATTGCTGCTACAATTCTCAAAAGATTACAATAAAAGAAAGCTGGAGAGCAGCAGAAAGAAATAAGCAAAGAGTCTTTTGATTTCTTCAATATATATAGTGTTTATCACAAAAACTATTACCTTTACCATTTAATATATTAAAAAAAACTTATTTTCTTGAAAATAAAAAGGGCAACTATGGCATTTAGACTCTATGGGCATTTTTTTTTTCCGTATAAAATTGATACATACAGTAGAATGGATACCATTTCACCACCGTGAAGGCAGGGATAGCCCACTTTTATTATTAGAATTATAACCTTTTTTTTTTTTTGCTTGAAGAATTATAACTATTTCGGACCCGCATAAAAAGAATGGTTCAATCCACTGCCGACACCATCTTTTATGTGAAGTATACAGGGAGAGAGAGGGAGGGAGAGAGAGAGAGAGAGAGGGACGGTGTATCTATAAGCCTCCATGTGAGGAGGAAGAGAGAGAGAAAGAGAGGGAAAATAATAAATAAAGTAACTCTCTTTCTGGGGCAAAACTATTCAATTCATCGGAAGAAAAAAATAATGGCAGAGAGAAGAAACAATACCGAAGACCCTTAGAATTATGTGGTGATATCTGTAAATTCAGTGTATCATCTTCGTGCCTAGTGCTTCATTTTATGCCTCATAACACAAACCAAGTACCTCTCTAACTTAAAAGAATATATGTAAGTTCTTCTTTTTCCGTTTTACACTCTTCTTCTTGTGTTTGCTTATTATTGCTTGTTGTTCAGTGCTACTAGTCTACTTTGAGCTTTCAGATCTTGGGTCCTGAAATGTTGGAATTTAATGGCAGTTGTTGTTTTTTCTTGTTTGTTGGTCGGATTTGATTGGTGGGTTCTGCTTACTTTGTTAAATTTCTTGATATAATCTGATGGGTTTGTCGGAATTTAAGATTTTAGTATCGAAATAAGGTCTAGTTCGTGTGACACGACTTCGATCTAACCCGTTTCTGGAAAGTTTTAGTGGGTTTTTGCTTATTTGGCCCGTTCAATAATTGTGTCAATTTTCAACGAGTTGGACAGCTTGCTCATATTTTTTTACAGCAATTTAATGTCAAGGTTCCATGTTTTGGGGGGGTGTGGGGGGTGGGGAATGAACTGGATCATAGGAGAATGATGTTAGAAGATGGAACTTCAATTGTAGATAGGAGATGTATGTAGATCTAAGCATAAAAGTAGAAGAGCGTTTAATTTGCAAATTGGGTCAAGAAATGTCTTCTGGAAAATTTGCCTCCTTAACCCTGCAAATTTTTTTGATTTAAAATTAAGTACTTGTACTTGAGAAGAGATGAAATAGTTGTACTTGGTTATTCTATTTCTAGGTACTTGAGAAGAGATTAGGACTTCAGTCAGAGCACAAAATGATAGATTTTTCGAAGGAGAATTTCCTATAATGAAGTTATAATTTTTCTTTTTCTCGGAGTCATCTCCGCAGCACCAAGTTTATGGTCACCCAAATTTTACTTACACAAGTTTAGACTTTTAGCTTGTGCTTTGACAATGTATGTTAGATTTCTTATGCTAATGCTCAACTTTGCAGATTTAATAATGGGAACTCTGGCAGTGGAGACGCAGAGTAATGTAGGCTCAGATGTTTACCTTACTTTGGGGCTTAAAGAATTAGGCAAAAGAGTTATGAAAATTCCCCGGGTCTTATCCCTTCTCTCATCCCTTCTTGAGAAATCCGTTCAAATAAATGAGTTGCAATTGGAAGCAACACAGGTTAAAGATGTTCTTACCATATTTCATGGTCTAAGAGCACCGAGTTTGAGCATTCGCCAGTACATAGATCGCATCTTCAAGTACTCAGGCTGCAGCCCATCCTGCTTTGTTGTTGCAAACATCTATGTAGACAGATTTCTCCAGAACACAGATGTTCAATTAACATCTCTTAACGTTCACAGGCTCCTAATCACAAGTGTAATGCTAGCAGCAAAATTTATAGATGATGCGTAAGTTCTAACCCGAAAACAAGATGAAAATGAGTTTTAACTAGTCTTGAATACCCTTTGGTTCTCGGCCTTTACACTTGGAAGTTTCGTCTTTTTCTTCTTTTTTTCCCCTCTTTTTTTGGCGTGAATCAATTAAGATGTTGGTTTCGACATTCTTCTTGCAGATTCTTTAACAATGCATACTATGCTAAAGTGGGAGGAGTCAGCACAAAAGAGTTAAACAGATTGGAGATGAAGTTTTTGTTCACTATTGATTTCAGGCTTCAAGTAAGTGTAGAGACATTTCGAAAATATTGTTCACAATTAGAGAAAGAAGCTTCAGGACTACAGATTGAAAGACTAAGGCCAATCCAAGCCTGTGGAATTAAAGAGGGTTGGTCAAACAAAGATGATTCAACTTGTGCTCCTGCGATTGCTAGATGATAAAAGAAGAAGATGCACTAGCATCTCAATGTATTATTGTTTAGTTTAGAAGGTTCGATTGTTTCAAACCTCGTGCTACGTTGGCACTTCAGTGGAAAAGAGAACTTTGCAAGCAGTGTCCTGTACCTTGTCCTTGTTTTGTGATTTTTTTTCTTTCCCTCCATTCATCCATACCCTCCTGTTGAGTTAGCAACAACTATAATGTAAAACAAAAAGTCTCAAAGGTTGATTACATTGTGCTTGGCTGAATTTAAGTCTCAAAGGTTGATTACATTATGATTAGCTGAATTTTATCCCGTGTGGACTAAATGATGTCCTGACAATGTTAACATTCATATTCGATAATTCTTAATAACGAATCAAACACATTGTTTTCCACGTGATTTTTATTTTTCGAAATCTTTATTCCTACTGATCTTTCTTGTTTAAGAAAAGGAGTACAAAGCAAATATTTGTTTAAATGGTAAGGTTATTTGGCTAATCTTAAAGATCTCTTGGTCACTCTCTTTCTCAATGTTCATCTGTAAAAATAGAAAAGAGAAAGGAAAAAGGGTATATTTTGTCTAGATTCACGAAAACGCTCGTCTCATTTGAACAAAAACAGAATAAAATTGAAAACGATATGCCATTTTGGATATGAGCGGTGAGACATCGAAAAGATATGCTTCCTTTCATCAACCAGAGCGTTGACGAAAATATGCCCCCCTACGTAGAAGAGTTACACTTGGTACAATGTACAAAAAAAATCTAGTCTCTATGTACATTGGTCTTCCACCGTAATGTTTTAGTTAAAGATCAAAATTGCGACTATCTAGAGCTAGACCATCTATTCCTGCTGTACTTGAGTTTGAATGGGCTTCGTAAGTGCACTAGTGAAGGATCTCCTTATCTCCGGTATGATTAGTTGAATCAAGTGGGAGTACCTGCAAATTTTTATATCAAAGAGCATAAACTTTCAACATTAACTGAGTTTATTAAGAGGCAAAGAGAGAGCAAGAGCAAATTGCTACCATCTAAGGTGGCAAAAATAAAATAAAATCAATTTCTAGATGTGGAGATAAAAAAAATTAAAGCTCAGATTCCAAAAGTCAGATTCTAAAGAAAGTATCCGAAATCGTGGATACATGCATACACACAAGTAGAAATTTCAGAGGAAGCCATCAAAATATATACCAGGGTTTGATGCTCAATTTGTCAAACTGCTCCAATACGAAGAGTATGCAAGCTTGTCTTAATGACATAGCATTGAAGGCCTCTGATAACTCGTACACGAGCGAAACATTATCTACAGAAACATCCTTTAGGAACAAAATAAGAAATCATCAGCAAGCGAAACATTTCATACAGAAATATTCCGAAGGAACTAAATACAAAAGTCGATCAGCTATGACTAGTAAAAGAGATGTTAATGCAAAAGACAAAATTATCAAAATGGTGAAGCCCACCTGAGCAATGGTATATTCACAGAGTCGCTTAAGACCATCCAAAAGATATTGGTCTGCAGCTCTGAGTAGATCCTGAGCAATATCTAAATCGACCTCTACAGATCCTGTGTATATGAATCTAAGAGGCACAACCGAAAGAAATACACATAATCAGGGAACAAATAGTGGCTCATTACTCGTATTAATCAGTCAAAAAGAAGATAATAAACACTCATACCTCATCATCAACTCAAAAACATCCCACTTTATGTTTGGAATTTCTATATCTTTAGCATCCCTCTCCTGCAAAACGTTTATGTCACATATCTATATAGGTTTACAGAGCACAAAGAAAAAAGCTAGTAGATAAAAATAGCAAGAGTTGAAGATAAAAATTAATCCTCACCCTGTAACCACCATCAAACATTGCACGGAATGCATCAGAAGAAGCAAGCAGACAGATTCTGTGAGCATAGAACCGTTTACCTGACAGAATTTATACAGTAAAAGTAAGGGTCAGCAAATTCAGAATATATCAGCCGCATAACAGAGAATGTTGACATTGTTTTTCTCTGGATAAAAACAAAGGCAAGGCCATTGCATCCTACCTTCAACTAAGAAGGTGACATCAGAAAGAGTGGGATTGTTTACGTATTGCTCACCCAAATACACCTGAAGAAAACAGTGATATGTGATCATGTCAATGACAGGAACAAGTTTATCCTTCTCTTTTTGTTGCTTTCTTTGGGTACTGAAACCACCAAGTTTATGCATGAATCGTCTAATTAGACATTAAAAGAAAACCTGCGGGGTTGGTGATAGGGGAGCTGCATCCACATGAGAGAGAGAAGAAGCTTTTGTAGCCAACTTGTGCAAGGCCAAAGAACCATCATGTTGTTGCTTCAGGTTCGTGGACTCAAGAAGCCCTAATAGCAAGTCTAAACCTGCAGATAGAAAAGAGCAATGAGAATTCCATAGCAACATGATTAAGTTAATTAAAACTATTTCGGTGTATTTGCTTGGTTGTGTGTTATTAAGGGCTGTAATACTAAGTAAGATGTCAAAACTAAGAACAAGACTGATTTTTTGCCTCAACTTGGTTAATAACTATTTGTTTAATTGCTTCCAATTACAAATTTAAGGGACTGAATTCCATCGGTTCTGACATTGAGTTGGCACAAAACTACACCCCTAATCTAAAAGAATCAGACCAATATAGCAAACCATAATGCAAGAAAGGAAAATACATTAGTACTCGAGAAATCGTACCATTGTTATCAATGAAAATAGTTTTCCAGTCAGCCGGGGCACAAAGATGGGCAAGAGCTAAAGCCACTCGTCTTTGGACTGTTCTATCTGCAGCCCGCATCAGATACAGTAGATGGTTTAATACCTGAGGGAAAAGCACCAAAGCAGTTGAACCCACCGTCATAGCAATTTCATTATTTTAATTTACAATTTGAGCAAAACACTTATAAAAATAAACAAATCAACTAAGTTACCACAAAAAACCACCCAAATAAGGACTAACAAAAGAGCCAAATCCATAATAACACTCACCCGTCCGTGAATCTTTTCCTCTAGTCTTTTCAACGTTTTTGCTACACAATCTTTAGTTGGCTACAAGAATCATGTATAGACGCAAATAAGAAAGTTATGATCAACTAGGAAAGCCAAGAAAATACCATTTAAAATTATAATTCAAGAGCTGTAAGATGAAACTAGAAATAATATTAGAAGGAAAATATACTTGAACCATGAATTCTCCATCTTTGAGTATTTGAAATCCTCCAGCCTTAATAAAATCGGAAACATTATCCTACAAGAAACTTTTCAAGTTAGTTCCAAAATTTAGCAGCATTAGACGATAAACATAGGCAATCAAGCCTTACCTCATTATCAGCAAGACCATATAAAGCAAACGCAGCATTGTGTTGCAGAGATCTATTTTTCGAATCTAGAAGCTTCAGTAGAGGCATAATACCGCCATTATGAGAAATGCCGGCTTGATTGTGTGTATCCTGAAAATATAAATTGTATATAAATCCCCAGAATTCATAAATTCCTTGCACAACTACTACCCGTATTTTACTAGTATGAAATTATAATAGGGTTTTTTTGTATGACACTCCTATGTTTTTCGAGATTTATAAAATGGCCCCTGAGTTATTATTTTTGGCTATTAAGTCCTTAACTTTTAAAAATTTTAGCAATTAAGCCTTTTTCGTGAGTAATTGTTAAAATATTAGATAGAATTAAGTATTTTCAAGTCACGTGCAAAATTTTTGAATGTCAAAATCAATATTTTAGTGACATTAGTTGAAATTGGAAGACAAATAGCTAAAAATTAACAATATTTAACAACATAATATAAAAAATTAAAAAATAAAAATTCTCAAAAATTTAAAATTTCTCTTAAAATTTTTTTCTACTTCCCTTCCAAACTAATTAATGTTAGTGAAATACCAATTTATTTCACTTAAAAAAGTTCAATTTTACGAAAATTTTAATATCAACAAACAAAAAGGACTTAATTGTCAAAATTTTAAAACTTAAATACTTAGTTGCCAAAAAAATTAACTTAGGGATCATTTTGCTAATTTGCGAATAACATAGGGACCAAACATATGAAAAGCCCATTATAATATGTTACAAACTTGCCAATTATTATTCTCCATTTTTTTTTCCTGTTAAACAAGTGGCAGTCAGTTATAAGCAAGAGGATGGATAATAAAGCACTGGACTCAGTAATAAAGGGGGGAGTTAGGAGGGAACCAACTTAATAATGTTATCATTAAACGTACATTTACAACAGCATGTCCCTTCCATGAGAAACATACACGAACATTACAGTATAGTTAGTAGTTATTAATCTAAAATGTCCAGCTCTCTTCTGATGCCTCTTTTCAGATTGTATAAGAGAAAAAACAAAAAGAGTAAAGAGATAATAACCTGTGCCAACCTCCCTAACGCAAAAGCTGACATCTCCTTGACTTGTGAATCTGGAGACTGTAGCATCTCAATCAATGGCTGCACGGCTCCTCTTTGTACAATATGAACCTATATGCATACCTAGGTTGTAAGTTACAACATTAACAAAATATATATATATATATACATGGTATAAAAACCCATAACCAAGAAAGAATAGACTGGCAACATTAATATGGTTCTCCACCTTGCAATCTGAATCAGCAGCAGCAAATTGACCAAGTAGTAAAGCTGCTTCTCGTTGGCTCTCCGAACAGCAAGAACTATCGTGAGAAATACCGAATCATTTAAGTCAATTAGACTCAAAGAATTTAATCCAAATAAGAATCAGGAAACGTTAACAGTCTACCATTGCTAAAACAACAATGCTTTACAATACTCCAAAGTAAAAGCTAACACTGAACTTAAAAGCACTAAAAATTACAACATTTACCTGAGTAGTCCAATAACAGGTTGCAAAGCACCAGCGAGGAGAACTTCTTTCTTAATGATTGGGGATGAGTGGACCAGATTACCAATTACACCAACCTGCTAAACCACACCAGTTCAGCTAGTGCAGGGAATGGGAAGTAACCCCAAAATATATGAAGGGGGAAAGAAGAAGAATCAGGGCAAACCGCTTCATAATGTATTGCGGTATCCTCAGAGCAAAGCATTAGTATTAGGGTAGGTAATGCATTGCAATCTACAATCTGCAAATTATGGTTCACGAATCTTTTCAACAAATGTAATCTTAAATGTAATCTTTTCAACTAATGGAGGCAAAAAAGTGTAATAGGGAACGTTATTCACCTGATTTTTGTTTTCATCATTCTTAAATGCAAGGGTTCGCAGGGCTGCCGCAGCTGCTCTCTGCACCTTTGCATCGAAAAACTCAAGCAGCTCGACAAGAGGAGGTATACCACCTTCAATCCTGAGTTCAAAATTTCCGACACATCACAACAAGCACATATTGATTTATACTGACATTATGGTAAACTTAAAACATCAATAGAAAGCAAACCTGACAAGGGTTTTGATGCTGCTATTTTCATGAGCAAGATTAGTGATGGCATCAGCTGCCCTCCTGATAACTCCGCTAACTGCTCGAGAGTTGGTACCATTCTTATGCCTCTTTAACAGATCCACCAGATGTGACAAAGCTCCAGCATCAACTATGAGCTGTTGATACTCAGGCTGTTCGACATAGAAGCCAGGTCGATTAAGGCATGAATAGTTAACCAAAACGTAGCATCGGGTCTTACTTTGATCACCAAACGAAATTAAGCAACTACTACCAACTATTACTTTATATTTTGCTGTTATTCGATTGATCAATCACTGGATCGCCAAACAATTCAAGGCAATGGATATTACTAAATACTAAATGATAAATAATTTAAAAATAATAATAAATAAATAGCAAGACGGCACTTATTGAATTACCTTAACAGCAAGAAGCCCAAGCGCGAAAGCACTTCCTTTCTCCACTTCGTGCTCATACGGCCCCGGCGCACAGTCACCATCTCCCACCGTCTGTGCCTGGAGATGTTTAACCAGAACAGGAACCGCTCCACAATCCACTATGACATCTATAACATCCTCTGCGCAAAATCGCAAAAATACCAGAAACTCGTAAAACCCTAACCCTCTAATAAAGATCAAATCACCGCGAACTCAACCGAAAAAACAGAGTACTGTATTCCACTTCCATCAACATATATAAACCGGTACCGTTCTTGGCGAGTTCGCAGAGCGCGTGGGTGGCGCGTTTCGCAGCGGCGCGATCGGCGTCGGAGGAGGCGAGGACTGCGACGAAGGATCGGACCTGGCGGAGCAGATCTTGGGTGGTATCTTGGGGCGCGATGGAGGGGATCTTGCGATCGGAGGCATGTTGATCTTGCTCTTCTTGGAACTCTTGGTCCAGCTTACGCTTCAAGCTTCTTCTGGTAGAGACGGTTGGGTTCTTCTGGTCTCGTTCCATGGCCGGAAGAAGATGAAGATGGATTGGAGGAAAGAGGAGAGCAGAGTGGGTTTTTGGTAATTTGTGCTTTTTGTTTTTGTTGGTTTTTTTTTTTTTTTATTATGATAAATGGAAATAATATCAGCGGCTACTTTGCCGGGTTGTTCTATTTTATAGTTGTGTCTTGTGTGATGTTTGAACAGCCCGCCATTTTTACATTTCTGAATTTCGTTGTGAACGCGCGCTTCCCGCTCTCGGAATTATGAATTCATTGCTAAACGGCGCGTCGTTTGTTTAAGTCTAGGCTCTACTCTCTAGCTAATGAAATAAAAACACTTAACAGATACTCTTAGGAATGGCAATGGGGCGGATCGGGGACGGTTTTTTAATTACCATTCCCATCCCCGAAAACCAATCACAATACCATACCCGCCCCATTAACCATTATTTTGGATGCGGGGACGGTGCGGGTATTAACCAATGGATAACAGGAAAAACCGCGGTTACCCATTACCCATTGATAACATTAAAATATTAAAAAATTAAGATGAAAATACTAAATCCTTTTTATAATCAACAAAATATTAAACACAATAATATACTAATAATTTTTAAACTCTAAAATTTAAATATATAAGTACATATAACTCTCCAAAATCATTATTTTACCAAAGATATAATAATATAGATAGTGTAAAATTAAATAGATATTTATATGTATAATAATTTTTTTATGTAAATATATATATCGGGGCGGGTACGGTGCAGATTATACTAATACCGTCCCCGCACCATACCCGCATATTAACGGTACGGTTATTTCCCGCCCCGGTCATTTTCCCCGCTTGAGCGGTTTTTCCCCTACCCATTCGGATCGGATAACCACGGATACCCGTAACCATAGGTTATATTGCCATCCCTAATTACTCTGAAGAAAAACAGAAATGTTAGTGCAATAGAACCCCAATAAAATAATATGCCTAGGATTAAAAAGGTCATTCTCGTGTATCAAAATAATAGTGTTTTCTCTCATACTAATCTTATTATGTGTGAGTTTTTACTAGTTTTCTTTATTTTTGGTGTTCTCCTCTAAATTTGAAACTTTTTAAATCTAAATTTGGAGGGAAAAAAAAATTAAAGAGTTAGGGCTCGCTAGATTAATGAATAGTTGAAACAAACAGGCACGGAGCCATTTGTAATTAATATTTAGTGGGGGCTAAATTTATATTCTATGCATTTTATAGGTACTATTCTATATTTATTTATTTTTGAGTAGGGGCTTTGTATACTATTAAATTTCAAAATTTAGAAATACATATAAATATTTGATTTTTCAAAAATAAATTTTAAAATTTAATGGGGGCTCTAGGTGAATGTAGCTTTGTCCCTTGCTACAAAGCAAAATATCAGACTGATGACATATATAATACTTGAATTCTTGATGTAGTTAAAACTTTTTTTTTTTTATTTGGTTGAAAGTAGTTACAACATCGTTGCATCTCATTCTTTAAAGACTACAAGTGTAATAAGAGTATTTGTTGACAAAAGATCACGCTAAGATGATAATCACATGGCTATTGGGAACAATCAGATCATTTGGTTCTATAACTCCATCTTTTTTACTTGTATCTAAGAAACCAATGTCGAAAAAATTGGGAAAGACTAATCAAATACAAGCATTGTTGAAACATTCCTCGAAAAATTTGAGGATGGGTGATCATTTTTAAAAAATCAAATTGGATTTGGTCTTATGCATACTTGAGGAATAAAATAAAAAAGAACAAAGATGGCTTTTTACGTCTTTTTTCTTTTATCACTTACAGGAGTTGAGGGAGATGAATATCTCATGCACAGTTTTGAATGAGAGAAAGATGTCATCCTTTTTTCGACTATGACTTTCCCACTTTAGTTGTCATTTTTCTTATTGTTACTTTGTGTTGACGGAGGTTTTGTCAACAATGAATATAGGAAATTGTGAGATGTGGCTTGTGTGTGAAAAGAATTGATAAAGCAAAGCAAATAAGGAGACAAGAATTTTATAGTGGTTCAGCCCCAAAAAAGATGAGCCTACGTCCACTGTTCTTCACTATTTTCTGGAGAATTACAAGAGTTTCTCTAAGCCTCAAGGTGAGAGCAAAGAGAGAATTACAAAGAGAGAATTACAGAGAGAGTGTATAGTGAAGTAATTGACAGAGATGGCTGTCAGTTATTGTGTGATATTCTGAGATGATAAATTATGAGACTGAGCCCCCTTTATATAGGTGAGGGTGGCTTCAGGTTTCCCAATCTTGTGAATAGGAAACTACATAATAAAATACAATATAATATTGAGATTGGGTAACTACACAGTAATGGATAATTATCTCCTCTTCAATTAGCTAGTTGCCTTTTTTGGGATTAGGCAGGTCAACTATTTGTGGTGGTCAAAAAACCACACAACAATAGCCCCCCAGTTTTTAATGCGTCCTTGACGTGTTGAAAGTTTTCTTCGACAATATAGTTGACCGCATGCCATTATGATCAATAGTTCCTGCTCAAGTCTTCAACTGAACTTGTCGTAAGTTCTCTTGATTCTTCTTTGTCAATGTCGATGATTGACTTGGTAGGTGTAAAGCAGCGATCAAATAGTGCGACCATACCCTTAATGAATTTCTCTCTCTCATATATAGATGGATTAACCTTTTATGAGTTTAATAAGGGTCGAACTCTTACTACGCTGAAAAACGTTGCTTCTCCAATAGCAAGAGCAAAAGTGAAGTATGCGACTGTTTACTAGTAGAGCATTGAAGATGTACGCTTCTTAATCTGAAAGTCTCGATCTAGACATGATGCTTTTATGTTGAAATTCTGAAGGCGGTTAATGAAGTCGCCAAGAAACAAAACAAGGTGTGCTACCCTGAAGACATAGTTGATGACATCTACGTCGTTGAAGAGTAGCTCGTAGTAGTTGAATTAGTGAATGACAGGAACTCCTTTTATACTTCTTAGCAGTTTTAAAGGCGTCATATTTCGAATTTTCCTGCAAAATGTTAGAAAATCCAAAAAATACTAAAAGTAAACAAAGATGTAAATAATACCTGACCCTTGGATCGCATGCTTTTTAGCTGAGTTCGCACTTTCTTTAAGATGCTTTACTCCATAAATAAGAATTGAGCTATTCCATAGGGTAGATCTATAGTCCGTTATTCAATTGAATAATAGGAATCATTAGATCACCTCGCATATTAATACAAATACATAATTTAACCAAGTAGTCAATCACTGAGTGACTGATCGGTACGCTATTGCGATTCGAATCCAATAACTTAAACCGAGGTTTAAGTAGTAGGATGGGTTAGGTCACTTATGAAAAATAACAATTGAGTGGTGCAAACTCTATTATTTTTCAAAAGTTCTATGTCAAAATAGAGTTTATAGCAATATATCACATCGAACAATGAACGTTATACTTAGTTACTTTCTGTTCGAGGAGAGAAATTGCGTAATACGACATGCTATGGCATGAAGCGAGGAGAAAATCCTAAGATTTTAAGAAATTTTAGAACGGCGATCCAAAATTCCAACCCCTCTAAATGAACATTTTGCATAGTTTCTTAGGAAGCGAGTTTTATGGTGTTCGAGGACTGCCATAAAACTATAATAGACGCGCAAAAATCACCATGTACACCGAAGATCAAAGGAACAATGCCTTTACTGACCTCTTCGAATGACGAATAATTCTCCTAGTTTTATGGTGTTGCAATAACTACCATAAAACTGTAAGTAGATGATGCATAAGAATGAAGATTCGTATGAAGAAAATGCATAAACCTTCATTGGTGGAGTCATCGAAATATATGAAGATACCCCACGAACTAGTATCACATAAGTCTATACGAGGTAAAGAGACTTGAGAAGAATTACTGAAGAGCTCATACTTAGGGAGCTCGAATATAATAAAGCTCGAATATAGAGAGCTCAATGATTGAGTAGAGATCTTATCGAGGTCTTTTGAAACCGAGTGACGATCTCGTTGAGGTTGAAAATAATGAAGAACTCGAACATGGTGGAGAACTCGTGTAATCGAGAGCTCAATGACCCAATAGAGATCTTGAAGGTTGAAGAACCGAGTGAAGATCTTATTAGGGTCGAAGATAATGATAAGCTCGAGTATAATGGAGAGCTCAAGGACCGAATAGAGATCTTGATAAGATCTTGTCGAGGTCGAAGATAATGAGGAGCTCGAACATGAAGATGCTCCAACATAATTGAGAGCGTGTAATGACTGAATGGAGATCTTGAGAAGATCTCGTAGAGGTCGAAGATAATGAGGAGCTCGAACATGAAGATGCTCGAACATAACTGAGAGCTCGTGTAATGGAGAGCTCAATGACCGAATGGAGATCTTGAGAAGATCTCGTCGAGGTCGCATTATTGCATTCATTCAATCTTTAATCCGCAAATACTTGACCTTTAATTGCGATGCGAGGTCGAAAATTGATGTCGTATTGGCCCAACTCCACTGCCCATTTAAGTAATCGGCATGAGGCTTCAAACTTTTGCAAAACCTGTTTCAATAGAAAGTTCTTGAAAAAATCTCTGTATAGAAATATGGTCGAAGCTTCCTAGATGCAATGACAAGTGTTAGTGCCAATTTCTCCCTCTCCAGATATCCCGTTTCGGTATCGAGTAATCTTTTGCTTACATAATAGACAAGTCGCTGTATATTCTCTTCTCGAATCAGCGTAGCGCTTGTCGCATATCTGGAGATAGCGAGGTATAAGTATTAACTTCTCCCAGATTTGGCTTCGATAAGGGTGGAGGAGAACCCAAGTATTTCGTCAAATCTTGGAACGCCTGCTCGCACTTCTCGGTCCACTCAAACTTCTTCGATCCCTTTGGCACCTCAAAGAATGATTCGTATTTTTCAGTTGATCTTGATACAAATTGACTCGGTGCAGCCACTTCCCGCCAGGCTTTGCACATCTTTCAGTTTACGAGGCGACTGCATATCAATCAATGCTTGGATCTTTTGAGGATTTGCTTCGATATCTCGCTGATTGACCATGAATCCCAAAAACTTCCAGATCCTACACCAAACACACACTTCTGGGGATTCCACTTCATCTGATACTTTCGAAGAATTTTGAACATCTCGTCAAGATGCTTGACGTGATCTTCAGCTTTCTTCGACTTCACCAACATTTCATTAACGTAAACCTTCATCGTCTTGCCTGGTATACTGTTGCAGCCATCCTTCTCTGATTAACCTTTTGACCTCATCTTTCAGGGCATAGCAGTTGTTGGTGTGGTGTCCAATGTAGTTATGATATCGGCAAAACTTATTGGGATCACGTTTTGCCCTATCCCGCTTCATCGGCCCCTGCTGACGATACTGCACCTGCTGATTTGTCACCGCATAAATATGATATATGGGTGCATTCAGCTCGGTATAGTTGTTGAATCGTAAGGGAGCTTTTGGGATTTCCCACTTCTTCGGTTTGGGCTGCTTTTCAGTCAATTGCTCACTCTTCCTCTTCTTTGATTTCTTGTTATTATTACTGTTGGTCGCGGTCGCATCTTTGGCCGCGTCTATTTCTCCTTCCTTCGTCTTGTGAAGATTCTCTCGTGAAGATTCCACTCTTAGATGAGGACCGACTCTTCGATAGAAGTCTTCAAGACTCCTGCATTCTCGCTCTAACAACTCCTCCCAGAGTTTAGTCTCTGGTCGCACCCCAGTCATCATTAGAGTTAAGACTCCTCCTTCAGGCGGATTGTTGACCTTAGCCAGCTCTGAGGTAAAGTGATTAAGGTAAGATCGCAGAGTTTCCTCTGGACCTTGTCGAATGGCAGACAGACTGATTAATGGGACAGTAAAATTCTTTGTAGCCTGGAATTATCTTAAGAACGCAGTTTGAAGTTGATGCCAAGACGAGATCGAACCAGGCTGGAGCCCTCGAAACCACTTCTTCGCTGCTCCTGTGAGAGTTACAGCAAAACATTTGCACCGTGCGAGATCATCGATTCGGTGAAGCTCCATCAGGTCGCTGAAGTGGTCCATATGGTCTTGTGGATCAGTTTTCCCGACAAAAGTATTTATGGTGGAAAGTTTGAATCTAACAGGTAAGGCTGTAGCTCGAACTTCCTCGCTGAATGGCGATTGACGATACCCATCAGCGAGCTCATCATCCCAGCCAACAAGTGCATCTAATGCGATCCTCAAATTATGAACATCGATGTTTGGAGGAAGAGCATTAGTTGGTGGCAGGGGTGGTCTTTGGTCGTTGTTATGGTATAAGGCAGGTTGGTCAGGCAGGGTCTGCTGCGACCTTTGTGAAGACTCCACTGTAATAGTGCGACGAGATCGACTTTGGTCGTTATGATGCGATGTGGATCGCTCACGGCTACGTCGCTGTTCCAGGTGTTGTTTCAGGTCCGCAGGATTTTGCCTTGGCTCCCTGCTAATCCTTTCAAAGACGCTTTTCGATTGACGATTCTGCTCGCTGCTCTGACGAACACGATTGACGGTTGCTCTCCTGGAAGGTTGTCCACGATCACGATCAGTGCTCGAACTCCCGGTATCAGATTCCTGTGGCAGGTCTGCGACCTTGCCTTTCCTTTTATAGGTACGATATGTAAGACGCTCCTGTTGGGTTCTGGGCTGGTCGCAATTTCCTGCCTCTCGGATCTGAATTCCTCGCTCAAGTTGTCGAGTAGGACGATTTTTGGGACGTTCGTGTTGCGGTGGAGTCAACATCTGTCCTTCAGCAAGTCGCCGCAGAGAATCATTAATCTGGTTGGTGATTTGCTGAAAGTTCGCCAGAGCATCCTCCATGCGATCTTGTCTTTGGATAATGTTCTCTGGTGCGGTCGCAGCTGGTTGATCATGAACAGGATTATCCTGCGCAGCTGTAGTGCTTTGAGGCTGGTTTTAGCTAAGTCCAGCGTTTCTGGTGGTGTTTCTGGTGTTTGCCATTGTTGAAGAAGCAAAATTGATGAACACTTTGCTAGAATAGCCCTCCTTCTAGCGCCAATTGTTGACGGAGGTTTTGTCAACAATGAATATAGGAAATTGTGAGATGTGGCTTGTGTGTGAAAAGAATTGGTAAAGCAAAGTAAATAAGGAGACAAGAATTTTATAGTGGTTCAGCCCGAAAAAAGATGAGCCTATGTCCACTGTTCTTCACTATTTTCTGGAGAATTACAAGAGTTTCTCTAAGCCTCAAGGTGAGAGCAAAGAGAGAATTACAAAGAGAGAATTACAGAGAGAGTGTATAGTGAAGTAATTGACAGAGATGGCTGTCAGTTATTGTGTGACATTCTGAGATGATAAATTATGAGACTGAGCCCCCTTTATATAGGTGAGGGTGGCTTCAGGTTTCCCAATCTTGTGAATAGGAAACTACATAATAAAATACAATATAATATTGAGATTGGGTGACTACACAGTAATGGGTAATTATCTCCTCTTCAATTAGCTAGTTGCCTTTTTTGGGATTAGACAGGTCAACTATTTGTGGTGGTCAAAAAACCACACAACACTTTGAAAATAGATGCTTTAGCTTCTTCATGTACTTGAATTTTCGAGATATATATTTATTTTGTCCTCAAATGAATGGCATCTTATTCTAGAAATTCAAGCTATTCTTAACATGATATTGAAAATCTCATTGCTATAACTCAAACATGCAGGAAAAGCATGCTTGCATATTTGTGCATGTATGTGATCAAAATTGACGTGCAATTATTGGGGTAATTGATGGGGACTCAAATATGGATATACAAAAATGATAAGAGTAACTGGAAATGAATAAATATATGTATATTGGTCGTATAGCAAAATAATTGAATTTTTGGCCCATTTTAAGTAAAAATTTATTTTTCAAATGTTGTAGTAAAATGACCAATATATCAATATATATACAAAGTATAAAATATGATGTAGCAAGTATAAAAACTAATATACTCAATATATAAACTAAAATTAGTATATAAATAGATATACTTAATGTAAGTATACATATATTCAACCATTTAGTCATAAAAGAGAAAAATAGACATTTATTAAAATAAAGTGTTAAAAAAAAAAAGAGAAGACATATATTCTAATTTCTTTTTTTCAGATTGATTTAAAAAATCAAAATAAAAAATAATAGGGAATCATGAATATATCGAATAGACTAAAGAATTGTTAATGAAATAAATTATAACTGTTATTAAATGTTGAACATTTAAAGATCACAAATGGATTCTATTACATTTTCCGTGTTATTTGAACTCAATTAAAAATTTCAATTTGTGAAAAAAGGGTCCTATAATAAAATGATCAAATTTAAGTAAACATCCGTTTTTTAAAATATTGTAAATACAAAGTATATTCGAACATATTGTACCAGTATAAGAACTAATATATTTATATAAGTAGATACACAAAATGTAAAAATATATATTCTTAGTTATTTAGCTATAAAAAAATAGTAATTGTGTTTGATTAAATGCACTCAATGAGTAAGTGCGATAAGTAGGTCACATGACTTTAACATCATTCTTGATTAACTCAAGTGCCTCATTAAAATGGGTTGCCTTAAAATCAAGATACTCTTGCCATGTCACTGGACGGTACAAAGGAGGATGATCATGATTATCAATCAACGGTGATATCTTTACATCCATTGGTGGGCCATAAAAGTAAGCGAGCGACACCCGATGATGTGTCTCGTTAACGACCGCACGATGCAACACGTTATTGAAACGTCCATTGGACAGAATGTGCATCAAGTCTCCAACAAAAACAACAAGTGCACCATTCACTGGATGCACCGGCACCCACCCAATTCCCTCCTCCTTGACTTGGAGGCCTCCAATTCCGTTGCTTTGGTGTAGAATAGTGAGCAAAGAGGAGTCCGAATGAGGGGCCAAGCCCATGGCCTTGGTTGGGTCTGGACAGACTGGGTATGAGTTCAACTGAAGCACACCTTGAGGATTATTGCTGCACCCATTTTTGGGCTTGACCCATTTTATGTCTTCGTGGGCGGCAGTTATGCCCAGTGACCCAAGCATCAGGCCCGCCATCTTTTCGGCTAGCCTCATCATCCCCCTTTGGTACATTTCCATCACATTACTGCAGGAATAGAATAGTGGAATACCCACGTACTCGTTAAATAATGAATGCTGTAAATATCTGTATATATAGACATGCAAAGTGCAAACGTGTGAATTTAGAGCTTTTGAAAATCATATTGTACGTACATATAATATAGGATATCGCCCAGTCATTAACTATAATTCAAGATTAGTAGTGGACAATATTGTATCGATGGTTTGGGTTAATTTGCATGAACTTACAAAATACAAAGTATTTGAAGACGGCCGGCTTTTGGGCCTTAGGTGAATTCTCAAATGAGGTCTTTTTAAAATTAAAAAGAAAAAAAATCTTTTCTATCATTTGCGGAATTATTAGTAATCTAACACATTTTAATAGAAGAAATATTTATTAATATATTTCTCGATTTATTATGAAAAATTTTGTACCTTTACGAATCAAAACTTCAATAGAAACATGACTCAAGCAATTATTTAGACCCCTAATTTCCGGGTCAATCCAATCCAATTCATTATTTTCTTGATATTCTTTCTCAACCATCATATTATCTTACATTTCATTATTATCATTCTCTATGTTGTTTTTTTTTTTCATACCATTATATCATTATCCCAAATTCATTAAAAACTTTGTTCAATTGTTTCTTTGAGTTCTTTATCTCACTTTAACTTCGTACGTGAAACTTTTCAAGAATTCATTTTTGCGATTAAATTGTATTTTCTATTTATTTATTTATTTCTTATTTTTTAAGTTTTTCATGTCCAAATAGATTTTTTTTTTTTTTTTTTGTGAGGTGAATATTTTCTATCGGAGATACTTGTTTTAATTGCTTAGGTACAAAAACAATACAGCTTAATAGAAGACAACGATAGAAGAAACGAAATAGCTATGTAATATTCAAGCAACAATATTAATCAATAAACTAATAGTAAAGAAAGAAGATAGAAAGATATAATCTATTAAGCAATTATGGCCAAGCAAACAAGTGATTTCAAATAGTTATTTCAAATCAAACTATTCTAATAATCTGTTTTGTTTTTCACGTACGTACCAGAAGGAGTCGCGGTGATCATGATCATCATCATCGTGCGGCCAAAGTTGGCGAGCGTGTTCCGCCTGGGACCCGGCCGCGATCGTGAACCCCTCGGACCACATCCGCTTCGAAAAGAAAGGCGAAATCCGGGCCAACCCGTACCCGGTAAGCCCATTGGGCGATCGGACGGTCCGGAGCTTCTGCTGGGTTGGTAGAGAAAACAGTCGACCTGTCTGGAGCTCGGCTTGGCTAATGAGGTCAGAGGGAACCCCGTGATTGGTGACCTGGACATAGCCACACGTTTCACATGCGTGACGCACGAGAGAGGCCGCATTCGGGCAAAGTAGGTCGACTACGGGTACGGTATCGGGGGTTGCAGCCGGATCCGAATCAGTGGTGACGAGTGTCCAAGCGTGGGAGTTGGGTAATTTGGTCACGGACTCAAAGTCAAGGGGGAGTGGTACTACGATATTAGTACTCATTTTGATCTTGATTCTTGGCTAATATTTGCTATAGCTAGTATAGAACAAGCCTGAAAATGTTATCACCTTACTTATACTACGCAACAATGCCTGAACGAGGGAGAGCGCAATTACATATAAACCATTTTGGACCAATTATCACAATAGTAGGAATTAATCGGATAAAGATTATTAAGGGAA
The DNA here is from genome assembly GCA_002914845.1 of Trema orientale. NCBI lineage: Eukaryota > Viridiplantae > Streptophyta > Magnoliopsida > Rosales > Cannabaceae > Trema > Trema orientale. Next base: position 73,021 of record JXTC01000166.1, read on the forward strand.
TCTGAATCCAAGATACTTTTGGGATTTGAAACTGGATTAATTACTTACCTATTTTTACGAATATGGATTAATTACTTACCTATTTTTACGAATATTACCAATTTTAGTTTTAAATCTCAGAATCTTCAGATCTAACTTTCCATACAAAATATATATCTTTTTCATTGTAAATAAATATGATTCACATAATTTGTTCCGCATAAAGAGAAACGTGAGAAGACAAAGATATATTTAGATTTTGTATTTGGGCAGAGATAGTAACTGTTTGAATATATATATAGGCAGGTATTTTTTTTTTTAAAACTTATTCATAGCTATTTTTTTAGCCATTGAATCATTGATCTAACGGCTACTATAATTTGAATAGTTTAAAAAAAATAAAAATAAAAATTTATTATTTAATACTTTTCTCTCTTCTTTTTACCATAAAAAGACGTGCGTGACTAATTTTAGTTGGCCAAAATAATACCGATAAATAATTTTAAAAAAAAAATATTTGGTACCCATATATATATGTATTTTAGGGAGATGCTTTCTTTTTGATTAAAAAAAATTAATTGGAAAAATCATTCAAGATTATAGTGACACAACAACATGAATGAAAATAATTACAGTCACAGGTTTGTTGTTGTGAAAAACAAAATGATAGAAATCATTGAAATTTTTTCCATTAAGCTATCTTAATTTATAAATTTACGTACATTATTAGTTGACTTAGTTGATATTGCTCATTATTAAATGAAATTTTAAGGGATAAACATAAAGTTTTTGTTAATTTGATTAAAGGAGTAGGTGTTTAAGTTTTTTTTTTAAATAACTATCAAAGTATCCGCATAAATATTTTTTTTTAAATAATCCGCGTAAATATTTTAGATCTATGAATGTATAAACTAATTAGTTTTGACTTTTTTTTTAAAATAATCCGCGTAAATATTTTAGATCCATGAATGTATAAACTAATTAGTTTTGACTATTTTTTGAAGATACCTTTATGTTTATGTAGTAAAATTAGCAAAGATACAGTGAGGAAAAGTCAATGATACAAATTAGTTGGTTAAGGATAGAGGCGGAAAAATGGGCCTGGGCTAGTCCATGGCCAATCATACAGCCTACTGGCAGGACCAACCTTAAGGGCAGAGTTGGACTGGGCCATTAATATGAGACCGGAGAAAAAGACATAGATAGAACTCCTTACCCCTACTGGATATTTTTAGGACTCCTTCTCGAATAAGATTTTTAGGACTAAAAAATAGGACCTACAAAGAACTAAAAGTCTCAAATACCCCCATCCTAGGACCCAGCTCCATACACAACCTGACAGCCGACAGGGTTCTACCTCAGATTTGACATAACTCACTCCATACACTTCCCTGAAAAATCCATTTCTCTTCACTTGATCTAAGGTTAAGTACTTCTTGGCTGCAAATTTTTAATTACATGAGGTCATGAATCATTTATTATCTGACTGTAGACAATTTGTGACTGACCTTAAGTCAAGTACAACTTGACGTATTTTCTACTTGATTAATTCATTTAGTTGATTTAACTTAATGTTTGCCTTTTAATTTTTCAACTGGGACTATGATTTATTTGTCATTAAGTATGCAGAGTTCCTTATGTCGGACTACAAAAACCACCAAAAACTACACTTAATTAAACTCAAAAGACGGTTCACCCAAGTCTATTTTTAAGCTCTTCAATTAATTGTTCTCATCTAAAGGAACATAAAAAGTCCCAGAATAGCAAAAACTAGGTCAGTTGAAGGTAACAAGGAATCTGCAAATCTTCAGCCACGATATCGAGAAGAAGAACGAGAAAGTCGCCCTTCTGCTACAACAAAAACCTTGATATGTGGCATTTAAAAATGCCACTATTAAATAATTTTAGTGATATTTATGAAACTAGTGGCATTTGTAACAAATGTAAAAGATATCCGCGCGACTAAGAGTCCTATTGATATATAAAACATCACTAAATAATTTTTTTAGTGGCATTTATAAAATACTACTAACTGCATCACTAACACTTCCAAATGTCACTAAATTATTGAAAATAATTATTATACAAAAAAAATTATTTTAAAAGTTTAAAAGAAAATTTTTAGTGGCATTTTAAAAATGTTACAAAATATATTAACGACATTTAGAAAAATGTCACTCATCTAGCTTAAAAAAAATTTACTGCTTAAAAAAAATTTACTGTTCGCTACAAAACTTTTGATAACTTTTTTTTTTTTTTAAAGGCATCAATTGTCGACAATAAAATAGTTACCAACTTGTGATTGTTATTTATTATATTGAGGTATATACTTATTGCATGTAATTTATTGAATTATTTTTCGCGGCTTTATTTATTATTAGTATTATTTCGTAATATGTCCAACATAATATCGATCATAAAATAAAATATTACAAAATAAGAATAAATAAATATTTATTAATAATAAATAATTCAGTTTACATGAATTCAAAATTAAAAAAATCATATAGAATAAAAAGCACGAAAAAGTAGATCATCCTTGAAAATGGCGAATTGAGTTCGCTTGATGTTGCTTAGATAATCCAGTGCACCTATCTCATCTGCATATTTCATTGGGTTCCTGGAAAATAAACAAATGAGGGATAAAAAGTAAAATTTTATTATTAGAAAATAATCTAGGAGTTTTGTGAAAACCTTGAATTTTATTAAGGTTATTTTAGTCTTTTCATAAATTGGGAATTAAAATAGATAAAATAGTTGAAAATTGAGTTAAATCCGGGTAAGGGCCAAAGTGAAAAGATTTATTAAAGTTGGGGACAAATTTGAACTTTTGAGGACTTCAATGAAAAGAAAATTTGAAACTTGGGCCATACTACGATTTTAAAAAGACCCCTTTCTCAGCCCATAAGTGACAAGTGTCACAAAAACCCCAAACCACATTGAAATCCCTAAATTTTTTCCCAAACCTCCTTCTTCTTCTTCTTCCTCGCACCCCTCACTTAGTCGTCCCCCCCAACCCCTGTCGGTGCCCCTCCAGCCACGAGCTCTGGCCAGACCTGCAGCCCACTGACCAGCAAACCTCCGCCGCCTGTCACGCGACCAACCACGAGGGAGAGGCTCACGAAGTTGTGTCAATCACACGCACAAGTCGCACGTTTTTCGGCCAAAATCCAGCTTTTCACCACCTTAGACCGCCACCCACCGCCGTCACCTCGAAGCTTGGCCTCCCTTTAATCTAGCCTAGCCTTCCACAGCCACCAATTTCCGGCCAAGGAGCTCCGGTGAGCATTTAATTACTTTTATGTCGTTTTCGTAACAAAAAGTGGTATTTATGTAATTATTTTTGAAATATTCGACTATTGCTCATGAAACTTTATGGGATGAAAATGTGATTTAAGACAAGTTAAAGAGTGGTAGATTTGTGGGAAATGGATGGATAGAATAAGAGAAAATCAGATCTGAAAATGGTGGCATTGATCCAAGTATTTTCAGAAAATGGTATTTTTGTAACTTTTCTAATTAGTGTCTAATTAAGCCCAAATTTAAGCTAGAGGCCTTGAAACTGAAATTGGACTTCGGAAATGGACTAAGTGAAGCCAAGAAATGAGTTTTGATATGTAATATCAATAAGTTTTGAGATGGCACAAAAACCGAGACGTAAAGATTGGGATTTCACCTTGATTTGTGTGTCACACACCTGGTCTTGTCTCGGGACCCAAATTGATCGAATTATATGCTTAGCCTAGCATTTTTGGGTGCTTTGAATTCAGTAGTGATCTCCGTTTTTCAATTTGAGGCTTTGTTTGGAAAGTCATCCCTCAAAGCGGGCTCACGGGATCCCGAAATGATCTTTCGAACGACCGGGTGACCAGCGGGAGAATCTACAAGCACCGATAGCTTAGTCTAGCTATCAAGGCGAGGTAGGAGTTTAATTACCAAGTTTTCTTCCTTACTTTGTTTAAAATGTGTATTATGACCTATTTCTTCAAAATGTAGATTTTCATAGATTTAAATGATTTGATTGGATATTTGGTGAACTTGTAAACTGTTGAGATATATTGGATTATTCTGGGATTGGTTTATATGATTTTTATGCAGTTTTAAAATTTTAGTTTTTAAAAAATACAGCTATTATGCTGCCCAATTTTCTGTAAATTCCAGAATAATACCAAATGAGTTTTAAAGCATGATTTTTTTGATATACTTGATGCATGGTTATTACATACTCTATGATATGTTGTACCTACCATAGGATCACATACTTGAGTTCTATTTTAGTATCATGGTATTTAGATCGTTGGCGAGTTGCTGCAATACTAGGTGAGAGACCTAGGCCTCTGTGCAAGATTTGCTGACACACTTCCCGGTTGTGTCAGTATGTTGGGTACCTCTACTAAAGAGGTATTACAGGGCCGTGATGAGAGGATAAGAGCTCATACTTATACTTGGTTGATGTATGATATATACAACATTGTGACTTTAGTTTTGGTTTTGATTACATGATTACTCATAATCTTGATTACTTGGCAAACTTGTTTTATAAATGGATTATGGAAATGTACTAACCATGCATGTTTGGAAAATTGTATTCACACTAAAAAGGTAATTGAATTCTTGCTGAGCATGTGAATACTCACCCCCTTATCTTTCTTCCTCTCAGGTAGTGTACAGTGTGACTTGGGCAACTCTGGAGTGGAGTGATTAGGAGAGGAAGCAGTTACTAGTTTAGTAGTTGGTAACTACTTAGTAACTCTTATTTTGGATTTGTAATAATATTTAAAGGCTCATACTTTGGATTTAGTCTGTATTATCTATCATACCTACTTGTGATGATGATGGTGATGCATATGTATATTTTATGAATATTATCAACAGTCTATGTCTTGTAGTGATCACAAATTGTGAGAATTTACAATTTGGATTATTTTAACAAACTTTTACAGAAGCTGTCGTTTTTTTGAAAAATTGAAGTTTCTAAAATTTTCTAAAATAAATTATGAATTTCCATTTATGAAATTCCTCTTATGCCACTGGCCTGATGTTTGGGTCGTGATATAGAAGTGAAAAAGAAAGAAAAAGGAGGAGATTAAGAAAACAGAGGAGATTAACTTATAGGTCAAATCATAGATGCTTCTATTTTCTTTTTCCTCCTTCTGCTATTAATTTCATACTTCCTAAATTGCTTTCTTTTTCTCTAAAATGGGCCTGTATCCATTTATGCCTTTGGTTAAATCAATAAATCTAATAAATAATTCAAAGAAAAATGTTAACACACTTGATAAAACCAAAACAATTCAAAGAGTTCAATTTCAGATTTTTGTAATGCTTGCTGCTTTGAGAAAATTCACAAATTTTCTTTTTCACATTCAGAAACTCAATCAATATATTAAACCATTGCAACTATTACACTCATATTTATGGGGCCCTTTTCCTACCTTGTCTACAAGTGGTTATAGCTACTATTTTATGTTTGTGGATGCCTTTTTCCAGATTCACCTGGATATATTTACTAAGACACAAATTAGATGCATTACAAATTGTCATTAACTTAAATACTCAAGAAGAACTACAATTTGGTTGTTCCATTAAATCTATCTAAACCGATTAGGGAGGAGAATACCAAGCCTTTACAGATTATCTTACTTCTCATAGTATTATACATAAGGTTTATTAACCTAAAACTAGTGAGCAAAATCGTGTTGCCGAGTGTAAACATAGACATATCATTGAAAAAGCCTCAACCATGCTTGCTCATGCCTCAATGCCTATGAGATATTGGGATGAAGCTGTTAGAACAATTGTTTACATTATTAATAGATTACCCAGCTCTGTTTTATCTGGAAAAATGCCTTTGGAAGTACTGTGGAAACAAAAACCAGATTACAAGTCATTGCTTGTTTTTGGATGCTTATATTTTCTAAATTGAGACCTAAAATTGCGATAAATTCCAACTAAGATCCATTGAATGTACCTTCTTAGGTTATAGTTTGGATTATAAGGATTTTAAGTGTCTAGATCCTAAAGGCAGAATCTATATTTCTCGTGATATTATTTTTAATGAAACCACTTTTCCATATTCAAAATCTGTGTCTTCTACTTCTATCACTAACTTGCCTTCTTCTACACCTAGCTCAACATCTATCATTCCTATTATTCCCTCTCGTTCTTTTTCTTGTCCAACTTCTCTTGTGTAAGATTCACCAAGTTCAGCACTTATGGCTCTGAAAGCTATAGTACTAGACTCAACACCTGACTCTATTCCAACATTGTTTATTTCTGGACCAGCTCCACCTCCAAATGTTGGTCACTCTATGCAAACCAGGTCTAAATCTGGCATACAAAATGCAAGGTGTTTCTTACAACTAAGGAGCCTAGCTTAGTTCAAGAAGTACTTCAACAAACTCACTGCAAAGATGCTATGACACATGAGTTTTTGGCTTTAATCAGAAACAAAACTTGGACTTTGATGCCACTTCCTCCAAATAGAAAAGCAGTCGGATGTAAATGGGTGTATAAAGTAAAGGAAAATCCATATGAGAGTATACAGAGATATAAAACACGACTTGTAGTTAAAGAATTTTATCAAGTTACTGGTTTTCACTTCAATGAGATCTTTACTTACTCCAGTAGTTAAACCCACAACAATCAGGTTAGTCTTGTCATATGCACTGTGTCACGGTTGGACAATAAGACAACTGGACGTCAACAATGTATTTCTCAATGGAGATTTGCTAGAAAAAGTGTACATGTCTCAGCCGCCTCGTTTTTAAGATGCACAACATCTTAATCTTGTTTGCAAGCTTACTAAAGCTTTATATGGGCTTAAACAAGCTGCTAGAGCTTGGTTTGATACATTTAGGGCTACTTTAGAAGAATTTGGCTTCATTTCTGCAAAATCAGATCATTCACTATTCTTAAGGAATACTACTAGTCATTCTACAATAATATTAGTCTATGTAGATGACATCTTAATCTCTGGAAGTGATGCTGCTGTGATTTCCTCTCTGATCACTTAATTGTATGACATATTTTCTCTTAAAGATCTCAGTATCGTCAACTATTTCCTTGGGATCAAAGTTGAACATACAGCCTCAGGTAGTTTGTACCTCAATCAAACTATGTACATCATAGACTTACTCTGTAAAGCTAAAATGCAGAATGCCAATGCTTTGCCTACACTTATGACAAGTGGTGAACAGTTGTCTAACTTTGGTAGTGATCATGTTGTTGACCCCTAGCTTTTACCGAAGCATTATTGGAGCTCTCCAATATGTAACAATCACAAGGCCAGGAGTCTCTTGTTCTGTTAATAGGGTCTGCTAATTCATGCAAAATCCTCTTGAATCACATTGGAGAACAGTCAAATGAGTCCTTAGTTACCTATGGGGAACACTAGATCATGGTCTGGATCTTCAAAAACCAACTCATCTCAATTTGGTTAGCTTCTCAGATGCTAACTAGGCATGTGATCTTGATGACAGGAGATTAACAACTGGGTTTTGCTTATTCTTTGATGACAAACTAATATCTTGGGCATCTAAGAAGCAAGGGACAATATAAAGGAGTAGTACTAAGGCGGAATATCCAAGTATTGCAGCTTTGACAACAAAAATAACTTGGGTTCAATCATTGTTAACTGAACTTCGAGTTTTATAATCACAGGTTCCAGTCTTGTGGTGTGATAACCTCAGCACTGTACTTATGTTTATAAATATGGGTTTATGTTTATAAATATGGTTTTACATGCTAGAACCAAGCTTATTGAGCTTGACCTCTATTTTGTCAGAGAAAAGGTAATGAATGGAGCTTTGGACATAAGACATGTACCATCCTATGATCAAACTGCAGACATTCTAACTAAGGTCATCATTAGTTCCAGATTTCTATTTTTGAAGAGCAAACTTAAAGTAGAATCCTTATATACTCTAAGTTTGAGGGGGGCTATTGAAAGTCATAGTGCCACATGTCCTAGTTAGTTAGTACTTAGTTGTATTGTTAGAATTCTGTTATAGCAGATTAGTAGTTTGTTGCAGGGTTAGTTATGCACTATAGCTTGTATAAAACCCCTGTATTGTTCTGTTCTTATCAATCAATGAAATGAGCTCTTTGTTTCATCTTTCTTTCTAGAAACTTAACACACGCTACTTAGTGACCACATACATCAAGCCGGTGTGAACTCCGTTCTGGTATCGTGTGCAGCGGATGTTGGTGACTGGAAAAAAAATCGCACTAATAACCAATACGCATAATAAAGCAACAAGGGCCATCACTAGAACTAGATAACATGCGAGAAATATCAGAGATAATCAAATTATCGGCAGAAAAAGTGTCATTACGGGAGAGAGCTTGGACAAAGGCCAGCGAGTCAGTTTCCCTTGAGGTTGGATGAAAATCAATGCAAGCTTTCTCGGATGGCTATACATTCAACTATTATATGAGCATAACCACCCAAAATTTAATAATTTTTAGGCTTCTCCACCCTTTAATTATCAAGATTTTGATGTAGTAAGAATTCACCCAAAAAATTTAATGAGTCGATATATGCACTTTGATAATTTATCTTTTATATGAAAAAAAAAAGGCCAAAGACATTTAAAAAAGAAAAACTGATTGAAGGAAAAAAAAAAAATCCATTAGACAGAATGAACCTTTTTTTTTTTTCGTGAGAAAAAAAAATGAAGAAATTAATGAGTTAATCGATATATCCAAAAATTACTTAACAACGACATCCACCTTTCAAAAATTAAAAAACAAAAAATGACTAAAAAGAATCAAGGAATCGTATATACATTTTGTTTTTTTTTTTTTAAAAAAAAAAAAAGACAAAAGCCAAAATCGTATATACATATGTGATTCTTCTGCCATAGTCAGCTCAACGTTTTCCGAATTTTGAAATTTTATGTTATCAGAGATGTACGCCGAAGACGGAAACTTGGAGATGGGAAATCCACACAAGAGGGAAGAGATGAAGAAAGGATATAAAAGTTAAAAGTTTTAAAAGGGTTAAATAAATAAATAGTCAGATTAATTAGTTTTTCAATTTATGTTTAAGTGATGACTTAACTAGTCCAAATTGCTGATACTATTAATAAAAAAAAAAAGAAAAGTAAAATTTGATATTTAGCAATCCCATATATTATATATATCACTTTCATATTCTATTTATATCTCCCTAATTTTCTATTTCGGTTTTTTTTTTTTTAAAACCAAAATACAGATAATAAATTGGAAGCAACGGCCACCAAGAGTATTCTATCCAAGGCTCCTTTAGCCTTATCTCTCTGTCTCTCTTTCTCTCTCCCCCTGTATGTGGCAAAATGTTGGGGCTTTCTTTGTTGCAAATCTTTGTGTTATTTATTATAGCACTAGGAGTAATTTGCGATGGTAGTGCCGAGTATAGCAGAAATGATTTTCCTTTTAACTTTATTTTCGGTTCAGGCACCTCAGCTTACCAGGTCACTGGTGTTCCTCTATCTTTCTATCATTTGGATGAGTACAAATAAAATCAAAATATTACTATATATACAGCGCTAGTATAGTTACATATATATATTATGTTTAAATGATAATACAATTTCAAAGATGGGAGAATTAATATGATTAGGATTATTATTGTGGGATTAATTTAAAGGTGGAGGGAGCAGCAAATGAAGATGGTAGAACACCCAGCATTTGGGATACCTTCGCCCACGCCGGTCATTTTTCTTGTTCTTCCTCTCTCTTATTTTCTCCTTATAAGCTTCTTGTTTTTTTTTTTTTTTTTTTTTAATTTCCTCTACATTCGTCATGATTATACTAATCTAACAATTTATTTAATAGGAGCATTCATACTGCATGCATATTCAATTTTCTCTCTTTTCTTTTTTCTTTTTCTTTCAAAATTCTAATATTTAGACTTAAATTTCAGGGTATTCACATGGGGACAATGGAGACGTTGCATGCGATCAGTACCACAAGTATAAGGTGTTTCTTTCAGATATAAGACCATGTTTGGCATTATTTTTAAAGATTTTTTAGACATGTTCGGATAAATTGTCAGAATATATATATTTTTAATTAGAAGATATTTTTAATAAAACGATGTACCAACTAGCTTTTTTTAGGATCTTGTTAGAAAGAAGTAAAAGCTGTTATGCTTTTAGATTAGAGTTAAGAAAAAAAAAATAGTAATAAGGAGTCAATTATTAACTTTAGATGTTATATACTAGGGTCGTTTTTTCATGTGTATGATTCTCAGGAAGATGTACAACTCATGGCGGACATGGGCCTTGATACCTACAGATTTTCTATATCGTGGTCAAGACTCATTCCAAGTATGTTAACCAAAGTTGCAGCCCCTTATTCATTAATGGATTATCTTACTAAACTTTATATATTATATATATATATATTTTTTTTTTCATTTTTGCCCCTTTATTATTCGTCTCATTTTGTCACTTATAATAAAAAAAAGTGCCACATATACCTCCTAATCTTGTTTTAAAAATGCCCCTAAAATTTCAAATTGTTTTAAAATGCCCCCTTTACTTGGTTTTTTTTTTTTTAATTTTTATTATAGATAGAAAGTTTTACTCTAATGCTTTAAATCATTATTGGGGTTAAAGTGATACAAAACACGTATTCGAAGGGCAAACATGATAAAAAAAAATCTCTAATATCAATTTACTTATAAAGACAAAATAAAAATCATTGTTCTCAAATAAAAATGAAAACAAGCTATAAATATGCATCTAATTATTTGGCTAAAAACAATTATCGGAGCATACTAGACTCTAGAGGGAAATAAATTAAAAATATATACAAAATAGGCAAGGACAAAAATAAAATACAAAACAAACTATTCATTTTCTTCTTACTGACCAAAGTAACAAGAAAAAGAAAGAAAAATTTAACTAAGGGCTTGTTCGGTAACTATTTATTTAAACAGTTTTTTGTTTTTTTAATCAAAAAAGTGGAAATACTTTTCAAAAGTATGTTTAGTAAAACTACTTATATTTTTTGTTTCTTTTAATTTGACAACAAAATTTTTAAAATTTTGAAAACAAAGATTTCTTATTTTCAAAAATTTTTTGAACAATTTTATAGAAATGCTAGTATCAAATTCAAACAAATCTAGACCCACATCACCATTTCTCTTAATATTTTCTCTCTCATCATTATTTCTCTTGTCATTATATCTCTAGCCTCATGTAAAAGTGGTATTTTTCTAAATATTTTTAAAAATTGTATTTTCAAAATAAAAATTTTAAAAGTGGTATTTTCAAAATATAATTTTAAAATTTGGTAATTTTTTTTCAAAAGTTTCCTCAAATATTTAGAAAATATCACTTTTAAAAGTTTTATTTTGAAAAATACCACTAATGAAGTTTATTTAGATAAATACCACTTTTTCTCTCTCTTATTTTCTCTTTCATTTTTCCTCTATTACTCTTCCTTTTTATTTTCACTTTCAAAAGTAAAAAGTGCTAGTTACCAAAAATATATTTATTTTTTTATTTTAGAAAACAAAGAGTACAACATTGTTACCAAACACATTTTTATTTTTGAAATGCAAAAAATAAAATAAGAAAAAATACATTCATTTTTGTGTTTAAAAAACAAAAAATAAAAGTGTTACCAAACAGTATCTAAGTAAAGTCATACCTTTGAGGGTATTTTATTTTTTAGCATCCAAATTGACTTGTTGAATTTGACCATGGTAAAATAAATAGAAACAAAAATTTAACAAAGTACGTTAACTTTTTTTATTTTTCATTTCTTTTTATTTTGTAAGACGTGAAATTAAGGATTTTTTTTTTAATTTTTTTTTTTACTTTTTACTCCTCGAATAACTGAATAAGTAGCTTATACCACTTTACTCTCTGAAAGGGTAAAAGTGTCAAAATGAAAATTTCTGTCGATAAAAACCCATTGAAAGGGGAATTTTAGAACACTTTGAAAGTTTAGGGGACATTTTTAAAACAAGTTAAAAGTTAATGAGGCATTTATGTAACCTTTTAAATTATAAGGAAAAGTAAGACAAATGGTATACATCAGGGAAAAAAATAAAAACAATCCTATATATTTGCAAATTCTTTGCAAAAGAAACTTTTTTAACTTATTCTAGACCACCACTCTCGATCATCCAAAAATACTATTTTGCAATTTGTGTGTGTGTGTGTGTGTTTTTTTTTTAAATGGGTATTTTGCTTAAAATCACTTTCAAAAGGTCTGGTTTCCCAATAGGTTATATTATACCAATAAGCCATTTAAAATCAAGTCTATTTTGGTACCTTAGTTTCCCATGTCTAAAAGTTGTGGTATTTGTTTTTGTTTTTGTTTTTTTTTTTCGTGGTTAGTTTTTGATGTTCTTTATTTTCAGATGGAAGAGGACCTGTGAATCCAAAGGGCTTAGAATACTACAACAATCTCATCGATGAACTACTTAGACATGGTTAAAGCAAAATTTATTTTTGCATAGTCATATGGATCAGCTGCCACATTAATTTGCTTTATCAATTGAAATTAGTAACCAATTCTATTGACATTATGTGTTGCCATGTCTCATTACCAAATAGGAATCCAACCACATGTTACCTTGGTCAACTATGATCATCCACAGGCACTTGAAGATGAGTACGGCGGATGGGTTAGTCGAAAGATGGTGTACGGATCTAAAAGTCTCAACATTTTTTTTCTTTGGCTAAACTTATGATTAATAAATGTGAACATATAATTGATCTTAAATTTTCAACTACATACGCCTATTGTTGCAGGAAGGACTTCATTCAATATGCTGATGTGTGCTTCAGAGAGTTTGGAGACAGGGTTCAGTACTGGACTACAGTGAATGAGCCCAATATTTTTGGAGATGGAAGTTACGACACAGGAATCGCGCCCCCTCAACGATGTTCTCCACCCTTCGGTGTCACAAACTGCAGCAGAGGCAACTCCTCAACCGAGCCTTATATGGTAGTTCATCATGTTTTATTGGCTCATGCATCAGTTGTAAGATCGTATAGGAAAAACTATCAGGTAAAACTTCATACTCTTCAGTTAAATTATAGTATATATTGTAAATATACATGGCTCAATTAGTATTGTTTGTTTGACAATATGCTTGTGCTTAAGATTTTGTTATAACTTCACTCCCCACTGGTGCAATTCCTTAATGTCAGCTTTGGCAATTCTTCTAAGGATTTTGGTTTTGAACCAAGTACTCGTTATGATGCAGGCCAGGCAACATGGGTTTATAGGCCTCACCGTCTATGCTTATTTTAGTGTTCCATTCACGGATGCAAAAGAAGATATTATTGCGACTCAACGAGCCAATGATTTTCTTTTTGGCTGGTAAAGCAGTACTTTAGAATTCGGTAGTTGGAAATTTCTTTTCTAACTTTGTTTATTGTTGTTATTGTGGTTTTAACTTTTCATCTAAAAGAGCGGCCTTCGACAAATTAGCTCATGATATCTGCATTTCTTTGCAGGGTTCTTGATCCCTTGGTGTTTGGGGACTACCCCAAGATTATGAAGGAAAATGCAGGCTCAAGAATTCCAACCTTCACAAAACTCGAGTCCACAATGGTTAAGGGTGCCTTTGATTTCATTGGAGTAATACATTACACTACCTGCAAGATTAAGGACAATCCCACTAGCCTAATGGCAGAGCTAAGAGACTTCGATTCAGACAAAGCAGTGACAATTATAAGTATGTTATTGACAACTGAAACTCAGTAACCGCCGACCACTGTTATTTTGGCCTTAATAGTTAGTACCAAAGGTCACCCTAATTTGCGCTTTTCATTTTATAAGTTTCACAAGTAGTTGAAGTGTTGAACTTTGATGTGGTGTTAAACTGTTATATAAATGTCTTATACTTCCCCAAGTCCTTCATTTCATTTGCTTGCAAGGACAGAAAACAAGATTTTATCCTTACTAGCCCACTTTTGGTTGTGGCTGCAGGGGATTATGATGTAACAGACTATGGGGTAAGAGTTAGTATTTACTCCTATATTAGTCCTCCATTTGTCTATATATAGCACTAACCGAATTAGTCTGATTGTATTAACTCAGGTTCCTATTCAGCCTTGGGGTCTGGAAGGAGTTTTAGACTATTTGAAGCAAGTATATGGCAACCCTCCCGTCTTTATTTATGAGAATGGTCTCTCTCCCTCTCTTCTTCAAAAGATTTGCTTTAGTTTGGTATTCATTCTTTTTCTTTTCACATTAATATTTCCTCTTATAAGAAAAACGATTGTCTTACTAGACAAACTTGGCCTGGCGGCATACATGTTAATCAGGTCAGCAAACGCTTCGAACTTCATCGTTAGAAGACACTTCTAGACTGGAATATGTACAAGCGTACATAGGAGGTGTCCTGAATGCCCTGAGGTATGCAATTTTAATGACTAATCATGTTTGTGCATATAATTAACATAGTATGCATGCATCATAACTGAAAATGATCATTACCTGTTTTTGATAAATCATTGATTCATGCCTTTGACATTTTTGGGTCTATTGCAAAATAAACACTTTTTGATAATGTGTTTTGAAATAGACCCTTTTTTATAACTCAACCACACTAGACACCCTGCTAGACCATTAAAAGGCCTATTTTGATTCCAAGTATTGAACATTGGAAAGCTATTGGCAAAGGTCTTGGTTATCTTAAGAAAACTAGAATCTTGGTCTACACTATTCAAAGTTTCCTGCTATCTTAGAAGGATATACCAACGCTAGTTGGATATCAAATATTGGAGGGATTAAAAATAAGTCTATTTTCTAAAGCATATTATTAAAAAAGGTCTATTTAACGTATGTGCTGTTTTCTAACATTTTTATTTTTTGTTTTTTTAAATACATAAATAAAAGTACTTTTTCTTATTTAGTTTTTTGCATTTCAAAAACAAAAATGTGTTTGATAACAATGTTGTACTTTTTGTTTTCTAAAATAAAAAAATAAATACATATTTGGTAACTAGCAGTTTTTACTTTTGAAAGGAAAATCAAAAGAGAGAGTAATAAGGGGAAAAAAAAGGAGAAAAAAGGAGAGAGAAAAAGTGGTATTTATTTAAATAAATTTTATAAGTGGTATTTTTCAAAATAATTTTAAAAGTGATATTGTTCTGAATATTTTGGGATTTTTTTGAAAGAAAATCACCAAATTTTACAATTATATTTTGAAAAATACCACTTTCAAAAATTTTATTTTGAAAAATACATCTTTTAAAATATTTAGAAAAATACCATTTTTACATGAGGCTAGAGAGATAATGACAAGAGAAATAGTGATGAGAGAAAAAATATTAAGAGAAATAGCGATATGAGTCTAGATATGTTTGAATTTTGATACTAGCATTTCTACAAAATTATTTAAAAAAATTTTGAAAGTAAGAAATTTTTGTTTTCAAAATTTTAAAAATTTTGTTGTCAAATTAAAAAAACGAAAAACAAAAGTAGTTTTACTAAACATACTTTTGAAAAGTATTTTTACTTTTTTGATTAAAAAAACAAAAAACTGTTTAAATAAGTGGTTATCAAATAAGCTCGTAATTTTCTAACATTTTTTTTGGACCTTTAGTAATTTTGTTTCGGCACACATACATTTGTAGATTTATAGTATCGTGTTTAAGCTAATTGTATATATTCCTTGTTCATTTCTTGTTGTTATGTAACTGTCCTTTAAATTTTTTTCCAAAGGAATGGATCAAACATAAGAGGGTACTTCGTGTGGTCTTTCTTGGACGTATTCGAGTTGTTTGAAGGTTTCAAATACACAGCTGGTTTAGTCTATGTAGATATGGACGACCCAGAATTGAAAAGATATCCCAAGCTCTCAGCCAACTGGTTCTCTCAGTTTCTAAAGAGTAAAACTAAGGTTGATCGGGAACAAGTTATTAAATCTGAAGAAAATTTGTTAAATCTTCCATCTTAGTGGTTTTGAGTATTAAGTAATTTTGTATGTTGTTTCATAGATAAGTAAGGTGTACCCATCATGATCATGGTCTGTAGAATACTTGTGGACGGCTGCATTTGGTTAATATTATTTCATACTATATTACTATGATCTATGTGGCCATGGAATTTCAACTGATAATCTTAAAGCTTGGTTATAGCATATATGCTTTGAAAATTCATATTATATTTGACATTCTGGACTTATTTATTTATATTTTTAGCTGTGAAAAAATTGAAGCTAGGATTGCGCATTTGAATAAATTGGTTACCATCTATGCCGACAACTGTGACCACCTATGATTTTAGTTTGTCTCCTTCACTTCACATAACAACAATAACGTAAGTTTATTTTAGGCATCTAACGGGAAATTAAAGGTTGAGGACCTAAATAGCAAAGAAGCCAAATGGTGAAGATTTTTGCCGCAAATTACCTGAAAAAGAGACCCTAAAATAAAAATTTTCCGTCATTCTTTTTTACTTAGGGGGCAACCAACTGATACTGCTAGTGCCAAATTTTAGTATTCGAACAAAAAAAGAAAAAAAAAAAAAGTGTTTCTAATGACATGCAAAATTCAGAAAAAAAAAATTAGCATGCATTTTATGCCAAATATATATAGCACTAAGAATATTTTATCATACGCTATTCTTAGTGCTCGATTTTTGAGGGGTGTTTGAATTCATTTGACTCATACTGTGAATCGATGTTAACTTCGTTACTTATTATTCATTCTGCTATGGATTTTGCTACACTATATAGTGCTTTGTTGGAATTACTTGAGAGGAAAGAAAATCTGTCCATAAAGTCTGGTTTGGGAGAGAAAAATCATAAGTAAATTCTCCAAAAGTTACTGCTTATGTGACAAATAGTGGATTATTTAACTGTAAGTTGGAAAGAAAATGCGAAAAACAGGGTCTTCTACCTAGCTTCACCATCACAAAAAGCACTTGGAAAAGCTCACAAAGTTTCAATTGTTTGTGTCTGTTTTTCCTTTTTAATCTTTTTCATTAAATGATATTAAAATTATAGAGGAGAAGCAAGTGGTAGCATGTAATTCACATCTAGGATAAATATGATCCGTTTTCCTGATTTATTTATTTAATTATTTTTTTTCAATTTGATTCACGTTTAGGATTTAGCATGTGATTTACTAGTCTTCCTACTTGTACTAAAAGAGATATAGGCGTAGAGCTTTGTGGTAGAGAAATACTGGCCTCCCTGCTTTTATTTAGCGGGTAAAATCTTTGACTATTTGGTACACGGAAGAAAGCAGCCACTTTTTAATCTGAGGAAGGAATAGGATTAAAGGATATTACTGGCAGGATGAGATAATTCCCATCTTCCAAGTCTTTTGTCCTAGTGAGAGAGTCCGCAGATGTGTTGAAATACTATCTTGAGCTGGCCAAGAAGATAAAGCTTGCCGCTCTTGGGTATTCACCAATATTTTGAGAAGCTTTGAGAACCATGGTTATCATCCAGATTGGAGCTGGGGAGGAACTGAACCCAATAGCTATATCTCAAGCCCAAGCCAAGTAGGCAGTGTTGGATTAAACTTCACAATAATTAAGCATAAAACATACAACGATTCATAATCCATATGAACACCTATCAGTATTATATAGACCATAAACCATACATATAACAGGATTCACATGTAAATCATCAAGCATACATGTTGAAATTAGAAGGAAGGGATTCAGAACAGCGTACCGGAATCCATGGTGCAGTAAACTTTGGGTAATTGGCCTTCTAAGATTACAGAACAATAATTCCTTTTTGCCTTAATTTCTCTTTGGATGGGGAAGAAGAGAAGTTGTCAGAATGGCTTTAGAAAAACTATACGACGGTTTTCAACTTCCTTTTTAACGCTCTGTATCTTAAGGACCATACCCTTTATTAATTGTGTCCAATCCATGATAAGTCTATCACTCCTTGATCCTGAGCGTCTACACATAATTGGCTCGTACCATAAACTAATAGGAATATAGATATTTCATAAGCCCAATTAATTACTTTAATTAGTTGGGCTTATTACAAAAATCCAGGCCTATAGTACCAAAATTTGAAAAATCCCTGATGGACTGATTTTTTTTTTGAAAAATCCCGGTTTGATTTAAAAAAATATCACTTTTTAAAAGTATTATTAGAAAAATAATACTTTTTAAAAATATTTAGAAAAAACCATTTTTCTTCAAAATTGTTATTTTTCAATGGTACTCGAGGTAACTAGTTAGCTTATTTACAGTAACAAATTCAGTTACTTCAGTTACTTGAAGTAACTATTCAAGGTAACTTGACTAAATACCTTAAGTATCTTATCAATTAATAAAAAGTGATATTTTTCTAAATATTTTTAAAAGTGATACTTTTATAATTAAATCCAGGCTTTTTCAAAACAACTTTAAATTCCGGGATTTTTCAATGTTTTTGAAAAATTACCATAAAAAATCAAATTTACTCTAATTAGTTCACTTAAGTTTTGGGCTCATACATAGATAGCAGGCCCACCTACAAGATTTATTACATATGTAAGCCCATATTAGCAAAAAATGCCAACAGGCACATCATTTGCCTATTATAAAGACTGCATCTCTCCTTTTGTTTGGATACTTTGATATTTTGTTTTCATGTAATATTAGAGAAATCTTAGTCTTACCGTGTTACATAACAAATGGAATGATTGTCTGAGGAAGATTGAAGGATGTCTATCACCACTTCTTTTTTCTCAGATAAAAAAAGGAACTCTATATTGACCATGATTTAATTTGAAGAAACAATTATCCTCTGTCAACCTTTAAGTTAGTTTCATAAATTTTAATTCTAGAAAGTGGTTTTTTATTTTTATTTTTTTAAGTAGCTGTTACTTGTAGAGTTGTAGTTAGAGACTTCCTCAAAGTGGAATTCCCCCCCAAAAAAAACCCTAGAAAACTTG
Source organism: Trema orientale (assembly GCA_002914845.1). Taxonomy (NCBI): domain Eukaryota; kingdom Viridiplantae; phylum Streptophyta; class Magnoliopsida; order Rosales; family Cannabaceae; genus Trema; species Trema orientale. The sequence continues at coordinate 91,869 of JXTC01000166.1, forward strand.
GCCCAAAGTTTTAGTGGGCTAGGCCCATTTCTCTTTAAACTATTTGATGGGTTAGGCCTCCGGAATCTCTAATCCCTCTCAACTCAAGCTATACTTCTCAGTTTTTACTGTGGTCAGAAGAACTGCTTGACAATCTCAAGTTGAAGGCGACATTTCTGAGTTCTGAATCCAACACAAAGCTTTTCTAAGTACGCCTCTATTGGCCTTTCCCCTTATCAATTTTATCTTGTTCTTTCATTTTATTATCTTGTTGCTGAATTTTTGAGATCTTAAGTTTCCTATATTTGGATTTTGGACGTTGTGAATTTTGCAGATAAATTTGTCTTAATGTATCCATGTTAATTTTTTTTTTCCTTAAATACTCTTTTTATAGTTATTTGTTGTTTTTGGCCAAGTAAATACTGCCTAGTTGTTATCATGCATTCTTTGAGCTAATTAGTTGGGTGCTCGCTACGTGTTTGATTTAAGTCCGCCAAGAACATATGGGTTTTTAAGTTTCAAAAACTTTACCCATATTTTTTTTTAAAAAAGTTTTTTAATTATCTAAAAGTTATAGGAAGGGAGTAGGATTAGGAATAGCTTTGACTTTATTCACTCACGCCTTTGTTGTGTTGTTATGTACGTACGAGTTACGCAGCTAGGCAGCCTAGCTCGACAATAGAACAGTATTCACGCTTGTATATTTTCTCATTGAATTAAGAAGTTATTTCTTCAAAATCTATAAAGCTAGAAGTATTTTTCGTGTATGCAAGTAATACATGCTGTCAAGTGGGTTAATGCCTTTTATCTGCATACTATTGATCAGTTGTACGTTCAAGTTTTTCTCAAGGCTTTAGATAATTAGGAAGTAGGACTGTATTTTTTCGCCTCCTTATTAGTATGGTATTATGGGTTTTACTATGAAAAGGAGATGGTTGTTCCACCACCAGCTAGGCCACCTAGTGTGACAAAGTTTCTCAAGCCTTATGTCCTGAAGATGCACTTCACAAACAAGTTCGTCAGTGCCCAGGTTATCCACACACCGACTGCCACAGTAGCCTCTTCAGCAAGTTCTCAGGAAAAGGCCCTGAGAGGAAGCATGGAATCTACGCGTGATGTGGCTGCTGCGGCGAAGATTGGCAAGTTATTGGCTGAGCGACTGCTGCTCAAGAATATCCCTGCTGTTGCTGTCCACTTGAAGAGAGAACAAAAGTATCATGGTAAGGTTAAAGCTGTGGTTGATTCTGTGAAGGATGCAGGGGTGAAGCTGCTCTAAAATTGAAGAGGAAAATAGAAATAAAAAAAATGGAAAAACAATAGTAGAAAAATAATTGTTGAATTGCTAAAACAAACTGTAGTTTCTTCCTAGTAGTATTGCCATTTTTTCCTTGGGAAACCACTTGGGGAAATGATTGTGAGGAGTGTGGTGGGACTGTTTGTGCTATTGTGACTGTGTTTGGTGAACAATTTTGGAGATGGACAGTCAATGCAGGTAACATTTCTCTTGGACCATACCAATACAATGTTTTTTTTTTTCTTTTTTTTTTTTGGGTTTTGATAAGATGCCTATTTTGTCTTCCTGGGACTCGAACTCATGACTCAACCCTCACACTCACATACATCTGAGTCCCAAACTAATTGAGCTAGTCCCAATTACAATATTGATCGTCATTTAATGTATCGTATCGTCATTCAATGAATCATTTTATAATTTGCTTAAATAAAATGAAATGGGCTAACCGAAAACATAGACTCCATTTATGAAATGAGTTCGTCCATTTCTCGACTGGCAAATGATAATCTACTTTATTTTTTACTTTCAATTGCAGATCCAAGTAGATTATGGAGTAAGGATGTTAAATCCTTTTTCTTTACCAGTTTCATTTTAAATTTACGATTATTTAAATTTCCCAAAACACAACAAACTAGTTGATTAACACATGTATGTACAAGGTCTTATAGAAAAATGACCAAATTTTGAGTCCATTTTAAGTAAATGTCTATTTTTAAAATGTTATAACAAAATGACCAGTATATCAGCATATATACCATGTATAAAATGTTATGTACTCATATAAAAATTTATATACTCGGTACATAAACTAAAATTAGTATATAAGCATATATACTAAGTGTAATAACATATGAACTTGGTCAATTAGCTATAAAAAGAGAAACATTGACATTTATTGAAATTTATTTTTTTAAAAAAAAAGAAAGTAGACATCTACCAAAATTTCCGGGTATGGTGTGTGTATGTGGGTGTTAATTGAATATCCTCCGGGAGTTATATGACTCGATCAGAATTATTGATAGGCTACATACACTTATGGAGTATACAGTTGGAAGGGAGATTTATGATTATATCCTCATGAATGGTATTGTCATTATTATTATTATTATTATTATTATTATTATTATCGTCTTGAAATTTACGATTTCTTTCATGAGTAACAGAATTTCAAACTCAAATTCTATGCCAAATACCAAAAAATGAAAAAAAAAAAAAAAAACTAAGGGGCACTTGTGATACCAAATATCTGACGCTAGACAGAAGCCATATTACCTTCATACAATTGCCTAATAATATAAAAGAAGGATATTACTAGAAACAAAGACTTTATTCTAACAAAAAGGAAATAAAGACTTTAGTGCTTTTAAATTCCCTTAGATTTTGTGGCGTGCTGTTTAATTTTGATATGCTACAACGTTTACACCGCATATAAATTTACGACGTTCATACCGCAGATAAATTTGTGAAAAGGATAGGAGACATAACTCCCAACCATAGATGAAATTGAAAAAGATATGAGATTTTGCTGTGAATAATGGAGGCGGCGGCCGTGGCAATGGCTCGAATTGCTACAAGTAGGTTGGTGATTATGGTAGGTCATTATGTTTGGCACATTTTTTTTATATCGATGTTAGATGTTAATTATTGTAGCAGTGGGGTCTTGCAACGGTATGGCATTGTTTATGTAGTTTTTTTTTTTTTTATTATTATTATTATTATTAAGTGGGGCTTAACTAATGACTTTCACTTATTACAAATTAAAGAAAAATACCTACTACTATCCAATCTCACCCCCCCTCCCATTAGATAATAGGTTTTCACGCCTACTACTGGTGTGATTCGAACTTAGAATCGAGATCTCAGATAGTGGTTGCTCTTACCACTTAAGCCAACCCACTTCGTCGACATTGTTTATGTAGTTAAGTGAATTAGGAGCAACTTGAGATGTCACTGCCTAGATTAACAAGGGTCATAGAATAACAATAATAAGAGTTTCTTTGCAAAATACACATTTGTCATAGTTTTAAGTGAATACACTATTCTTAATAATTTTAAGTGAATACATCTTTTTAAGTTTTAAATTATTTTAAATTCAAAAATACCCCTAGCATTTATCTTATCAAGAGTCCACATTCTAATTAGGCAGAGGAGGTCGAGTTGTTAGATAACTTTATCTAGTGCCCTCAACAGTCGTGTCTAGCGCTCCTGACACTATTTCTAGCGCATAACTTTCAAATATGGATCCAAATCTAGTTAGACATGAAGGGTCGAGTTGTGTCTAGCGCCACTCGATACTCATATCTAGCGCTCAATATTTAAACTTTTTTTTTTCCTGGATCGAGTTGATTGGCACCTTTGTCTAACACTCGATACTATGTCTAGACTTTCGACTTAAGGGTATATTAGTACTTTTGAAGTCTTTTTTTTTCCTTTTTTTCAAAAGGGTGTAGTTACCTAAAAATTATTGGGAGTGGTGCAGTTTCTAAAATTGACTATAAATGACTATAAAGGGAGTGTATTTCACTTAATTTTCCCAATAGTAAACACCTTTTGTCAATCAAAGTATATTTAAATAAAATAGTTTCAACATATAGCATTCGAGCATAACTCAAAAAAAAAAAGTTTTAACATTTTGACTCTCTAGCATGCTAAATATAGCATTGATTCCTTTTTTAACATTGGAAATATTATAGTGCAAAAATTTATATTTGTTTAACATCAAGGGCGATCTATAGAACCTTATATACATGGTTATGACAGACACAATATGACGTACGGTATAAGTGATAAGCTGAACCTTACTTGTGAAATTTGAGAAATTTATATCCAAGGCCTGTTTTTTACACATTATATTTAAAAAGTACTCGTTTTTATTTCAAAAATCCCATTTTTTAGATATAAATTTTATGTGTAAAATATATGCGGTATACATTTATAATATAAATATTTACCTATGATTTATAGTTACAATGTAATTTTATACCTATGATTTTTAGGTATAATTTTTATTCATGAAATGTATACCGTCGTACACAATTTATGTATAAAATACGTGTAGTATATATTTCTCCAAAAATAGGCATTTATGAAAATATGCTTAAGAAAACGAGAATTTATGAGCTTTTCCTGTGAAATTTAGGTCTAGTATCCATTTTTTTTTTGTCTTATATTTCATAAATACCCCTTTTTCATTTTAATAATTTCATATATGTTTTTAGGTATAATACATACATATAATATGTACTCTTTTTAGATATAATTTTTGTAAATAAATGTACATTTACGGGTATACGTACGTTTCATGAATAAGTATCTATGGTATACATTTCTCCAAAAAAATGGGTATCAATCTAAATAGGGAATTAAATATGGATAGTTGTATTTTCAACTAAAACGAGCTTACTAAGAGTGTTTTGAAAAATGAGTTTTTCAATAGTATCAAAATGTTTTGTGATGGGTCACACTATTTGTGATCATAAAATTATGATTTTTTTAGGATCATGTGACTATGTAAGTATACTTTTTTTTTTCAAAAAAAAAAACAAGGCATTTGTCTACTTCCCCGATCCCTTCAAAATGACCCTTAGGCTATGTTTGGTAGAGAAGAAAGAAAATAGGAGAGAAAGAAAAAATAGGAGGGAAAGAAAGGAAAGTGCATTTTCCTCATAGTTGTTTGGTATGTAGGGAGGAAAGAAAATTGGTATATTTTAAAATAGCTATTTTATCCTCTATATTATTATTTTAAAAATTGATATACAAAGCTAATTTAGTAATTTAAATTTTTCATTCCCTAATTTTTTTTTCTTCCCTCTTTCCCTCCAATTTGGAGAGGAAAATTTTTATGGGGCCCACATGTTATTTTTACATCCCTTTTTCTTTCCCCTTTTCCTTTCTCTTTCCTTTTCCTTCCTACCAAATAACCTTATTTTTCATTTTCCCCTTACTTTTCCCTCCAACTCTTTCTTTCCTCTCACTTTTCCCTCTTACCAAACATAGCCTAAAGGCCCAAAACCGATTTTCCTGGACAGTATGGAGAAAAGGACACGGGTCAAACATAATTTGGGCTAAAATGATTTTTTTTTTTTTTGCGAATTTTTTGAAAATGACATTTTTATGAGTGTCAAGAATATTTTAACTTATAATCAATAGTTTCTTGACCATGAAAAAAATTGGTCAAAAAGTTCTTGATTATATATCAAACTATTCTTGACACTTCTAAAAATATCATTTTTAAAAAAATTCACAAAAAAGTCATTTTAGCTCAAGTTAGTTCCTAGCCATGTCCCTTTCTCGAAAAGTATGTTTCAGGCCTGATAAGCCCAAATTAAATGGTGAAATGGACTTGATTAGTAGTAATTTGGGCTAAATGACTATTTTAGAAGTATTTTGAAAAATGACTTCTTTTTAGTATTGTCCTAGTGTTAATGATAAGAGTCAAATAAATTATGACTATTGATTAATCCTTAAAAAATTCATAATCTGTGACTCCGTCACTCAATACAAATAATATCGTGACACTACTAGAAAAATCATTTTCAAAATACTCATAAAAGAGTTATTTTAATCCAAATTACTACTATCCATTGACATTTCCAATAAAATGTGCCCACCATGGAGGCGAAGCTGTAGACTACGTACATAATTCAAATATCAATTCAGAAGTAGACAAATAGAAAAAAGGAGAAGGAAAAAAAAAAATCATCCCATAGGAGCTAGCTGCCTTTGTTAGTCACCCACCAGGCCACCAAAGTCCGGGGATGCCGGTCATTGTTTGTATATTGCATTGAAATAATGCAAGAGATTACATTTTTCCTTTAAAAAAAAACAAAAACAAAAAAAAACAAAAACAAACAAAATTTGCACTGAATAACTCGACATGATTTTTAAGATTTAACAGCATAACTTTAAATAGTTTGAAACTTTGATATCATTTTGAGATATACAAAATGTGATTCAAAACGTTGCCATTTTATTTACTAAACAAAATGCATGTTTATAGGGTTACTCTTTTCATTTAAGGGCATCTAGTGGGAGATCCTGATTTCTATTTTCTTTTCCGTTGTTGTGTTCTAATATAAATCATGTCAAGTTTGACAAACTTATCGTGTGGTTTGCAACAATAAACGAGATTGTCACGAATTGGCACAATATATTGAGCCAAATTAACTAAAACACCAACTATTCTGGGGAAATTAGAGTTTATCTACTTTAGCTAATGGACATACAAAGTTCTAAAGCTTTGCCAACTTATCTTTTGGAAGAAAAAGCTGACGTAGAGATTACCCCTTCTACTAGGTGCCTCAAAATGTTGCACATAATTTGTTGATACTCAACCAATTAAGTATTAATTATGAAATTTACGTATGTAAATTAGAAACATTACAATTGATTATCACTATCCATAACATTAATATAAAAATAATGCGAATAAATACATCAGGATCGTTTATTTATGTGAATTGTTTTTTTAATAATTTTCTTTTACGATAGCAGTAGAGCAATGGGTGTCGGCGGTGAAACAAAAGTTTATATATCTATACTATTACTGATCTTACTCATCAGTCGCTATAAAACAAATGAGTGAAGAAGCTTCCTGTGGGCTTCCCTAGTTCTTTATAGCTCTGGACACATTTACAGAGTCAGCTGATTCCTTCTCACTCCGCAGTTGCTGCCATTTTTAACTGCTCAAGAGTCTTGTCCCTTTACACCCGCTCTCTCTATATTCTAAAATAACATAATAATGACAAACAAGTCAATCTCATCCCCACTATTGCCAGGTGTTTTGTCTTCATCTAAAAAAGTATATGAATGAATGTTACATATTACAATAACCAAAGGAATCCACCTCACCCGTACCCAAACTTCACGAGGTAATTATATGGTCCATCCCGATTCACGTAGTTGGCTAAGCCTAACTCATATCCAGCTGTCACGTGACACGTCTATTACTTGGTTATAATTGGGTGACTATATAGTGCTCCCATCGTACCAGTAGTTACATTTTGGGATGGTTGGTGAAGCTAAGATCATATTAAACAGTTTGGGAATCTTAGTCAAATTGTTGAATTCACAAAGAAAACTCAAAAGCTAATTTATTTGCGTAATTTGTGTAATCATAATCCAATTAATATCCTAGTACTAGTAGTGAGCTAACTTGCTTCACGGGATTGATATAAGTTAAAGTAACTGCTTGATTCGATCATGGCTTCATTGTTACAAATTATGTTCAGTAACACATTAGTGATTAATTAATTGCTTTGATTAGAATCAAGATTCGTTTAGCACCTTCGAGGTACCCCCCTAAGCTTTGACTCACGGTCACTGCCAGTTGTATTAATATTGTGTGTGTGTGCATGAGTGTGACAGAAATAGGTGTTCACTCTTCTAAGTCAAACTACATGACAATTTGATTAAAATATCTGTATCCATTAAAAGAAATACTTAATTAAATTGGAGGAAATTTCCAACTAGGCTGTGGTATATATATATATATATATATATATATTAAGGGCACTAATTCAGTAGGTATTTTTTTTTTTACCTATATATAGGTATCATTTTGCCCATGAAAATTTATTATGCATATTTTTTTATATTAAAAAGTAAGAGAAAGAAAAAATATTAATGATATACGTCTTTTCATGCACTTTATTATAATCGTTAGATCATACTTACACGTAGGTCTAAAAAAAAAAATACCTACTGAATTGGCAACCATATATTAATTATGTAATATTGTATTTATGTAGCATGTATATATACATTACCCACACATATGCGAGGCATATAGAATCCCAGTAAACTAGCCATCACACGCATGTGCACCAAGTGTCTCACTCTTATGATATGAAGGTGGATAACATAACCCAAGATCCAAACATGGATTTCAGCGAGCACACTACTAGAGGTATTTTGAGGTTTCTACAAACCGATTCTCTTCAGCAATCTCGAGATATACCATGACCAGAAATTTAGAACATGGTGTGTATATATATATAGATACTTATTCTCAAGAATCAGTGGCCATAACTCTTATTTAGGTCCCGATCGAAACAAAACCATTTAGGCCATAACTCTTAGTAAGCGAAACAAAACCATTTTTGATCCAGTTGAGAACTAACCTTAATTTAATTTGGTCCGCTCATTAGGGTTCATGATCAAAGTATTAAAAGTCTAAAACAGGATATTAATTTGCAACCCTTAATTATTTTCAAACATATATAGAATTATGATTTAGGATAATAAAATTAAAAGGTGTAATTGAAAGGGAAAGTACAACATTTGAGTGTGGGCTTAATTATGAAACACAAGTGTGGTTTTCAGTGAGAGGTTCTCCTTGGTTTCATTAACTGTCGCTCTAGTCTAGATCTTACTTTTATGGAATCTCCCTCGAGACGTACTACCGACCGAATCTGCAAATCTCAATTTGCCTCTATTGACAAATATATATATATATATTAATGAAATATTTTGAATTCTTAAATATGTGTCCTAAGTCGACATAAGCAAACAAAGACCGACAATTTAACCAATCAACGCGTTGTGGATTTTAGTTAATATAGTTCCATCACAAGATCAGATTCCCAACATATATGAAGGGGCATAAAGAGCGAGCCCATATGGAATTAATTATCATATTTATTCTGTTTTTTTTTAATTTTATTTCTTTTAATTAAAATTTTTTTTTTTTTGAGTTGGAAAATGATCATCATTTTGTCTCCACTTGGTCAAGTTGCAAAAAGGATTCATAATGACTACAGTGACCGTACGAAGGGAGAGAGATGAGTCATCAGACTATCAGTGTGTGTGGTTGCGTACTTACAACTGTACCAGCTGATTTGCCCCCTAAATCTCACAAATCGAAGTGAAGATAGTAGAGATGTGGTATAGATATCCATGCTATGTTTTGACCAGTACAAAGTATATGTAAATCGTGCCCATATCCTTGAAACAGTTTTCCTTTTTTCTCTTCTTCTTTTACTTTCTAGATTATTATTATTATTATTATTATTATTATTATTTTGAAATGCAACAAGAATATTAGCATAGAAAACACGTTTGTACCATGGCTAGCGTACATTTTCTATCTAGCCATAGGCATATACGTATGTGTCGGTGTCAATTGGAGTTCGTACGTACATCAACGTATGGAGCATTTTGGAGTAAAACTATAATGACAAAAATTATATTAAACATGCATTGATGTGGTATCTGACAAATATACATTTTCGATCGTATAATTAATTAAGTCAATAATCGGCCTAATGACCCGCTAAATTAAGAAAAGCAGAGAAATTATAAAAGAGAACAAAAGTAGTGTTTAACAAAATTTGAGTTTTCCAAGTGCGTGTAGTTACTTGAGTTTTTGTGGGGAAAAAAAAAGTACTTATAGCAAGGACGGTCATCCCAATAGTGCAAGAGCATCATGCACATATGTCCACTTATAATTGGTTAACACAGTATGTACATTTTTTGTCCTAAAAATTTTCCTAATATTAATTGAGAAATGTTATTGTTAAGTTAAATCACTTTTTGGTCTTTTCTATGAGCCGAGTACTATGATCTAATGTCAAGTTTATGGTGATAAATTAGTATTAAGTGTTATGGTATACTTATTAATCTGATTAATTGGACGGTCATGATGATGATCGTGCATGAAAATATTATCACGTATATATATTATCATGAAAATATATATATAGGGTCATAATTTAATAGGTATTTTTTTTACCTTTAGCTTTTTTTTTTTAAGCCATTGGATCATTATTTAATAGTTATCATAATTTGAGTAGTTAAAAATAATAATAATAAAAAATATATTATTTTAATTTTTTTCTCTATTTTTTATTATAAAAAAAATATACGTGATGAATTTTAATTAGATAAAATAATATTTATAAATAGGTAAAAAAAAAAAAATTTAGTGTCGAATATATATAACTATCTAATAAAGAAAAGTCAAGAAATGCTCTAATGATCAACGAGAGACCGAAGATTAGGAAAAGAAGCGGTAAATGTGTACTTGAAGGGACGGTATGACAGCTTCGTCGTGTGATTGTGTGTGGGAAGAAGACAAAAGGGATAGAACTGAGAGGCCAAATCGCAAATCAAGAGCCAACCAGACAAGATCTTATCATGAATCTATTTGATACTTATGCATATATATATATATATATATATATAAAATATAGAGAGAGAAATCGATCTAGCTAGGCATCTAGCTAGAGAGAGAAGCTGCACACGTGTGCACGATCTAGAGACAGGGCGGAATGGGTGTATGTGATATGGGTCGTGAATTAACAAAATATTTATAGCTACTATATTATAGCACACATATACTGAACATATTGTTGGTAGTTTTATTTTCTTTAGACTTTAGTATATAATTATATAGTTATCGGTTGTGAATTAACAAAATATATATAGATACTATATTATAACACACATATACTGCACATATTGCTGATAGTTGTATTTTCTTTAGACTTTAGCAGTATATAATTATATAGTCAATGTAGGATTTGACTGAAAAGTCAAATTAACTAGTGCGAGTAGATAGAATTCATGCTTTGTCGATTGATTCTAGAATTCGACAAAAAATTTTACATCGGAAATACTTCAACTTCAAACCCAAAAATAAAAAATAAAAAAATAGAAAAAATAAATAAATAATACAAGACTGAAAACATTGCATGCACAGTTGGCAGCAAGGGAAGATATATATATATATATATATATATATAAACAGCTAACGTACGTGGCACTTTCAACACTGTACGGCCAGGTGTCCACGACGTGGTTGTGCCGGTTGACCATATCCGTACGTATAAATAATGTGTGTATATACATATCTGTAAGAAATTGGATCGTACGAACAATAAAAAGCAAAGAGTTTATAAAAAAGTCTTTACCAATCCCCCGTATATAGCATAAGAGATAATTAAACTCGATATTTTTTCCAGTCACATGCACGCATGACTTCCTTTGTTAGATATATATTATGATTATGATCATTCTGTACTTCATCAAAAGGACAATCTATATCTACGTTGTTCAACTTCAATTGTGTTCGGTCTGCATGAATTATAGTATAATTAGTTAGGCACATATGATAGTGAATTTATATATGAAAAAGAAAATCTTAAATGGTGGGGGGTCGTAGAAGTAAATATTGTGAGGGCCGTACTACATGTTATAAGTTCTTCGCGCCATGCATCTTTGTTCGTGACAAATACGTATTACCAAATTATTAACTGGTTGAAAGAAAAAATTTATTAATTCCATTCCCCTTCTGAACAAAAGGCTTTACCCACCAAAGGAAAAAAGGGTACACCGTACACACTATTTGTATTTATAAATAAAAAGTTTGACATTGACCATTCCTACCTATAAAACGATACGGCTAATAAAATCTAGCATTATATATTAATTTGTGCCACCTACAATAAGGGAATTTACAATGCATGCAGTGGTTCTCTCCGTCTAGCTAGTAAAGAAGAAGTGTTGTTATCCAACACAATTTAGAAGCAAGGGATTAAATGAGAACAATATATATATATATGATACAGTGGCAGTAGTTACCCACTGAATAAAGAAAAGGGTAAAGTCAGAAAAAAGGGTAAACTATTTATTATTACCTGACTTTAGCCTATTAAAATCGCTCAGATTCTGTTCATTAAAACTTACAGCTGAGAGTGGTCTTAATGGTCTTACCAACCAAAAGGGCTTAATGGGTGGAGCCTTTTACTTCCTTTGGGTTAATTACTTCATATGGCTATGGAAGTGAGAGATAGTCAAATATATAGGATATGCAATATATAGGGAAAGTTTTCAATGAATATTTTTGCTTCTGCTCTATAGATGAGCATATCTTTTTAACTGGCTATAGCAATTCACTTTCACTTTCCATTCTCTTTCAATTTTTGTAGGGAATATTCCCACACATACATGATTTTTTTTGCTCCATGGGATTGGTTTTTTTTTTTTTAAGGAAACAAAATACAAAAAAGGAAATTAGTTCCCTTGACATGTGTTTGTTGCCTCATTTAAAAAAGAAATAAATAAGTAGAAATTAATTTTTTATTAAAAAAATAAAAGATAAAAAAGACAAACTAGAATATTATGCAATCATATAAAACTGAGAAAAAAATTAATATTTTGCAATCACTTAACAAATGTGTCTATAGTTCTAAATGAAAAAATTTATGAAGAAGCTTAGGATTGAATAAATTATGTTTTTTTCTAGAGTTCTTATATGTAATTCTTATGTTTGAATGTTGTTACAATTTGCATGATAAATATCCGTACTGCCATCTAACTGCAGTATAGACTTGTAATGTACACAATAGTTAAAAAAAGAAAAAGTTGTAATTGAACATATATCCTAAACTTGTGGATTGAAGTCACTAAGAAATTGACGTTTTCAATAAAGGTTTTCATATATATGTACTTTCACATATATTTTTAAGAAAAATGACTAGTTTAGATATCTTTTTTCTCTTTTTTCTCACATGGATATTGTTATATAGAGTTGGCAATTGACATGATTTATGATAGAAAAAGTTCAAAAAATTAGAAAAAAAAAACAAGAGATAAATGCAAAGCTTTTACGAGGATTAATGAAGTTCCTTTGTCCTTGGACAAATTAAATCGATTCTCTTTTAGTTTGATGCATAAATGCCACTTATTGATTCAGTTAATTATTATTCTATATATATTTTCACGTCACAAAATAACTTGACATTATGCTTGGTGAAATTTCGCAGAAAAGTGAGGGTCTCTAGTAATGAAAAATTGTAATACTAATTTTGCAGAAAGTATCTTGCCAGAAGGACCTTCTGGTTGAATTTTCTAACCTTTTTTTTTCTTTCTTTAACTAGTATTAAAAGGAAAAGAAAAACTTGAAGAAACACATTCACGGGTATGTTCACTCATGGTATTTAATTACAAAACAAGTTCATTGGTATTGTCCGTTCATAAGTATTTATTTAAAAAAAAAAAAAGCATGTTGATAGGTATTGTGGAGAACATAAGGTATATTAACTAAAGAAACAAAACTAATTAGGTAGGGAATGAAAAATGGGAATAAAAATTACAAAATAGAAAACTAACAGGTTACCCATTATTTATAGAAATAAATAAGTTTCTATGCATATCTATTAATCACTAATTTTATCCTAACCATCTATTCAAAATCTAATGATTAAAAATAAAAATATCTATAAATGATAAATAATCGGATACCACTCATATATATATATATAGGGAACAAATATAATAGGTTATTCTTTATCGATAAAAAAAATCAAATTTGATCTTTAGATTTTAATCTAATGATTACAATTAATTATATATATTAGAAAAATTGAAATATTAATTAAATGAGAGAGTTTATTTTTATTTGAATTATCTATTGATAGGGAATAAAATAAATCTCTACCGTACTAGCTCCCATGCATATATAAAATATGTTACTTGAGGATGCTATTAATTAATTATAAGAGCTCACTCAGTGATCAACATTCAATTTTACTCGTTGAGAACGTGTGTATATATACATGGGGACCAATCCAATCTAATTGGTATTTTTTTTTTATCTATTTATGAGTATTTTTTAAGTTGTTGGATCGCAATCTAACGGCTATAATGATTTGAGTAGTTGGAGATAAATAATAATAATAACAATAATAATAATAATAAATACAGACTTTTTAATATTCTTTTTCTCTACCTTTTTACCATGAAAAGGTAAATTTTAATTAGACCAATACATATAGATAGATTTTTTTTTTAAAAAAAAGGGGTTGGGACCATATATAAATATGTATATATATATATCAATCTATCAACAAAATAAATGTGAATCACAACTTAATGATGTATCTAGCTAATTCCACCAAATTTATTTATTATAGGAAGCGGCTTTATTAATCGAAAAGTTGAGGTGATAATTAACTGTATCACCTATATAGATACACATATTTACAAATAGATATGTTTACAAATATTCAAGTTTACATATGTATATATATTTTTGTTCAGTTGGTCATTCAGCTATTTGGGACAAATTAAGTTGAAACTAGGTTTATGCTTTTAAGAGTTATCTCTCGGAAAAATGTGTGATGTGTGTATATGTTTATATACTAGTATTTGGGTACATGCCTAAAGCACGTACACCCGTGTAAAAATAATATTAAAAAATTAATTAATTTTATGCGATAATTTTAAAAATAATTAATTTAATTTGTTAATTTTGAAAGTAATTAATTTAACATGATAAATTTTTTAATAAAAAAACAACATTTTTAAAGTTTATATATTTTGAAATACAAAGTTATGTAATTGTTAATATGTATTTCATGACTTAACGTAAGTTGAATTGTTTTCGGTGCTAAAAGGGATATACATGGGAAAAGTCCTAAAATCCGAAACTTACTGTTATTATTTTGTGTCGTAATTTAATAATTAATTCAACGCAACTAAAAATGAGGCATGTCAAAAGTTTTTTTTTTAATTGTTATACCATCTAATTGTAATCACAAATAATGCTCTTTAATTATTTTAATTATCGCTATTAATACTTAAATACTACAAACTACATGCATATTGGCTACTGAGAGGTGGCTACACATGGAAATAAATCAAAAGACATTAATAACTATTAGAAAAGCTTATCCTAATAAATTAAATAAATAAAGCTAAGAAATATTTTTTATGGTTTTTTTTTGGCTTTATTTAGTAACAATCCACGTGAAATGAAGAGTAGGCGTATTAGGCTTCTCTAATTAATACGTTTTATAATCTATCTATCTATCTATATATATATTAAGCTCTATATATATATTAAGCCTGAAGCAGAGAGAAATTTAAAAAATGTGATAACTTCTTTGATTAGTATTCTATTTTTGAAATTTTTAGAAAATTTCTAATTAAATTTCTATTTTTTCATGATATGATCGATCCTAATATTATTTTTCCATACTATGATTGGTCCTAATATATATAAATTATAAAATATAATTTAATAGCAATGATAGTGTATATTAAATTTAGTTCTTTGAATAAATAATAATTTTACATTCATCGTATTAAATAGGAAAATACATTGTACTTAAAAAACATCATTATAATTGATTAGTATATGCGTATGAACTTTTCTAATTTTTGTTTCTTATTGGCTTTTGAAATAAATCATTTTAAAAAGACCAATACATCTTATATCAATCAATGCTTTATCATGATTCATGCTTCATATGGACACGCTCATATTTTTTCAATTTTTGTTTCTTTATTTGTTTTTGAATTAAATTATTTAAAAAGACCAATATGTCTAGATGAATAAAAAGTTTAAATAAATGAATTAGTATATCTATATATATATATATATATCTATACATTAAGCTTAAACAGAGAGAAAGTTAAAAGACATGATAGTTTCTTTGATCAATATTCTATTTTAAATTTTTTAATAAATTTCTAATTAAACTCTAATTCTTTTATGATATATGATTGGTCCTAATATTATTTTTCCATGTTATATTAATAGTAATGATAGTTTATATTAAATTTAGTCCTTTAAACAAATATTAGTTTTATATTCATTTTATTAAATACATTTATTTATATCAACCTGTGCAAAGCGGTATAATGACTAGTGTTATTATAAGATTGAAAGCATTTCCCTTAAAAAAAATAATGATAAAAGATTTTCGACAAAGAAACATGTTTTCCTCAAAAAAAAAAAAAACAAAAAACAAAAAACAACAAGCAAAGAAACACATTTATTACAACAATACACGTGGTACTCTCTTGATAATAATACATGTTAGTATAAGATTGAAGACATTTATTAGTTGTTAAGAAAATGTTATTTATTGCTTGATTAACAAAAAGGGATACTTCGTTATATTTTTCTGGAAAAAAAAAAATCCGTACTTCTATATATTAGTATAGATGTGCATAATAATATGTATATAATAAAACCTCGATGGGGAGATTAATTAAACACATGTATTCCTGAAATAATAAAAATAATAATAATAATAAAAGCTACTTTATTGCTCAAATGAAATTATACAACTTTAACTAAAAGTCGAGATCGATGGTATTCAACCTCTAAAGTACAAACTTTTCCTGAGCAATTATATACATAAATATTGATGCTATTCAATGATTTTGAGTTTCTTAAATTATTACATTTTTGTTGTTTTTCTTTTTGAACTGTCTTTTTATTTGTTAATTTTACTTATTAATAAACGACAAAGACAACGTATGTCAAGCAGTATATATATATGACACACATTAACACACATATGTATATATATTCAGGGCTGAGGCCCCTTGTAATACGGATACTTGGAAGGAATGAATAATGGCACTGTTTCTTACAAGTTAGGATCACTGTTTCATTAACCAAAACTTGAGTTTATCTCCAATACCATAATTTTTTATTTGCCTTCGATTTAAATATCATTATTTGGAATAATCGATATAAAGATGATTTAGTACCATGTCCTCCAGTGTTGGACCATTATACTGTGTAAAGAATTACTTAACCAGCGCAATCAGTTTCAATTGAGTGCTGCTCAATTTTGAAGTTTTTTGCGCGCATGGTTTGTGCATATTTTTTGATATTTATATATAAAGGTGCTTTGGCATCTTGCAATTAAATAAATGACAATTATATAAAACTAATACTAGCTACTTGTTCCATTGTTCTTGACGTAGATAGTATACGTTATAATTGAAGAGAATAGTAAAGAATACAAAGCGTTGATAGTGGTCGATAATGATAAAAGATTAAAGGGCCTCAATGCTTGGTTTCGTGGGAACAAGAATGATATTCTTTTAAGAGTATGTATAACTTTTTTTTTCCCGATAAATTTGAAGAGTATAACTTGAGTCTTAATCAAATTGGTTCTTAATTAGTGTCTCATCATATTCATGTCACTTGAATCTTGTATAACTTTCAAGAGTATGTATAACTTTTTTTTCGATAAATTTAAAGAGTATAATTTGAGTTTTAATCAAATTGGTTCTTAATTAGTGTCTCATCATATTTATGTCACTTGAATCTTACTCTCTTTCTCTCCCTATGGAATCTTGGGTCATAATCAAATGGGCTCCAAAGATTACGTAGTCATTATCAAATGAATAGGATAGGATAGCTAACCAAACAACTTAACACTTGTCACACTTAGTACCCGTTTCTTTCTTTTGCTATATATATTATTATTGTCATTATTATTATTATTTTCTAATGCTCTTCTTGTTAGGTCATTAATAAAACCGATTAAATGGATAAACCAACCACTTGAAGACATATTCTCTATCTCTAGTATATGATGTGGCGGACCTCAATCAAATAGGACATGAATAGACAACTACCCACCTAATTATAAAGATCTCTCTCTCCCTCTCTCTCTCTCTCTCCCCCCTATATGTAATTCCTACCGATTTTTTTTAATCATGAAATAATAATAATAGATTAAGGGCCTATAGAATCTGCTTTACTAAAAGAAGAAACAGGCTTCTTAAAATAAGCATTGATAAGAAACCATTAACTGAGGGAAAGGTAGCCTACACGTAAGTAAAGGTGATCCTACCCTGAACTACCCTGAGCTTTTTAAATTTTTAACCATTATCGAGAAAAGTAAAAAAGTAAAAAATGAAAATAAAAATTAACATGTGATCAAAGTTTTGGAACTTATCTCCAAGGTAGCTAAGGCAGCTTCAATTAACCACTTCGAAGCAGGTTAATTTTGTGGTCTTACGCTTATCTTGGTGAAAGAAATGGTTTCTTTTCGTTGAAGACTCGAATAAGTTTTATGTTATAGACACGTACACTACAGATAGATCTTAACTACAAGGTTTAGTAACTTTGATAACACATTTATACATATTATATATATGGTTGCCAATCCAGTAGGTATTTTTTTTTTTTTACCTATGTGTAGGTATTTTTTTTTTAGCCATTGGATCATCATCTAATGGTGATCCAACGGTTATAATTAAGTACATAAAAAGACGTGCTTTATTAATATTATTTCTCTCTCCTACTTTTTATAATAAAAAAATGTGCAAAAATTTTTTTCATTGGCCCAATTGATACCTATGCATAGGTAAAAAAAAAAATACCTACTGGATTGGCTCGTGAAAAGAAAATTAGTCTGCAACTATATATATATAATGTATATCTAGATCGATCAACCCGTGAAAAGAAAATTAGTCTGCAACTCAGAGGATGCGTAATATTAAACAAGATAAAAAATGATCAAGCTACACAAATTAGTTCTGAAATCCATGCATAGTAACAAAGCTAATATATCTTTTGTCTACTATATATATGGGCACTAATTCAGTTGGTATTTTTTTAACCTATTTATAGGTATTATTTTGCCCAATTAAAATTAGTCACGTATGTCTTTTTATTAGTAAAAGTGGAAAGATAAAAATATTAAATAATGAATATTTATTTTTATTATTTTTTTAACTACTTAAATTATAATAGCAGTTAAATTATGATCTAACGGCCAAGAAAAAAAATATCTATTAATAAATAAATAAATAAAAACCTATTAAATTGGAAACATATATATATATTAACCCTCTTTTCTTTTTGGTTGTAGAACATATTGTAGATCATATTGTAACTCTATGTTTTTGTTTTGTTCCAAGATTAAGAGGCTGCATGCATTTATTGGAATATGGATCACTACTCTACTCTTTAAGCACAGCCCTGACTTTCAAAATATAAATTCCCTACTGTAACCACGAGACAGTAGTACCCAAACAAATACAAGACAGAATGGATCCAATATTATACACTATGCTTGGTTATTTGATTCTAGTAATACACAAAAACTTTGATTATCAAAATATACAGACTTTTTTTTTATTTTTTTGGAATAAATTAAAAGTAGTAGTACAAAAACTCTAAGCCACGCATTGTACTGAATTTTTCAATTTGTTGGGTTCACAGAAAACAAAAGGACTTCACTATTGAGCAGTACACTGTTTGTATTAATTAAGATGGGATTTTTATTTAAACGTGGTGCCCAAGCAGGGCCAGGATGAAGGGGTATGACCCACTTCCCGACCTTGTCGGTTTCAGGTGGTTTAAGATCAGAGAGAGATCAGAGAGAGCTTTTTTCTTCGAAAAATATATAAATAAATACAAATAAAAAAAATAAAAATCAAAGGGCTTCAGGCGCATTATGACAAATAATATCATGATAGCCGCTCACCTTAGCTACTTTGAAGCCGCCAAGTCCAACCATAGAAACTAATTTCTATTTCTATATTTATGTCCTCTATTCGTTTGCTACCTTCTTAAATCTTAATAATAATGGTGGTTCCATACCTTGTTGTTTTTCCTTTTGCAAAATAATTATAACATGGTGATTTGAATTATTCTATTTTTAAATTTTATATATGTACACCAAGAAACAACAATTTTCCATCTTATATTTCCGTATTTTTATAGAAATAATGAAATATTATATTGGTTTTTATTATTATTGTTATTGACTTTCAATTAAGTTTAGATCCATATAGTGAGATCATATTTTTCCCATCGTTTAAGGGATCTACCGAAATTATAAGTATTATCTATATATCGACACAAATCTACTCATTTGAAGAATCCAATGTACATTGAAAATTACATGATCATCGAACACTTATGCGTAACTCAAAAATACCCTGTATGTTTTGCTAGTTGCTCTACTTATGCATTAATATTCTAGATTTAACTATAGTTAGCTTCCAATATCCCAATAAAAAGTTACATTTACACCTTTAAAACCAGAAACGGTTACAACGAAACATCTCCGTGTTGAATTTTTTCTTTTTTGGAAGTTTTCACCACATAATTATGTTTTTTTTTTTAAGTTTTATGTAAATAAATTTGGTCCAAAATTGTTACGTAGCACCAGTGAACTTTTCAAAAAAAAAAAGAAGAACAAAGTTGACTTAAAAATATAGCTAAGCTCCCATGTATTTATCTTCGAATTTGGGGATTCGCAATTAAAAGCATAGTACATCATCATTATTAACAAAATCGATATTTATAAAGAGTATAAGTGCGATACTATTACTAAGAAACTTAATTGAATTACTTTAAATTCCTTTTTCAAATGAACCAAACCGAAATATTATTGCTATATGGAATAGTATGGTTGAGGTCCCCTCATCCCCTTTATTTTATTGTAATTAATAATTTGATTTGGTTCCCACTTCTCACTAAAGTCCATTACTCAAATTGGACGAGGTCGGCCGAACCCACTCCGAACCCAGTTACCATAAACGCCAAGTAGTGCCAAACTGTGAAAAATAAGCCATTGAATTCTAATTTTCCTATGTAAAGCCCAGAAGGAGTCCCCATCAACCAGGTTGGCTTATGAAGCATTAGCAACAAGTTATTTTTAAGAACTGAATCTTGTCTTACTTAATGTCACATGTCACTTAATTAAAAAGGTAATTAAAAGCGCCGGAGTAGAAGTATATTCTACCTAACTATTAAAGTATGTTACACTATCTAATACCCTAAGAGCTAAAGTATACACCCAAAAAAAATATAGGGAAAATTCTCTATCAATCAACAAATTTTGTTGGCCATTTAGTGCTAGTTTAAGAAGACTAGTGGCCTTTTCGTTCATTGTCAAAATTAGTGAAGTACGGCCATATGTGCTACAACAGGCTTTTCCTCCCACCAAACCTACCCACCGAAAAAGTATAGAAAGAAAATTCATAGGAGTGCCTATATTTTTGGTTTAAATTTATTAGTTTGGATTTGGATAATAATAATAAAGTGAAATTTATCCAAGGATTTTTTACTGGTCTTTTACGTTGAAAGAGTACTAGTTATTATAGTACGATATCTCTCTCACCAAATAACAGGATTTGATTCCTTTTCCTTGTCCATTTTACTACATGTATCCACTGCTACAAGATTTGCAAAAATGAAGTTCAGAGTTTACCCCATTTTATAGGTATATGGGTTTACATTGCAAATTAATTTACCGATTATTGGAAGGCTCCTTAATTAGTTATCAGTAATTTTAGCTTTATCACATGGTCACTCACCATATAGTTAATTTGGTAATTAATTTTTGCACAAATCAAAATCAATTAAATTAATAAATAAAAGGTTACTGAACAAGCTGTTATTATTAGGTGCTATTTAACTCGAAAGGGTGACATATATTAAAAAGGTGAACCTGAGGTGGGTTACATTACATTACATTATAGTCATACAAGAGTTAAAAATATATATTAATTTTAAAGAAAAAGATCCAGATTAATGAAACAATCTAATTAACGGCCGTTAGCAAGAGGATTAACGGCAGATTCCTTGCAGGGACTAGGTGGTAGACTGGTCTTTCCGGAAGCCACAAGGCGCTCCACGAAACTTTCGATTCTCTGTCCGTTAGTCTCCGTCAGTAACCGCTTCCCGCCAAACGGTAACGACTCTACCCCTCTCTCCTTCAACACTTCCACCTCGCCTTCCTTCCTTCTCGGCCCCACTATCCCTTCGCCCCCAAACCCGTTCGCCTGCACGGTTCCAAATAAACGCCGTTATTATTAACTCCGTAACTCTCAAAACCCCAAGAAATGAAATAAAAGAAAATTTTATAGAATCATACAACTTTTCTTTTCCTTTCTTTACTCGCATTTTCTGTGCAACCAAACAGAAGCTTGCCTAGGACGAAGCAAAGTATTGTTATAACAAAAGCAAGCACTAAATGCGTTACCTGAATCCTGACGTAGTCCGTACGGTTCCAACAGAATGCGTTCCCCAACATCTGGTCAATGGTCTCGGATACTCCATCGAGCACAATGTCAACAACCACCGAGGACGTGGAGGAGCAACCGGCCGCCACGTCGCCACGGGCTTTCCGTCCATTCAGCGGGCCGTTGCCCAACGACAGGACTAACAGATCCTCAACGCCGTTAACGGAGGGGAAGTCCCGCTTGTTGTGGAGCACGTGCGTCACCGCCGCCGCCGTCGGGTTGTTCATCACGAGCCCGCCGTCGACGGCGGAGCACGACGTCTTCCCGTCGACGGAGCTGAGGCTGAACGGCTTGAATCGGCCAGGCGTCGCTGACGTGGCGCGGCAGACCTTCCAGAGCTCGAAGTTGAAGCTCGGCGACTCGGACGCGTCGGCTCGGGAGAACACGAAGGGAGCCGAGCTCTTGAGGTCGAAGCACGGCACGAGGAGAGGCTTACACGTGTCCTTCAGCGTCAGAGCCTTCCCGTCCTCTCTCCTCCTGAGCAGCTCCCTGAGCACATTGTCCATGCTCGCGCCGGAGTACCTCCGTCGCCGGCGAAACATCCCGGCCGGCTTGACCTTGTACAGCTCCGAGTTCCTGTCGGCGACGGCGCTGACCGCCTCCCTGGCGGTGAACAGAGGACGACCGGAGCCGTCATCGGCGGCGATCATGGCGGCGAGGATGGCCCCGATGCCGGTGCCGGCAACGATGTCGAAGAAATCGGCGATTTGAGCGTGAGGATCGCCGGTCTTCAGGCGGATCTGGTCCTCGAGGTGGACGAGAGCGGCGCCGGCAACAATGCCGGTGGTTCCGCCGCCGTCAATGCTGAGAATCCGAGTCTTCTTGGCGGTTTCATAGTGGGAGAGCCATTTCTGCTCCAGTTTCGTGAAGATCTCTAGGGTTACCTGACTCAGCTCCATTTCTCTCTAGTACGAGTTGTATCGATATACGTATATATATATATATATATGTATGTGTATAAGAGAATCTGATGAGAGTTTGAATCTTTGTTGCAAGTGTACTGGGGGCGCGGGGTTGTTTTGGCGATAAGGGAGAGTAAAACGTGAAAAAGCAAAGAGGATTTTCACGCTTTGTTGATGAGAAGCATTAATGGAGGAAAATGCTATGGGCTATGGCTATTAAAAACAACTCTCTCTCACAGACTCTGTATTCGCTCTTCTGAGTAGTTGAGAGATACTTAAATTAGACAACAGTGAGTGAGAGAGAGTGTGTGAGGGTGTACTGCGCTTCCACTCAATGTGCTTATTATATACTCGTGCCCCCCTTACTCTCACTATTCGACCCCTTTTTAAAAAATATATATATATATATTATATTGTTTTTCTTTTACTTTAGGTTTGTGTTTCACTTTCTTCAGTTTTGACTACGCTCACTTTATTTATTTATTTATTTTGATAAATTACAGTGAATTAATAGAAGAAGAAAAAAAAAAAAAAAAAACATATGAGTGACGGTTTTACGTCTTTGGACTGTCCTTGCACGTGCAACTGCGCGTGTTGTTATCGGGTAACGCGACGCGCGAACCTCGGCTTTTTAGCCGGCTCCGCTCGCGCACATTAATTACTACTTATCGTATTTCTCCATTTTATATTTCTCATTTCTCAGGTTACTAATTGGGAATGAATTTGCGGAAGGAGATGGGAAATAAAGGTCAAACTCCATGGAACTTACGCAGTACCACTGCTAGCTAGAATCTTAACTTAATTATGTGCGTATTTTATTTGCTCGATAATTTTATTTTTTATTTTTTGTTTTTACCGAATCTATGGAAGGCTTATAATTATATAGTATTCAAATAATCCAGTGTTTACTTTTAATTTAGATCTCTCTCAAAATTAATCGGTTATATATCTTATGTATAACAGTGGTTCTAACTCAACCTCATTCAGCCCTTCTAGTATTGGATTTCTTGTAGTGAATTTGGAGATGAATGAGCTTAATATTCCATCAAACATTTGGTGGTTACTACATTTACACAAGATGCATGTATAAATCCATCTAGAATTGTTCTTAGAGGACCGCTTTAATGATCGAGCTTCTTTTATCTAAGTGCTACCTAATTTATTAATACCTTCTACTATATAATATATACCATATATTTTGACAAAATATTTTGCCAACATGGGGATCAATTGTGACTTGATGTGAGATAGCTCAAGGACAAAGGGAAAGAGGTCGAAGTTCATTTCACGATGTTTTGTCTAGGGAGGGCAAGTCAGAGTAGTACGTTGGAGAATGGACAGTAATGAAGTAGGAGGTAATAATGTAATATATAATATAGGAGCATAATTTGGTTATATATCTTTGTCAATTTACGTCTAAGAAAGTAAGGAGACAAGAGGGTTTGGAGGGAAATGTGCAAACCGAAACCTTTTCGTACGTCAGACATTTGTTCTCTTTTCCTCTTTACTCGATATGTGAATGTAAATGCAAAACTAAGTTGATTAAACTGCTCGAAGCATATTTCTCCACAGTTGACGACAACAAAGGCTGAATAATAAGTAAAGACACTCATCAACTACATTCATATCTATCTATATATATATTATATATTATGATTAAGGAATGACTGCAAAAAAAAAAAAAAAAACATTTCTCGAAGTATGAATTTTCTTTACTTTTAGTCATATTTTTTGGCTTGTACAAAATTATACCTATACATTTTAAATTTTTACAAATTTATATATTTTATTTACAAATTGGGTGATTTGTGCTAACCATTTTAAGTTATTTTGAATTGATTTTTTATGTTAGTCAGCATAAATAAGATATCCTCAATTCAGATTTCGTGTTTAGTAAGAAATTTGTTGGTCAATTTAGGTTTAACTACCAAAAAAAAGAAAAAACCCCTAAAGTTTTGTCTTTTTGCAATTTAAATCCTATGTTTTGGTTTCTGCAAAAAAATACCCTTATATTTTAAAATTCGAAAAAAAATTTCTTGTTTGTCCATATTTTTACAAATTTATTTTCCAAAAAATTGCGAATCTAGACTTAAGAAATGTTATTCTTACTTTCAAACAGTTACAAAAAAATCATTTGGACTAACATAAATTGGTAAAAATATGGACGTATGGTACAAATTTTGATTTGAAATATGGATGTATAATTTTACACAAGTCAAAAGACATAGTTAAATTTACAGAAATACTATACTTCAGGGTATTTTTTTTGTTGATAACCCTATAATTAAATTTAACCCCTCGATATATTTTAGATGGAAAAATTTATAAGAGATGCCATGTCAAAAGTTAAAACTACTAACATATTTGGCATGGCTTCTAAAGATTTTTCGAGGCTCAAGAGTTACTTTTGAGAGTATTTAGATGAATTATTAGAATGTCTTTTTTTTTAATTAGAAGATCTTTTTAATAAAGCATGTACCCATTAGCTTTTTTCTTAAATTTTTACTTCAAGAAGAATAGATTAGCATATGGACTATATATAATTATATGTATATATAGGGGCACTAATCCAATAGATATATTTTTTTAACCTATTTATAAGTATTATTTTGTCCAATTAAAATTAGTCACGCACGTCTTTTCATGATAAAAAGTGAAGAGAGAAAAATATTAAATAATGTGTGTTCATTTTTATTTTTTTTTCAAACTACTCAAATTATAATAACCGTTAGATCATGATCCAACAACAAGAAAAAAAATACCTATCGATAAGTAAAAAAAAAAAAACCTGTTGGATTAGAAACTTATATATATCTATAGTCATTGAAGATATATTCCGAATTTTCAAGTGATCTCTTACATCAGATCTGGATTCATTCTAGCTATTAGCCTATATATATATATATATTTACTATTATTCCTTTGGTGTCTTTTAGTTTGAGAATCAAAGCAGTCTAATGTTTTCTGTTACATCAATTTATTAATCCTTTGGTGTTTTTAAAATGTGGATTTAATTATATATATATATATATAGGTTGCCAATTTAGTAAGTATTTTTTTTAATCTATGTATAGGTATTTTTTTTAGTCGTTGGATCATCATCTAACGGTGATCCAATAGCTATAATGATGTGCATGAAAAGACGTGCATAATAAATTTTAATTAGCCAAAAGGATACCTATGTATAAATAAACAAAAAATACCTACTGGATTGGTGCCCATATATATACATAAGGACAGGTGTATTAGTCCCTCGACGGGACCGATCTCTTCCATGTTTTGACCAACACATATCATGTTTTGGCCAACACAAATTAGTTAAAATATGACATGTGTAGGATAAAAAATGAACGGAATTGGTCCCTCGAAAGGACTACATTTGTGGCTTTATATACATATGTATATATATACATATATATATATGACATCTTTTGGATATAGTACTACCACCATTCGCCGGGCTTGTCCACATCTCCTCGTTAAATCTTGGAACTGCTATAGATGTAATAGATGTATCTAAAATTAGACACGATAGAAACTAGATATATACATGTAGTTAATTTGCTGATATCTCATTTTCTAGTGCTTACTTTCTTTTTTATTGCCTTTTATCTCTTGCAACAGTTGTTGGGATTGCTGGTTGTGATGGCCATGATATGACTTTAATGTTCAGTACGATCTTCTATATATGCACTGCACTAATTAAGGTGGGCCTCCTAAGTAAATTTATGTCTCATCACAAGGTATACATTATAGATGTCGTTATCATACATATATATAAGTAATTACACTATGTATTTAGCATTGAAGACTGATGATCAATGATCGGCCCCAGTCTGCTATTGCTGGAATGATATGTTTAATAAAATGATAGAAACTACATATGTACGTATAGCATTTTCTATTCATGTCGATATCTTATTAGAAACAATATGATTAATTTTCTATCTTATTGATACTATATCCAGGGTCCAGACAAGAGTTTTACAACACTTCAGAGAAATTAATTAATTTGGAAAATTTTCTTGATCGTGAACGAAAAACAACAACGCAAAATGATTAAAGTTAAAAATTCTCAATATTATAAATAAATGTAATAGCTTATTTGAAATCGTATGACCTTAACACGCAGGAAAAGAATCGTTGTTTGGGTCATCGTCAGAGCCCGTATAATGACAAGAAGTTGTAATGTTTCAGTCGGCATGTTGGGCTTTTGGTTCAACGGATCACACTTGGAAAGGCTGGACAATTGGATAGAGAATAAATTTGATTTTGAGGAAATTTAATTTTGGGTTTCTATCACTTTTGCCTATAAAAAACTAAAAGAATTACAAAAATACGGAACTCAGGTTTTTTTCAAATTTTCATATGATTTTTTATTAGCAAAATACCACTTTTAAAAAATATTTAGAAAATACCATTTTTTAAATAGTTACTGGTTACCAGTTTCTGGAAACTTATTACTAGTTACTAGTTACCAGTTATATACCAGCTATAAATACTTTTGGTTACTAGTTATCAGTTTCTGGAAACTAGTTACCAGTTTCTGGAAACTAGTTACCAGAAACTAGTTACTATTTTAAAAATGGTATTTTTCTAAATAGTTTTTTAAAAATG
Organism: Trema orientale; assembly: GCA_002914845.1. NCBI lineage: Eukaryota > Viridiplantae > Streptophyta > Magnoliopsida > Rosales > Cannabaceae > Trema > Trema orientale. Next base: position 119,454 of record JXTC01000166.1, read on the forward strand.
GTATTTATGTAATAAAAACCGTACCGCACCTTAAAAAAACTTAAACCATCGTATTTTTCAAATTTTTTTCTAAATTACCGTATAATGTCTAATTTCCTCTTTAATTTTTTATGGTAATTTTTCAAAAAAATTGAAAGGTTCTGAATTTCGAAATTATTTGAAATATTCAAGATTTTAATTATCATTTTAAAAGTATTTAGAAAAATACCACTTCTTAATAATTGATGAGATACTTGAAGTAACCAATCAAATTAACCTCAAGTAACTAGATTCATTACCCTAAATAACCTAATTTGTTATCTTGAGAACCACTTAAAAATACGAATTTCCAAAAAAAAGTAGTATTGTCCTAAATAATTATTAAAAGTGTTATTTTTCTAAAAAAATTTTGAAAAGTAATATTTTTCTAAATCAATCCGAGATTTTTTTAAACATTTAGCCCATCCTGTATTTTTCAATTTTTGCTACTTTGGGTCTAGAATATTGTAAGAAGCCCTTTGATTTTTAATGGTAGTTTTTCAAAAAAATTGAAAAATCTCAGATTTTGAAATTGTTTGAAAAATCTCAGATTTTAATTAGAAAAATACTAATTTTTATTAATTAATGAGATATTTGAAGTAACCAATCATGTAACTTGACCGGTTACCTCAAGTACTATTGAAATATACCAATTTTAAATAAAAGTAGTATTTTTATAAATATTTATTAAAAGTATTATTTTCCTAAAAATATTTTTAAAATTGATATTTTTCTAAATCAATCCGGGATTTTTCAAAAAAGTTCGGTTCATATGTGATTTTTTAATTTTTGGTACTTTAGGCCTGGAATTTTAAAAGAAACCCTTAAGCCATGAGAAAATGACATAGATATAAGTAACTTGGGCCAAAATGACCTCTTTGTGCATTTTCCCAAAAAATGACATCTTTGGGAGTATTAAGGTCGTGTTGACCTATAAGTAAGAACTTTTTGACCATGAAAAAATCCCATAGATGGGCCTACTATAAGAAGTTGATTGGGCTTTTTAGCCAAATGGCTGAATTTTGGATCATAGTTTTCAAAATGGCCATTTTTCAAACATCGTTAAAAAATGGCTACATTTTGAAAATTATTCGAAAAATGGTCATTTTTCATATTTAGTGCATCAAAATATATTGAGTTATTTTTTGAAAATTGATTTATTTTATAAAAAAATAGATTTACTTTATTTAGGATATCAAAATACTTTGATTTATTTTTTCAAATTTACTATTTCAAAAATTGATTTATCTTTTAAAAAATTGATTTATTTTTTCAAAATATAGATAAACTAAAAAACGGCTATTTATCAAAATAAAATTAGAAAACGATCATTTATTAGATAAGTATAAAAAATGACCATTCTTTGAATTCATCTTAAGAAAAGGCCATTTCTTATAAATACTCAAGCTGATTTCACTCGAGGGAAAAGTACATAAATACCATTTTCAAAAATATTTACATGGATTACCATTTTCTATTACTCTTTTTTTTTTAAGAAATGTATGCAACCTTGGTATACATGAAAAATTATACCTTAAAGCTAGTACGCATTTTATAATATAAGTGTACCATATATATATATATATATATATATATATATATATATATATATATATTATAAATGGGCACCAATCCAGTAGGTATTTTTTTTTAAATTTATACATAGGTATTATTTTGGCCAATGAAAATTTTTTTTGCATATTTTTTTATATTAAAAAGTAGGAGAGAAAAAGTATTAATGATGCACGTCTTTTCATGCACTTTATTTTAGCCATTGGAACACTATTAGATGATGATCTAACAGCTAAAAAAAAATACCTACACATAGATAAAAAAAAAAAATACCTACTGGATTAGTAACTATTATAAATATATATAACATATATTTTACACATGAAATCTACACCTAAAAAAAAATGTACAAAACTATTAAAATAAAGAGTTGAGTATTGGTGAGATATACGACAAAAAAGTGTGAACTAAACCTAAGTTTCACTTGTCTGTATGTATTGAATAAAAATGACCTTTTATATTTGACATGATCGGTCACTATGTAGCCTTATAAATGTCACTAAAGTTTATGTGATTATGATTTTCAATTCAAGTATTCCTTTTGTTGTGACTAATATCTAATTTATATTTTGTGTTTTGATTATTATCAATATTAACCTTCAAATTTAGATCTTGTATCTTATTTATAGACTCTCTGTGTTAAATATCGATTTTGACCTTACCAAAATGCTATTTTAAGCTTTAAATATATATTTTTAAAAGATAATTCAAATCAATAACAAAGACAGTAAATATTAAAGTTCTAATATTAACCTTCAAATTAAATTTAATTTTTAATTTTTATTATTATAGTTATTTTTGAATACATATCTTTAAAGCTTAAAGATAGATCAGAGCTTCAAGTGGTAGCGTCATCATCAAAAGTTTAGGGTTTATTGGAGAAAAATATGTTTTAGAAATGTGATATCACAATACGATCAGTTTTGATAACATATAATGAGGCTCTTTTATTGTAGACTCTTAGCCAAATGTCTGAAGTTTAGGGTCAAATTTAAGGAATGACCGTTTTTCAAAAAGGCCGAATTCATCTAAAATTTTTGCAAAATGAATGAGTTAATAATAGAAATGGCTAAAATAAATTAATTTTTGAATATTCATATTAGTCTATTAGTTTATGAAAAACATTGTTAGATTTAGTTCAAAGTGATATACTAACACATAATAGTTGATACAGTTATATGAAATTCATACAATAATAAAAAGAAAATTGATTATATTTATATATAATATTAATATACTAATACATACTGATTTACTAATAAAATTGATACACAAAAATTTGATCTACTGAAAAATGGTCACTTTGCCAAAAAAAATGGACATTTATTAAATAAGTCAAAGAAAATAGACTCTTTTTCTTTTTTCAAATAAATACTTCGTTTATTATTTAAGGGCATGGAGTAAAAACCTCTCAAAAACAAGGGCAGAGTAGATATATGGCCATTTTTGGGCTTATAAATTAGTAATTAGTACATGACCATGGCCCGGTTATAATAGGAATATATCCACACAATAGGCTCGTTGAAAATCTACAACCGAAAATACCCCTGAAAGCCCAGAACCCACTTTCATCAACATTTTCCCTCTCTTTCCCACAGGTTCTGCTATTTTCTCACCCATTTCCCTCATTCTCTAAATTTTCTCTCATTTTCTCCCACTTTCTCCTCACTTTTTATCACTTTCTCTAACCTCTAAAATTTTCTCGGATATTTCTCTAATCTCCAAAACATCTCTATAAAAAAAACGTTCCAAAAAGCAAAAAATCTTCGAAAAACCCCAGAATCCCATTTCGAAGCAAAAGTCGAAGTTCATCACTGAAAAACTTAGGTTCATAAAGATCTCCATAGGCAAAATCTTCAATTAACAAGAATCAAAAGCTATGGTTGATTATGTAGATGAAAACTCCATAGACGACATCTCCAGTTCATTATCGCAAAGGTATATATTTCTATTCTACTCTATTATCATGAGCTATATATATATATGGGTGATGTTTCAATGGAGATTTTTGTTTTTACTCCATGGATGGGTACTCTAATTTGGGCCATTGGATTGTAATCTAATGGCTATAATAATATTAGTAGATTTATTAAAAATATTATTATAATTAATAAATATATAAATATAGAAAGTTATTTAAAATAAAAAAGATGGGTAACCTGATGAATTGGTTAATTTATTTTATTTTACTTTATTTTATAAGAAATAAAATTAGTGAAAAATACTTAATAACCCTAAATTACTCTTAACTATCTTATTCGTAGGAAAAAAAAAAAACAACAACAACAAAAGATGTACAAATTTTAAGCTATTTGACGCATAATTTTTTTTAAAACAAATTTTCTTTCAATGTAGTTGTTTTATTCATTTTTTATTATTTAAAAAAATAACTTATTCATAATATGAAAATTATCCTACCTTAGATTTTACCGATAAAAAAAAATTTATTAAATATTGAAGATACAATAATACATATAGTTTTAAATTAAAGGTAATTAAAAAATTAAACTTTAAATTAAATTTTCAAAAAAGAAATAAATAAAAAAAATTAGAAATTAATATATTGAATAAGATGACTTATTATTGTAGGTTTGTTTCCAAATTAGTCAAATTTACCCATCCATGGAGCAAAAACAAAAATACCCATTGAAAACTCACCCATATATATATATATATATATGTGTGTGTGTGTGTGTGTGTGTGTGTGTGTGTGTGTGTATTTTGGTGTACATACATAATCTTAATTCTTGGATTTTTATTAGGTATATAATTTCGAAAATAAATTTGCAGAATCAGTATATACATTTTAGAAATACGAATTTCCAAAATCGGTATATACATCTTAGGATTCATAAATTGGGCCTGTGCTTTTATTAATGAATTTCTAATAATTGGGTCTGTGGTATATATCTGATAATCATTTGTTGATTTATCTTGGTATATGAAATTAAAGAACTAGTTCATAGATTTTATGGTTATACATTTGATAAATTATGTTCATGGATTATAATTATTTTTGTGAATATGAAGTGTTCGATGAAATGCCACCAATAATTGTGTATCAATTTAAATGATTTCTTCGAATTCATAATGTTTAGATTCCTATCTCTGTTTCTTTTTTTATTTAGGGTATATGGTTCATATATTTTAGGTTTCATACATGATTCATGTTGATAAGTGCTTACAATTCTTGCATGTGTGAGTTTTATCTTTGTTTTGAACTAGATTTGAGCAAAAAGCATTTAAGGTCATAAGACTTATTTGTGGTTCAAGATGTTTTCAATTAGGTATATGCATTTGTGTTGTGGTATATTGACTATAAATTAAGTGTGATTCAATGATTTTCATATGTGGAGAAGTTTGTTTTAGAATGGCATTTTCTATAGCAAGAAGTTTCTTAGATTTGTTACTTACTTTGTCAATTGTAGCTCTAATTCAAAATATTGATAGAACTTGACTGAGAATAATTTTCTTCACTTCTTCTTATAGATTTTCTTGTCCCCTACTGAAAGTGTTGTGTATGTCTTTGTTTACCATTACTTTTGATGGTAAAAGGCGAAAATCAGAGTGCTTAGATCACTTAAAATGGAAGCAATGGTATTGTTATAACTTATATGAATCAATTTACAAAAAATATTTGCTTTGATCCTTGTAAAAATTTTAGAATCACAATGTTTCTATGTACCTGAAACCCATATGAGGTTTTTGTCATAATGTTTCCAATAATTATATTAACCCGCACGATAATGGTATGAATTATAAACATGATTATTTACTTGGTCAATTGCACAGTGGTTCATGAAATTTTTATAGTGGTTCATGATGTTTTCCTAGGGGTTAATAAAATTTTTGTAGTGATTCAGTATTTTTTCAGAGTGGTCCATGATTTTTTTCATCACCGATTTACTTTGTCTTTGGTTAATAAATTGATGTATTTCTTTCATAACCTTACATATTTGGTTCATATATTTACAAATTCCAGATAAAATAGACTACATTATATTCTCAAACTATCCTCTCTTCATCCAACTCTCTTCATCGTGGTTCATTAATTTTTAATAGTGATTCATGAATTTTTCATACTATAGTGGTTTAGTACATGGTTCATAGTTCATGTCTTAGTTGTTGTTCTTTATTTCATATTTAAGTTTTTGTTATTTGTTTCATTTCTTAGCTGTTGTTCTTTACTTCATTTCTTAGCTGTTGTTCTTTAGAATTTCTCCTTTAAATACATACTACACCACACCATAATTATGGGTTTATTTCTCTTTATAAGAATAAGGCTTAGGCTTAATTATTCATAATGGTATATGTAAGTACAATAGTGGTATACGATTTCTATTTCACATGCTTTTATTTCACAATTAATATATTTTTTTCCTGCTCACTAAGTTTCTGCCTGAATCAATTAGGTTCAATTGCACAGTGATTCATGAAATTTTCATAGTAGTTCATTATTTTTTCATAGTAGTTCATGATTTTTCTTAATGGTTCATGAACTTTTCGTCATGGTACATGAATTTTTCAATACCACTTTAATTTATGTTTGGTTATTAAGTTTATGTCTTTCGTTTATAACCTTATTTTTTTGGTTAATATATTTGCAGATTCCAGCTATAATGGAATACATTACACTATAAACAAATTGGCAAGAACCGAAGAAAATCCAAATGTATTCAAAAATATATATACTGCAACTCACCAAAGATAAGCTGAGTATAGAGCAAAGAAAACAATTCAAGCAGACTTACTTTGGACATTTCATTGATGTGAATGTAACAAAGAGCATGATTTTCGTAGTGGTTCATTATTTTTTATAGTGGATGATAGTCTTCTTGTCATCTAAACAAAACTATATAAACTTGAGCAGTTAATATTAATTACTTATTGTTATTCTTTTAATTACTATTTTGTATATGAATTTAAGTATCTATTACATGAATTTGAGCATAAAATTCATAGATTTCTATTTGGATACATGAATTGCTGAAAGGGAGCATTGTGACTTCCTCTAATATGTGTTGAATGTACCGATTTTATAATGAGTCTACAATTCATTGATAGACTGTTTGGTTCATAAATACTAATACAAATGTTGTTATGTTCATAATTGCTAACTTGGGACAATGCTTTAGTTCATAACTTTATGTCTTTAACGAAATAAAATAACAATATTTAATATCTAAATTAATGAAACTGGTATATAACCTCATATATCATAACAACAATTCCATATACTAGGACCAAAAATTCATGTACCTGAAAATATAAGAACACGGACACAAAGATAAGAATATAAAAATATCTAAAGTACTAAATCTGATATATAAACTCATATGCCATGACAAAATTTCAATATACCAAAGCAAAAAATTTATATACCTGAAAGAGAGAACATTTAGAAACAAAATAATAATGTCCTCAATATAATGAATATGAATCTGATACATAACATCATATACCATGACCAAATATCTATATATCATGACTAAAATTTCATGTATTAGATTATGAAAAAAAAAAACTATTTGTTTCAAAAAAAAAAAAACTACAAAATCAATACAAAGAGACTAATGATCCCTATCACTTTTCTTCCTCTTCAGAGCACGTAATTCAGCAGAAATACTTTTTATTCTCGTCCCAATGACCATCGTAATGAATAATAATAGGTATCACTGCCATTTCTATAATAATAAAATAAATAATTAACAAAAATTCAATATTACAACACGTAAAAAACATAGTACATGATTCTCCACACTATATAAATAAACATATGTACTACGACAAAAATAACATATACCAACACAAGAAAAAAAAAATAAACCAAATAAAAAATAATTAACAAAAAATACTAAAGAATAAAAAACCAAGATACCACATCAAAAATCGTATATACCACTGAACAAATCATATGTACCACAATAACAAATGATGAACCACTACCACAAAAAAATCAGTGAACAATAATACCATATACTATGGAAAAAAACACATGTACCACTACAACAACATATGTACTACAACTAAAAACTAATGAACCATTACCAATTACTAAAAAAATTACAAAACACACATGAATATACAAAAAACTACACATACATAAGAGAAAAACAAGATTATACTTGAATTAATATTAATTATAATACAAATTACTAATTAAAAAAAATCCTAAATCTAATACACAACGAAATTAATATCAATAAATCAAAACATACTAACACAAGACATACCTACACAAGATCAAAGTCTAAAATAATTGGACCAATACAAATAGAACAATCGCATAAACACCATAGAAAGCTTTTTGAACTAGTTTTTTGAACAAACACCAAATAGAACCAATGTGAAAGCTTTTTGAAGTTCTATGCCTATAATGTAATAAGTCAATAAATACTTCTCGTGTCCCATCTGTCCTCTTAACATATGTGCCACTAATTTTGAATACACGCAAATTAAATAACGCAACCTCGAAGATTTTTTTTTTACCTAACCCAAAGTTAAAAATATGAACTATAAGGCTAAAAAAGTTTATGACAAAAAACTACGGAAACAAAAATCATATATGCCACGACCAAAAATCTATGAACTAAACAGCAAAATAATTGACATGATAATCAAGAATAACCGCATAAAAGGAATACTATATACCATGACAAAAAGCGCATATACAAAGACCAAAAGATTATGAACCAAATAAGAATATTAAATATCTTCAATAACCGAAACAATAAAACAACAGATTCATATACTACCAGAAAAATCAAATATACCACTACAATAATAATACATACGACGACAAAAAAATAATAAACCATTACTTATTACATAATATAATTCCAAAAAATATAGCTATAAGAAAAAAACCCAAGATTAGATTTAAATTAACAGTAATTGTAACACGAATTAGAAGCACAAATCAAAATCTCCAAAATCATACACAATATAATCAAACATAAAAAGATAGATATGATTAAAAAAACGAAAATCAAAATCAAGAAAACTATACATACTTAAAAAAGATCAAATACAAGATTGAACTCTACCAATGTAAACAAAGAAATCGACTAAAACACCGGAGAAGAAGAAATAGAACCAGAAAAATACCGGAGAAGATGAAGATAAGTCCAAAAACGCCAGAAAAAAATAAGATAAACCAAAACAACGCCGGAAAACAACGAGATTTCGTTAGAGATTCGAGAAGAACGACGGAGATTTGAAAAGAAAAATCTGAAAATTTAGTGGTTGAACAACAAAAAACCAAAGAGAGAAAGAAGAACGAGAAAGAAAAAGAAAAAAAAAAAGAATAAGACAGAGAATAGCGAGAGATTCAGAAAAAGCAAAACAAAAAAAAAACTAAAAATTTTAATTGAGGGCAAAATCAGAAAAAATAATATTTATTAGCTAACCGTCTTTTTAAATTTTAAATAGCTGGAAATTTTGCAATAAATTGAAAGGTCCACTGAGTAAAGTTTAAAAAGACGGACATATACCACAATTTCTCCAAAAACAATTCACCTGTGACTTTTTTTTTTTTTTTTTTTTTTCCGTTAAAAAAAAAGGAAAAAAAGAAAAGAGAGTAAAGTAACTAGCATATTCCAAGACAGGCGCAGGATATTTAGATATCCGGTGTGTGGGTTATTGAATCCGAGGACACAAACAAACAGAGAGACTAACAAAAGTTCTTATCCACAAGTAACAGAAAGCCCAATAATCAAGTTTCTCCGTCTTCACTCCACAGGCCTTGTTGGCCTTCTTCAGTCTCTTTCTGGAGCTCTCATGGCGACCCCTTTCTCTCCTGCGGCCACCCTTAAACCCAAGCAAAACCCTCTTCAACTTCTCCTCTCCTTTCGAGGTACCCAACCCTTAGACCCTTATCTCTGTTTTTTTTTCTTCTCACTTATTTTCCTACAAATGAATGAGCTTCCATGGCGTCTCTTATAGAATTTCAGTACGAATAAGTGGGTTTTGAGTTATGAATTGGTTTTAGCTTCATGCGTATCTCTATAGTGTTTAGAATTTTGCAGATTCATCTGGCGGAGGACTGGTTTGTGCGAAATGTAGCCCGAGGCCGAGGCCGAGTAGAGTTAATGTGTGTTCGTGGGGCTCAGCTGCTAGCTACGTGAGTCTTCAGGATGGTACGGCTAATTTTTCCGGAAAGCCTATTCTCACGAAGGGTCTGTCCCAAAGGAGGTAACTTTGATTGCCTCAAATTCTGTTCCTCTTGTATGTAATATTATCTTGCTTTGGATTAAGTATTAAGAGATTCGATTTGTTGTTCCCTAGTTTAAATGCTTACTTTAAGGCCATGTTTGGTACCTTGTATTGTATTGTATTGGACTGGGAGTTATTAACATACTGCAGTACAATGTTTTGGAGGCATTATAAGACAGGTAGAAGTAGAAATTATATTAAGTTTCATTGCCTCGAATTCTGTTCTTCTTGTGTGAAACAATCTTGCTTTGGATTAAATATGAGAGATTCGGAATGTTTCATAGTTTACACGCTTAATTTTAGTGACAAACAGAGTGATTGTAACTGGGTTTTCAATGATATCATTGATACACATATATATGTGTGTGTGTGTGTGTGCGTGCGTGTGTGTGGCACTAGTATGATAAGAATGTATTCCTACATTTTTGGTCGGATGGCTTCCATTTATTCTTTGTTGTGCTTAGATTTTTTTGGGTAAATTTCAGAGGTGGAATTGTGAGAGCTGCTACTATTGAAGAAATAGAAGCAGAGAAATCATTGATCGAGAAAGATGTTGTAAGATTTTTCCCTGATATTTGGTTGTAATTAGCATGTGCTCAGCTTAGAGTGATTCGACTCTAGTAGATTTTCAGAGAAGTAATTCTTTTTGCTGACATAAATGCTGTTTGATTTTCAGAAAGAGAGGATGGAAAAGACTATTGAGACTGTGCGAACCAATTTCAATTCCATTAGGACGGGGCGAGCAAACCCAGCTATGCTTGACAAGATTGAGGTATGGATCAATTTTCTGGTTAGTTCTCTAATTTTTTTTGGTGCAGGAGTGTTCTTAATATATGGAGAAAAATGTATGGGCTGGTTGGATTTAACCAAAATGAAATCAGGAGAAACACTGTATTAATTCATGCACAATTCTGGGAGTAAATAACGCTCTGTGGCTTACACGCGTTACATTTATTTTAAACTTTTAAGATAAAGACTTGCTATAAAATTGGTCACTTCTGTAGCAGTACTTTTCATTTTAGTGAATGCTTATTGGAGATAGGAGGATATAATTTCTATTAGTTCCTCTTCCTGTAATTATCTATTAGAGCTTCTGGAAACAGTTTTTTTAAGAACCACTTACCTATTTGGGTTGTCATGATGACAATTATTAGTAGTGAGTTAAGTAGTGTTCAATTTTGGGGTTATATTTTCTAAGAATAGTTTTTATGGATTGCTTTTCTAGGTCGAGTACTATGGAACTCCAGTTAGCTTGAAGAGCATTGCTCAAATCAGTACTCCCGATGCAAGTTCCCTCTTGGTCCAGCCTTACGACAAATCCAGGTATTTCATAGGTTAGAGGGTTGAAAAGAGTGGAGAACTGCTAAAGAAAGCACCAGATCTTTCTGCATTCTGTCTTTTGCAATATATACATGCTCGCAGTAGAGAGAGAACTGGATAGTTTGTAAAATATTTTTGTATGATTGTGTTCCTTGCCTTTTTACTGGCTACAAGGTTTTTGCCAAGTTCTAGATAATTTTAATATTGGAAATGTATCTTTTAATTCTATATCGAGAATCCTTCTTCTCTCTGTTATTCTATTTAATCTTTTGAATCTCTTTTAAAATCTATAATTCAGCTTAAAGGCTATAGAGAAGGCGATAGTCAGTTCTGATCTTGGTATGACTCCAAACAATGACGGTGAAGTTATAAGATTGACCCTCCCACAGCTAACATCAGAAAGAAGGAAGGTATTTCCTCTTTTTTTAAAGATCTTTTAACTCTTCAGACAAATTATGCCGTACATCTAGTAAATTCTGTAGCAATATGAACTCTGACATTGATGACTAATCAATAAAGCACTTAATAGATGCTTCTAAAGAACTTAATTATAGTATTTGTTGTCTTTGAATTTGTGAGTACAGGAATTGTCAAAAGTTGTAGCGAAACAGGCTGAAGAAGGAAAAGTACGTTTATATTTCTTGGATGGTTTCAGCAAAGTCATATATTTTTAATTTTTTGTGGACATTGGTACTATATATCAATCTAGTATTGTGAGTTTACTTAACCATATATTTTGGAACTATACCTAAATTGTCAACTGTCATCTCTTCTACTTCCCCATGTTGCACATTTGTTGGGCTTGGTATGAAATTTAGTGCCATTTTCGAACAAATTTGGAATCAATTACTTGTAAATATTCTGGGACTCTTGGAAGAATGTTAAGATGAAAATTTTTCATTCCAGTTCACATAATGTAATTGCAAGGCTGCATGTTTTCATTTAATCTTTATGGATAAATGACCTTATTGGTCCTTAAACTATGGTGAAAGTTACACTTTGGTCCTTAAACTTTAAATTTTGTCAATTTGGTGCTTAAACTATGAAAAAAGTTTCATTTTAGTCATTTTCGTTATATATTTCATTTTATTCTTAACAGAAAGAGTATATGAGACACATGTGCTCTATTGTTATACTTATTTCATATGTAGAAGTATATATCAGCACTATTAGAAGACTAGAACATGAATTGAAGCAGTTTTGAAAATGACTGATTAGATAAAAAATTAGCTACACATTTGACAATAAAATATTTTAAAACTATCCAAAGTATGATATTTTGTTAAAATCAATAATATAGAAGGAAAAATGTTCTAATGTGATGTTTTTGTTAAGTATAAAATATGATGTATAGCAAATAAAACCAATATGACGAAATTTAAAGTTTAGGGACTAAATTGAAAATTTTCTCAGAGTTCAAGGACCAGTAGAATTATTTATCCAATCTTTAATTATGGATCCGTATGATTGACCTCTGCGAAATGCTATAGGTGGCATTGCGGAATATACGAAGAGATGCTTTAAAGGCCTATGAAAAACTTGAGAAGGTTAAATCATTAGATCCCACCATTGTTTCATTTTTTATCTCCATTCTCTGGTTATTGCTTTTTGGACTCTCTTTTTTTGCCCTTTTGCCTTGATTCCATCATAGTCTTGACTTGCTCTCATTTTTGCAGGAGAAAAAGCTCTCTGAAGATAATGTGAAGGACTTGTCTAGTGATTTGCAGGTACCTTGCTTTTTGAGTAGTTTATTCCTGCTATAGCGACCTTTTTTTACAGGGTCTTTCTTTTAACAGAATAGAGGGTCTTTCTTTTGTCTACTCTTTTTTAAGTGCTTTTCCATTTAGTACCTTTTTTTCTGCGCTACATTTCATAGTTATTACTATGTCTTCTTATTCAGTACTTGTATTAACTACGCTGTTTTTTGGTGTAGAAATTGACAGACGAGTATATGAAGAAGATTGATACTGTTTTCAAACAGAAAGAGAAGGTATAAGTCGTGCAAACCTTTATTAAAGTCCTAGAAGGAAATTTGTGCTGTTAAAATGTCTATGCTACTCGATACATAGTTTTGCCGGAAAAGTTAGATAGACTGGAGATGATCCATATTGCATGATGAAGAGCCTTGATTGATCATCATGCATTTTTTATAGCAGTCTTTGCTATTGCCAGCGTATTACTCTGGTTCTGTACTTATATTGAACTCAGTGCTGCTGATATTGTACTGATGCTTCTGGTTTCATTTGTGTATCTTGTGCTTGTCTTTCAGGAGTTGCTGAAAGTATAGTGTGATTGCCGATAAAGATGTAAATGCTTGAGCTTTCGCCTGTAGCGAACTTGGAACTGGCCCCCATTTTTTGTTTTCGAATTACTTGTATTGCTATTGCATACCTGTTATACCCGCTTTACAAAAACACACTGGATTTAAAAAGATATTCCGTTCCAAATGTGACAGGCTGAAAGCCATTTTGTTGATAAGACTTCCATTACTTTGTATGGCATGATTTTTTGTTGATAAGACTTCCATTAGTTTGTATGGCATGATTAAAAAATAATCAAAACCAAAAGGTTCAGAATGATCTTAACTCTCCCATGTGAATGAAAAATAGAAGAAAGAACTTCGTGTCCATCAGGTGTTTCCATCTTGAATAAAGGAAGCATTGGCATGTATTTAGGTTGTGGTGTTACTACATACTAGTAAAAGTATACCGCTTACATGTACATTTCTAATAGGTAGGGGTGGCAATTCGGGTTACGACACGACACGAACACGACACGATTTTTTGCGGGTTAGGGTTGAAGAAAAAGGGTGCAGGTCGGGTTCGGGTCGACCAGCCTGACACGAATAAAAAAACGGGTCGGGTTCGGGTCAACCCGCTTGACACGAACTTGACCCGTTTGACCCGCCAACAAATATATATAATTAAATTATAAAAATATTTTTTATTTAATTTGTTTATGACTATTATTATAGATATATTTAATTTGTACAATGTAAGTTTTGGGATTATAAGTTATTAATTATATTTATAAATTATCCCTAATTTATTTATTTTAAAATGAGACAATAATAGCATTAGAAAAAGAAAATATAAGTAAAAAAATACGGGTCATAACGGGTTGGCGGGTCAAAAACGGGTTGACAAGTCAAAATCGGGTTGTGGGTTGGATGTTATTCACCAAAGCGGGTTCTGCGGGTCGGGTTTGGGTCAACCCGTTTTAGGTGCGGGTCGGGTTAGTGTTGATGGTTTTCTGACACGACGGGTCACGGGTCGGGTTCGGATTGACATAATTTATGTATATATTAGACTTCAACCCGACACGAACCCGACCCATCGACACGAATTGACACTCCTACTAATAGGTCCTAAACAATGCTTCATTGCATTGCTCAAAACAAAAGGATGTGACATAGATCTCACGTGGAGCCGGCCTAATGGAGAGTTGTGCTTCAAAGACGCGTATACAACTAAAAAGAATGGATAGACAGATCTTTAGGCAGCCACCGTTTTTGATTGGCCTCTTAGTATATTCAATAATCAATTCTATATATCTTCCTCGATGGTAATTGCCAATCCACCTTCTGTCGTTTATTCTCAGCCAAAAAGAAAATAAATGGCCACCAGTTTACAAATGGCTTCTCTAGTAATTTCTCTCCAACAATTTGCTTAATGCTCACAAATAAAAGCCCAAGCCAAGAAAAGCAAAATTCAATGGGTTGTGTAGAAATAACTAATCTTGGCCAACCTTGGGACCACGTGCATGGATTAACATTAAGCAGGATTACTTTCCAATCCTAACAGATACAATAAAGCACGAAGAGTTGAAAACTTGGAAAAGAAAAGATTTCATAAAAATTGAAAGAACTCCTCCCATAAAAATTGAAAGAACTCCTCTCGATGGGTTTCATAAAAATTGAAAGAACAACTCTACTTCTGTAGGAGAGAGACTAAATTGAGCTTGACATCTTCTTTGGCTTGTTTGTCAAATGGATCCTCACCAATATAAAGATCCAAAATTGATCGACACAGGAGTTTGCTCTGAATACTTCCCACTTCCTTCCCATCAACTACAAAAACAGTTAACAAGTATTAAGATTATATATAAAAGAGCTAAGAAGGGTCGAACTCCAAAAGCTATCTTTTCATTACCTGTTTAAAGCTATCATTAATTTACTTACCTGTTCAAAGCACTTGTTTATGTTTAATTTCGATTATTCAGGTTTCAGTTTGTTCTCCGAGGTAGTTAGGTGTTCTGATTTTCTTGTAACTTAGTTGTTGTCTTTTATGCTGAATGTGGGATTATATGTTACCATGGGGCTCGTTTTTCTCTGAGCTGCACCCCATACTCTAAAAGAGTCATAAGCCAAAATTGCCCCAACCAGTAATCACTCTCTCTTCCTCTATCATTTACACATTAGGTGAGGATAAACGTGTTCTTGCATCTAAACATTCTTAGATAGATCCAAAAAGTAGAAAGTAGTCGATGATCCATCTAGAATCAGATTGAAAGAAACGGTAGAAAATGCTGCAATTGTAAAGCATTTAGGTCGAGCAAGATTGTTGGGAATATCCCAGACACACCCATGGCTGGTCACAATCGGGGCATCATATCATGTTCCTGTTTGGAATTAGCCCCATGGATATTGGATATGCCATTTTTGAAAGAATTTTTCTCATTTATTTTCCATCAATTGGAAAAATCTTTTCACAAACGTATCATTTCTTTTGCAATAATTTTTTTACAAAGTGAAAGTAGTCATCTTTTCAAGTTCATATAAGTTTGTTGGTTAAAGAGTGGGAATATGCAGGTAATGTGAATGCACTTATAATAAAATTATATAAACTATCAGTTTATATCCTGATGCCATCTTAATTGGAGGAAGCTAAGGAACATCTTACTTGTAGTTCGAAGTACATAGCCCCGTTCCCTCGCAAGCTCAATCACAGATCCTCGCGGTATTTTATATTCGTCTTTGAACTGAGAAGTGAACCTGCAATTTGTTTTGGCTATCAGGCTGATGATAAACTTATACTACATAACACCCCATTTCCTAAACCAAGATTCGCCACCAGCTCTACTATAAGCTAACAAGGTTGAGGTTAATTAAAAATTCCCAGTAATCAACCTTACGTGTTTTTTTACTGTGGATGTAGTAGTGAAAGATTCACCTTTGAAGAAGTTCTCCATTATCTGATCCACCAAACTTTTGTAGCCTGCTTCCCACTGACTCCTCAAAAGCACTTCGCACAGATCGAATGCTCAATTTGCTGTAAATTATTTGAAGCCTAACAGTCATGCTTATATCATTTTCCAGCAGATCATCAGTAAACTCTCTGTTTTCTTTGATTTCAGAAGTAGACAATTTCTGGTACTTCTCACCCAGAAATTTCTTTACGTCATTGTTATCAGCATAAACACCTGTTTAAAATTACATAATTTCCACTAATATTAGACATAAAACTAGCCAAAGTAAAGTATGTGAGAGATGAACCAAATATACTAATCATTGTCAAAGCCTAGCATAACACACATCAAACAAATACTTTACACGTTCGTACTACAAAGTATCTGAACTCTGGTCCTATTTATAATCAACTCAATCCGGTCACCATCACTAAGACATACCCTTATACCAGATTCTAAAAATCCAAAAAAGCGTCATATTATTCTCGGAAAAAAAATTCTAAAATCAAAAATTTTTTTAAACCAAAATTTTAATGTCTCCTATTGCAATTAATTACACATAATTCTCACTTAAAGTTCCTTATCATTAAGAGCTGAGAAATAGCGCGCATAGAACGGTAAGAACAAACCAACCATACTAATTTTGTTCAAAGAAAGCTTAGTTAAGAAAATAGTGATACCAAATGCGTAAACATCGATGTTCTTCAACCCCAAAATGGTCTTTCTCCTTAACCCAATTCCGAGAAGTCGCCGGGAATCGGCCAGAACCGAAGGGAACGAGACCCCTGTCCTCGAATCAACGACCGGGTCCGAAGACCCGGCCAGAGAGAGTGACCCCAAAAGGGGTACCGTAGTACGATTAGCGAAGAAGAAGTTTAGTGCCTCTTCGAGAAAAGGGTGCTTTGGGTTCGTAGAGTCTTTGGAGAAGACTGCGACTCCGGCCACGGCGGCCGCTGCAGCTGCTGCGGCGGCTGAGGCGACGGTGAGGGCGGCGGCGACGGCATTGTACGGACGTGAGGTGGCGGAAGGAGTTTGAGTTTGCCTTGCGGGCTGAGAAAACGAGAATGGGAATCGGAGTGAAACCATGGCGTTGTTTTCAATAAAATACAAGGTACAGGCACTCACTAGACTAGCTATAGAATTTTTTTCTTTTTTGAAAGAGTTTCATGGGTTTTGTGGTGGAGAGTGGCATGTGCTTCGCACGTGAGTGTCATTTTGGGCCTCTTTTCGGGTTGGTCTGTTTCGGGCTTGAGGAAATGACATGGATAGGGCTAATTTGGGCCCATATGACTTAAAGCATTTTTCTGAAGCATTATTCTGAAAATATCATTTGTAGTTGTGTGAAGGACTCCTTGACTATACGTCAAGAGCTTCTTGACCATAAAAAAAAAAGACCATTATTTAGGACTTTTTCACAGTAAAGAATTTTTTTACCATAGGTCAAGATGTCATTGACACTTCTAAAACATCGTTTTTTTAAAAAAGACTCACAAAAAATTCATTTTTGCGCAAATTAGTCCTTTCTAGATTTGGGTCTTGAGAGGTTTCAATTGGACCACCATCTTAATAACTTGACATCTGTTACTAAGCCTAATTTCCTCGTTTTGAATAATAGTCCTGAAAAAGTCATTTTGGCCCAAATTACTCATCAAGTCCAATTCCTCTCAGCTGAAGGCTTAAGCTTCTTCTTAAAGCCCAAAAGATATAACGTCTAAAGCATGGGTTTGGACGCATTTAGGAGCGTTTTGGTAGCTAAACTCTCTCTTTTCAAGAACCATCAATCAAAGTTAATAATAAATTTTGATTCTGATAATAACCGCTTTTAGTAATTAAAATTCCTTTGAAATTGATTAGGCGAGGACGACTGAGAAACAAAACATAATTTTCCAAAAGCAAAAATGGTATAAAGGAAATTTGCTAAAATAGTCTATCTCTTTAGCAATTTTAGTAAGATGCTTATCATTTTGTTTTAAAGTAATTGATAACATGATTATGAGAAATTACTCGACTAACTCCAGGTGGCTTAATAACACTTCAAGCATTGTCGAGTAGCGTCGAGTATTACAGAAGACATTCTAGTCTTTAAACCAAGGAGACCCTAGTCTTTAAAATAAATTCATAAATTAAAGATGCTCTATAAATTCATAAATTCACAATAATATTATTGGAAAAGACTAGTTACTAAAGAGGCTCTTTTGCATAGAAGCTCATGGTATAAATTATAGAAAAAAAAACGTTATTAGTTAGGTCTAATAAGTAGTAATAGTGATCTATTTTTTGTTTCATTTTTAGAGTACCATTTTTCAGGACGACTTTTTAGGAATAACCACTTTTATTTATGGTTGATAGTCACTAGTCAGAATTAATTATGTATAAAATGATTACCGGCCATGACTCATAATAAATGACTAGTTCTAGAAAAATCTTTTATATAAAATGGTCTTTAAAAAAAAGTCATTTGGACTCAAAACACTCTTATTTATTAGTCTCGTTCATTCCTATAAGCGTATTGGGCGAATAGGGAATATCCAAAATCTAAACCAAAGCTTTTTTTTTTCATATTTGCTTTGTCTTACCGAGGTCCCTACGTAAAACTTGTCGTTTGTGAGGAAGTGCATGCATATTTGCTGTATATAACATCCAGAACTTCTCACATCATTGTTTATTGAGTAATAGGACTTCTCACATGCAAACTACTTTCTTGCAGTGAAGTACAGATCATAACCAAAAAGTGTTGTAATTCGTTTCATTTTCAAGAAGTTTTGGCTGTTTTTGCTTTTTACTAGTCAATACAAGTAAATTAATTAATAGGTCACTGATAATTGTAGCTTATTGCAATTTTTTATCAAGTCAATTCCAAGTTCTCCCATTCCATTGTGTCATGATGAGATATGTCAAATGTTAAAAAAGTTACATAAATTTATGAATAAGACGTAACCCAACAGGCCATAAAAGTCTTTGGTCAATTATTTTCAAGGTATGGGCCACTCTGGAGCTTAGTCAAGTGCCGCTATCTAAATCCTGATTGTTAAGCATACGATGAGGATCAAAGATAACAAAAACATGGTTTTTCCGTATTGCATGGAGTTTTGAGGATTAAAAGGTACGAAATTAATGATGGGAAAGGATTGAAAAGAATCTAAAATCCTATTATTGCTTTTCTTGTCAGTCCTCAAGATATGAAACATGAGAAGGCAGAATATATATGTACTATATATTTATATGTCAATTGTTCATTGGTTCTACCTACTATAAAAGTTTAATTGAATTGACTTATTTATGCTGTGCTTAGCATGGCTCAAAGCCACCTTGTGTATAATACGAATTTTTTGCGCATGCCATCCTGCTAAATGGGAGGCCCAATCCATCTGCTATTTCTAGATAAAGTTTGAACAACATAGGATATGGCTATGTTTACTTATAGGAATCTCCCGACATGATTTTAATTTGCTGACATTAACTTGGTAACCGACGTTATTGAAAGTCATATATATATGATATATGTACCGGCCTAGCTACCGGGTTAATTTCATTGCTCTAGACCTAAATTAGTTCTGATGGGACCAAAAATAAATGAGTTTCTATTTGGCCAAGGCACATATATACATATAATATATATATCCACATAAATATATAGAGGATATAGAGTGAGCATTTTCATTGACCGCAGATCATACATATTAGAGTTGCTCATGGGAATTGGGAGAAAAGGCTGAAATGCTTTCATTGGCCAATAATATATCTTTATTTAACATTGTACGTATGCTACTATTTTTTTTTTTTTTGGATAATAATACGTATGCTCTTTGCTGACATTCACTTTTTTTGGCTGTGAAAAACCGACACTAACTTGGTAACTAAGCGATCG
Organism: Trema orientale; assembly: GCA_002914845.1. Taxonomy (NCBI): domain Eukaryota; kingdom Viridiplantae; phylum Streptophyta; class Magnoliopsida; order Rosales; family Cannabaceae; genus Trema; species Trema orientale. The sequence continues at coordinate 139,633 of JXTC01000166.1, forward strand.
TTGAAACTTAGATATGGTATTCTTTTTTCTTTCAAGGGATAAAATTATATTATATATATATATGGTTGCCAATCCAGTAGGTATTTTTTTTTTCTTTTTACTTATGTGTAGGTATTTTTTTTTAGTCACTGGATCATCATCTAATAGTGATCCAACGATTATAATGAAGTATATGAAAAGACGTGCATTATTAATGTTATTTCTCTTTCTTACTTTTTAATATAAAAAAATGTGCAAAAAAAATTTTCATTAGCCAAAATGATACCTATGCATAGGTAAAAAAAAAAAATACCTACTGAATTGGTGCCCTCTATATATATATATATAATACCTGATCTTGCTTAATTATTTAATCGATCTTTTATTGTGGATCTTTCTATCTTTCTTCTTATTCTTTTAATTTTCATATTTTTTAGAAAACCTAATTTTTAACTAGATATGTGATGCCGGCAGAAATAAACCACTTAATGACTTTCACATAATTTGTTGCGGTGAGATTTCCTCATCCCCTAAAATAAATGCTTATCATAACCTTTGAAAAAGAAAAATAGTTGTGTAACTTGTGTTACACTAGCAAGTTAACAACTGAAGAATTCATTTGTTAAAGACGTTTCTAAATTATATCCGTAACAAGTAGTCTTCAACATTTAATTATTTGTTACATATACTTGAATACAAGTTATACTTATATGCACGAATAGATCGGTCTAGACTGGCCGGCTCATCAATGGGGTGGTAGTAAGTTATTACCTTCTCCTTCCGAAAAGCCAAGGTCCAATATTTTTGGGATAATAATAATAAAAAGAAACTATAAATACACCAACAAACTAGTCACTTTCTCAATTTTTGGTGAGAAAGGAAAGCATCAAGGGTGCAAGAAAAGGGTGAGATTCCATTATGCAAACCAACAGTACTACGAAATACTTGTTGGAGTTAATAATCCCATTATTAAATCTATTTCCATGGATTGATCACTAATTATGCTTAAATTTGTTGCCTTTTTTTTCTCCTTCTAAGCGAGGTTTAACTATATATATATATATATATAGATCCAATACTGGCCTATAATATTATCTTATCGCGTACATTCTCTTGTACGAGGTGACGACAATTTAAATTGGGGAATGTACTTGTACACTTTTAATACATTGGTTATATTAATCCTTTTGTCCAGTATACTTCATCAGCAAGGAAAACAACAGAATAGTAGTGGTTGGCATACGTATAGTTATTATAGAATAACTTAAAACTTGCACACTTATATAGTTTCTGGTAGTACTGCTCACCTGATATCTAAACTTAATAGTCTAATAATTAATTATTAATCATTGGGAAAGAAAAATAAATAATTAAATAAACGAACAAATCATATACGTTTGTGTCTGCATATGCATAAAGTTTGTTTTTCTTTTTCCAAGGAAAACTCATTGTATTTGTCTAGTAGTGATCAGGGGATTCAGGATCAGTCTCGTGTTAGGATATCTATATGCTCATACAAAGACCCCCTTTTTTTTCCTTTTTATATTGCTATATACGAAGTGTCGTACGTTGATCTCGAGTTATGTGGTGATACTTTTGCTTTTGACCTCTGCTTATTACGATCAAGTGACAGATATATATTGTTAAACTGCAATAGAAATGGTACGTAGTGAACGTGACTACTTAATATATATCGACATATTTTATTTCCTTATTATCAGGTTTTCCAAATTGCGATGCAAGGATTTGGTTATGTTGCCTAACCTATAGAAGCTTTTACACGTGTGACGTGTAGCATATAGCTTTACTAGTTGAGGAAATTGTGCGTGCATTATTGAAAGTTTATTTATTTATCTATTTATTTTTTTACTGAGCAAAAAGAAAGTTCTTGGTTCTTCTAATATATGTTCTTTTTATACGTAGCTAACTAGCTATAGGTAGCCTAATTGGCTAGCTGGTAATACTCTTTTGGAGCGCACAAGTAATACCCTTTCGAAGTGGATATTAATCCACTCCTCGCAGCAACTACAATATTGCGTTGCTGCTCCAATTAAACACTCGGAGATTTGTTTTGACAAAAACGACAAAACGCAAGTTGCAAAGAAAGGTAGCTAGGGCCTTCTTTCGTCCCATTCGGCTCGGTATTTCTAAACCTACGGACAAGACAAAGGGTAATTTGGACATGACACCTACTCTTGTTTCGAGTGCTGTGTTTGGTAGAGAGGAAAAGTGGAAGGAAAGAAAATAGTATGGAGAAAAAAATGAGGAGAAAATAGAAAAATAAGTGTTTAATAGGAGAGAACAGAGTGGAGAAAGGAAAAATGGATGGAAAAAATATCACGCGGATTGAACCACCATTTTTAAGTCTCTTCAAATTAATTGGAGAGAAAAATGAAAAAAAAAATATGATATACTTACAATGAGCATGAAATTACACCATCACCCTCAATTTTAAACAAATTAATATAATTAAAAAATATAATGTTTAATTTCACAATTTTACTATTTCTTTTCTTCATGTATACGAAACAACGTAAAGAAAAAGTGCTTTTTTTTTTTTTCATCGCACATATTTTCTTTTCCTCATATATTTTCTTTCCTTCTATTTTTCTTTCCTCTCTACCAAAAATAGCCAATTAAGGGTTGAAAGAAAAAAAAAAAGAGTACAATTTTGAAGCGCAACTTATAGCACGATTGGATAATTAATAATATGATTCACGTGCCAAATAAAACCAAATTTTATTATTTCCAACCAGTCACTTTAATTATTGTTAATTAATATAGTAGGCCAGTAACATCAATTCTCTCTATCTTTGATTACCATCATGAATATATCGCCACATGGATCGTAATATTATCACGTTAATCTATTAAAGGCATTTTCTTTCACAGTTTCCGATCCATGCTATGGATTTTAGGCAGCGTAGCGTAGTCTATCATATTTGTGTATTAATATATTTCAAGAGTCTGGTTAATTAATCAAAATTGTAAAGTCCATACCTGCAAATCTATGGCGCTAGCTAGCTAATTGTGTTTGTGCGTTTTTGTTTTTTATTTGTGTTATTTACATTGCTCTAAGATTCTACGTGCTTGAGATCAATTAATTGAGCTCCAAAATTAAGGTCAGTCGAACTGTCGAAGTCAACAAACAACATTATTGATTGTTGGATATGTACATGGATACTATATATGTGATTGCTTAACTTCCACCTGTCACTATTATATAATAGCTCAACTCAATTCTCTTACGGCCATTATTTACTTTTAATTGTTTCTAATTACAAATTTCTTTTATGAGGAATATCAAGTAGTGGCTGATAATTAAGTTGGTTAGTCGTGGTGTTAATTAGTCTTCAAGCTTTGTAATGGTGCAGCTTGCGGGTCAGAATTCGTCTATGATTAGTTGTTCGAGATTTGACTATATCATCAGCTTACTATCGTTTCATATTTTAATTTTACGTAGTTCTATCGTAGTTTTAGCAAAATTCTCTTCATTTTGCTTGTAATTTCTATCTATCAAAGATTTATCGGAGAGGGAAATTCGATCTCCCTCTCTGGCATGATTTTTTTCTTGTTGTTTTCTTTTTTGTTTTCAATAATTATTTTCTTGTGTGAAGATATAAGTCACCCTAAATTTAAATCTATGTGTACTTTGATCTACTTAATTTTAGATCTGTGTGAGTTATATTTATTTTCGTTATTTTCATATGATTTTTCATGTTTATTTTTTATTTTTGAGACTTTTTTGATTCATACCAAGAAGATTCTACGTGGTTCAAGATCGATTCTTATAAAGACTTTTTAATACAAAAACCTCCTAAACTTAAAATAATCTAATAAATTTAACATTGAACTCAATTATTTATAACAAAACCCCCTAATCTTTCCCAAAATTAGTTCTGTTAAATAACTAAGCTATTTCCGTTAGTTTTTTTATCACGTGACGTAAACGTGTTGTGAAGTTAAGGACAAAATCGGTATTTTAATTTCACATTGAAGGGAAAACAAATGGTCGTATATGTAAAGAGATGGGTTTTTATTTTTTTTATTCAGATTTTGTAAGGCAGAAGCACAGAAAAAGAAAGGTGGCTTTCATTCAAGAGGTTTTTCAATAGTTTTATGAGTCAAAATCAAAGTAAATTTGTGTTCAAATATTGGGGATTTTAGGTTTTCAAATTTCTATTTGGTGTAAGAGATATTGGGATTTACTGACTGAAAATATGGCAGTACAAAGAAAAGATGGTGAACCTGAGCCTGACTATGGTTAGTGTTTTTAGTCTTATTTTTTCCATTTTTGTTGCGAAAAATGGTAGTATGAATGTGTAAAAAATTCGGTTTATGATTTTCATCTGGTTCATGTATTGGTTTATAATGTTTTTCCTCTGTCTCTTTTTTATTTGGCACTATCATTTTTTTTTTGGCAACCTCGTTGTTGTCTATAGTTTTGACTGATTGTGGTCTATGGAGGAAAGCCACTATCAGAGCTTTAATTCTATACTATATATATATATATTGAAAGAAGCCTGGTCAAAAGACAATTTTTTTTTATAAGTACTTGGGTTGTAGAAAATCGTTGCAAGAGCCTTGTTTTATATATATATATATATGTATGTATATATATATTTTTCATATGTTAATGTTTGTTTTTACTTGTATTGCTTAGTATTTACAATTATTGTTATATCGGTGCAGGTGATGAAATGGATGCTTTTATTCTAAAGGTGCATCATGATGGTCGTATATTGGTGCAGAGTGAAAATAAAAACGATCAGACTTATGTGGGGGGTGAAGTGACTTTGTTTGATTGGGTGAGCAAAGATTTCTTTTCTCTTTTAGAGTTGGCAGATACTATGAATACGCTGGGAATTAAGGATTCTAGTAGATTATATTACAAGGTCGAAGAGGTTAGGGGAAAGAAAGTGTTTCAACTAATTACCAGTGACAAGGAGGCTTTGTTAATGGCTAATAATCTGGGAATAGGTAGAGTAGCAAGTATATTTGTCAGTGTGCCTCCATCCCCAGAATCTTCAACACCTATAACTCAAATGATGATTTCAGAGTAGTTTGGTCCAATTGATGATGGCTTACTTGGAGAGGCTCTTAATGAGGTCTTATCTCGAAGTCAGACATCTTCCAAACAACATGAAAGCAATATATTAAATATTGATTATAGTAGTATTGGTGAGGAAACAAAGTGAATTGATAATGGTGGTGTCACTGAGAATGTGGAAATTGTTAACTTTGGTAGCGCTGAAAACAAAGAAGAAGAAGGTCTAGAACAAATTGAAGCTAATGTGCCTAAGGATGACCTTATAGACAGTGATTATGAGCAGGACCCAATAGATATAGCTCAACAAACGTGCATTGATCCAACAACTACTTGGGAAGGATTCCATGTACCAAATATGAGTACTTTAAGAGATTTAGAGACAGATGATTCTGCCTATGAAGACTCTAATGACCTTAGAAGCATGGAAAGTGATGAGGATGAGCTTGATCCTAAGGGCAAGAGGAAGAAGTATACTGATTTCAATCCTGAACATGACTTAAAAGATCCAAAGTTTAGAATTAGGATGAAATTTCCTAACACTGATGTATTTAGACAGGCTATAAGGGAGCATTCAATCAAACATCATAAGGGTATCAAGTTTGAAAAAAATGATAGTGATCGGGTAAGGGCAAAATGTAAAAAGAAAGAATGCCCATTTGTTGTGTATGCTTCTGTTTTACCTGACAAAAAAACCTTCATGATAAAGACATTGAATTTAGAACACACTTGTCCAAGGGAGTTCCGAAATAGGTTTGTCAATTCCACTTGGATGGCACAGAAGTACGTTGAGCAATTTAGAGCTCAACCTAATTGGTCTCTGAGTGGGTTTGTAGCATAAGTCCGTAATGATACAATGCAAGATATGACACCAGCACAATTTTATCGTGAAAAAAAGCTAGCAACCAAGGCTATTCAAGGTGATACGGCATGCCAATACTTCAGACTTTGGGATTATTGTGAGGAACTTAAAAGAAGCAATCTAGGTAGCACCGTTAAAATGATGTGTGACACTTTTGGTGAGGGTAATCCCAAATTTCGAAGAATTTATATTTGTTTGGCAGCATTGAAAAAAGGTTAGAAGGAAGGTTGTAGGCATATTTTAGGTTTAGATGGGTGTTTTATAAAGGGGCATCACACAGGTCAATGTCTTTCAGCTGTTGAAATTGACCTAAATAATCAGATGTATCCAGTGGCTTATGCAGTTGTAGAATCTGAAGATGAGGATTCATGGACATGGTTTCTGGAGTTGTTAGAAGAAGATTTGCAGTTAAATAACTCACATCAAATCAATTGGATTAGTGATAAACAAAAAGGGCTTATAAACACCATCAAGTACAAGTTTAAGCATAGTGAACACAGAAAATTATGTGAGGCATTTATACAACAACTTCAAGGGCACTCACAAGGGACTTTATTTGAAGCAACTCATGTGGAGTGCTGCAAAGTCCACCACAGTCTCAAGGTAACTAATAAATTTCCTTAATTTACCATGATCCTCAATTTATTTTTAATTATTTGTCAAATTATGTTGACTATGTACTCTAAAAATAGTTTTGAAGGAAGGATGAACATGTTGAAGAAGGAATCTCTTTCAGCTTTTGAGTGGTTTAATGATAAACCACCTAAGCATTGGTCACGTGCTTTTTTCAAAACAAGACCAAAATGTGGCATTCTTTGCAACAACTTATATGAAGCCTTCAACTCTGCTATAGTTCCCGCAAGAGATAAGCCAATAATCACATTGTTGGAAATGGTTAGAAATTACTTGATGCAAAGGATGGTACGGAAAAAAGAGGAGGTAACTAAGTGGAAAGAAGAAGTTGGTCCCAAAATTTTGAAGATAATCCAGAAGATCCAAATTGAATGTGTGTCTTGTATTCCTAGTTATTGTGGAAATGGAATTTGGCAAGTCACCTGCTTTAATTCTGACTAATTTGTAGTGGATACTATTAAGAAGACTTGTGCATGTAGGAAATGGGATCTCGTGGGGATCCCATGTATCCATGCCATGTCTGCTATAATGAAGGCAGGTAAAAATCCTCTTGATTTTGTGGACCCCTCTTACAAGAAAGAGGCATTTCTCAAGGCTTACACACCAGTCATTGTAGATATCAATGGCCCAGAGTTATGGCCTAAAACAAATTATAAACTTGTCCAATGCCCTGAATTTAAAAAGCAAAGGGGAAAACCGAAAAAGCAAATGAGGCTTGAACCAGATGAGATCAAGTTGGATGGAACAACGAAGCTGAAAAAAGGGAGTTTACATTGAAATCTCTTGCACTAATTGCTACCAACTTGGTCATAATCGCAAATTCTGCCACTACCCTCCTGTTGAACCACCAACACAAGAAAAGAAGAAGGTAAAATATCGTTTTACTTACTTGAGACTTCTTGTTCATCATATTTTCTGTGTTCATTTATTTTTTTTCCTCTCTTTTCTTATACAGCCTGGGAGACCAAGGAAAAAGCCACTTCCTAAAAAACAAAACTGAAAAATCATAGCTTGCAGAATAAATTTTAGACATCGTTTTGTAGTTATTTTGAGTATTAGTGTCTTTGGTTTTTTTTTTTGGGCTTTATATGTTTATTTTATTTGGCACTTGGTAGTATTTGGCAGTATACTGGAAAAGTTCTTTTTGGTGGAAATATGAATGAGATTCTTTTTGAGAAATTAATGAAAATTGTACACTTTTTGGCTTTCAGAACTATCATTTTATTCAAATACAATATTATTCTTTGCTTTTCTACTTTTTTTAAAATTTTTTTTGCTAATAACCCTGTTTTACCCTTGAGTTCACAATCAGGTATATCACGTGATTAAAAAAAACTAACGAAAATAGCCTAGTTATTTAACAGAACTAATTTTGGGAAAGATTAGGGGGTTTTGCTATAAATAATTGAGTTCAGGGTTAATTTTATTAGATTGTTTCAAGTTTAGGGGGTTTTTATATTAAAAAGTCTTTTATGAAAGATTAGTTATAGTATCAATTTGAAAAACTAACTCTAGTAGAGGCTGGAGTGGATGATTTCGAAGAGTCAATACTTCTCTCATAAATTTCCAGTTAAATCCTTAGTTGAATATAATGATTTTGCTGATCATTTATTTATTGTAATAGATTATTTGTATTTCAATTATTGTATCAAGTGAATTGTTATATTAAATTATTCATTTATTAAAATTTTAGTTTGATAAAAAAAAGAAAGAAGTTCATGTGATTGGAATCTTAGATGAGTACTTAGCTAGTTAGAAGATGCGTTCCTTAATTTCTATCCTTTCCATTATTTAATTTGTTTTAAAAAAAAGTGTTCCAGGTTAAACTTTTTGCCTTGTAATCAATTATTCATTTATCTTTTTCTTTTTTTTTTTACCCAAAGTGCATATACGCGTATAAAGTATCAATTTACTCACATTAATGCTCTGTATTTACCCATTTGGTTATGCACATGTCTACATTACATTAAATCTCAACAGAATATATATGGGCACCAATTCAGTAGCTTTTTTTTTTTACCTATTCATAGGTATTGTTTTACCCAATTAAAATTAATCACGCACATCTTTTCATAGTAAAAGGTGGAGAGAGAAAAATATTAAATATTAAATTTTTATTTATTTTTTTTCTAAACACCTAAATTATGATAGCCGTTGGATAATGATCTAAACCCTAAAAAAATACATAAAAATTTCCTATTAGATTGGGAACCTATATATATATATATGCGCGTGCTTAAGATTACAGTTTTCCAGCCTGCAGGGATGGATAATTATTAAATGGTACTGATCGATCGATTGATCAGTGGTGCTGATTTAATATTTGCATGCTTTACTACTATCAGCACTATTCTATTGTTTTTTCTGCTTTATGCATAAATATTAATGAGAAAATTATCAAAGAAGTCCTACGGATTTTGGTGTTTAATCCACGTATATCCAATCTACAAACCTAGAGCACTCTTTGCAGAAACCCTGAATTTTGGAAGGGTAAATTGGTCTTTTATCGATTCTCTAAATAAAATAATGGAAAAAATTTTTAATTTCGAATTTGGATTTAAGAAGAAAATTATCAAAGTCGGGGACCAAAGAGCAATTTTGAGGGACACAAAATAAATTCAAAATAATGGGGACCGAAGTGTAATTTTAAAAAATTGCACAATCCTATTAGTACTGTGACATGTGGCCTTCTCCCACATTCCCTCTTTCCTTCCTCTCTCTTCCCCTTAGTTTCTCTCTCCTCTCCCCCGACAACCTGATGTCGCCACGGGTCTTCCTTCGACGAAGTAGCTCTGGCTAGCTACGACCACCGCTGACCACCAGGGAAGGACCGCCACCTTCAGATGATCATCCCACCGCTGCTTCACGGCCACCGGAGAGGATCGAAAAATGCTGCGAAGAGTTTTCAGTCACCATTGTCGATTCCGACGGCTTCACGGCCTAAAACCAATGTCATTCAATTTGTCTCATCACAAGCAATCATCGGATAAGAGTCTCATAAACCTATTTCACTCTATTTGAATTCGATTTCATTGGACAGTTTTGAGTATGTTTAGTTTAAGAGTTAACTTTTTATCGGACCGTTAGATTATAAAATTAATATCATATTTATGACGTATTCGTGAAAATATGAAGAATAACATATATATTGACAACATTTGGTGACATGCACGGAAAACGAAATCAGATGGCTCCGATTTCATCTCGTTTTGTATGCCACGGGATTGGATTTCGGTCTGAGTCTGAACTGATCGAGTTATATGTCTAACCTAGCTAACTTGGGTGCTAGGAATTTAGTGATGAAGTTTGTTTCTCGATTTGAAGCTCTGTCAGAGAACTGACATTCCAAAGCAAGCGATCAAGGGTTCGAAAACGACCCCTAACCTTTCAAACAATCGTCAAATGACTAAACGTAGTCCATAACGTCGTTTCGCTACCCTGCCGAGGTATGGGATCCAATTATCTTATTTTCAATTATGCTTTACGAAAATTGGAAAATGTGTTGAAAAAAAATGAATTTTGTGATTTTATTAAATTGAGTTGTTCTAAATAATTGATTTGGTGAATTATAGATTTGTGAGATACCGTGGACTGCTCTAGATATTTTATGTGGTTTTGTACAGGTTTAATTTTTGGGTTTGGTTGAATTGTAGGCAATATGTTGTTGAATGTTTGAGAGCACAAAATAGACTTTTAATTAAAAATCAAAGCACGTCTAGAGTGTTAATGCATTGCATGGTTGCTTTGATACCTCTTGTATTGAACATAACATAGGATCGTAGATGAGGTCCATCTTAAACATCAAGATGTTTAATAGGTAACCAATACCTATGCCCTCGGTATAGAGCCCGTAAACCCGCGCAAGTCCTCTGATTATCCCTACTCGGTAGGTGTAGGCATTCAATTACACCCTCCAGTTTGGTAGGCTTAGACATTGGTGTCCCTCAGGTTTTCTGGGATATGTATCTGGCAGAGAATACTTAATACACATAGTATGAATTACTCTGGTTCGTGATAAAACTTAGTACACATAGTATGAGTTACTCTGGTTCGTGATGAAAGGATGTGAGGTCATAGGATGAGATGATTTGTGATATGTACTTTATGATTTTGCATTATGGTTTTCCATATGGATTTGATGATGGTTTTGCTATATGTTTTTCACCATAGTTTTTCTCTATGGTTTTTAATTATGGTATTTGATTTTGGTTTTTAACTATGTTTTGAATATGGATTTCTGAATTATGGTCTTTGGTACATAAATGGTTTGGAAAGTACAGATACTTTGTGGACCATTTTTCAGAGTAACTAACCATGCAGGTATCTTTAGAATAAAATTATTTTTTCAAAAAGTTAATTGGGTAGAGTACTGAGTATTTCATGCTTACCCCCATACTTTCATGTCTTTCAGGTGATTGTTTATTCGACATAGTATCTTGATGTCTAGACAAGCTAGTTGGCTTGTGCTTGCAGTCCTATTCCTATTCTTATTATCTAGTTGGTGTTCATATCCCATTAGATTTATTTTTCCTATCCAATCATTTAGTTAAGCTCAGTGTATTTACCAAGGGAATGTATAAGGATGATTTTACTATTACCTAAAGAATTTAATGTATAGATAGGACATCATAGAAGAGTATACTTTCAAAATTTTTAAGTACTTGGAATATGTGTGGATCCTCGTAAAATTATGTTGAACATACGAGCCCAGTAAATTTACAAAATTCATTTTAACAAGAGTAAATATTTATCAAGCTAAGTTTTATCGAAAATAATTATATTCTTCGTGAAACTTTAAAAGATATTTTCTTGGACAAACAAGAGATTTCCTCTAATACCAAAATGATAATGTTTTGAGGGCTAAAATTTTAAACTCAAGTACTTGTTTGTTTTGGATTTTAAAAATTTACTGTTTACTTATATTTTCATTTAAAATTACTAAAAGACACGGCTTTGGATTTCTGGTCGTAACAGAATAGTATTAGAGAATTGCTTTAGATCTGATACCTGTAATAATTTTTGCATCTAAATAGGTTAGGGATGCCTCATACATAACTTAGGAATTAGCTAAATAGGTTACCTTTACTCCTACTCATTCCTAAATCCTTCGTTAGCCTCCTTAGAGTAAAACTCTAGTGCCTTTGGGATGGTGACTTCCCATATACTCTAGTCTCAAATGTGTTGGAGTTGACATAAAACTAGTTAATTCTACCCTTAACAAAATTCCTCGATTCGAACGGATATTCATTCTTGTACTCTTTCGTCCACTTAGGTAATAAGCTATATGAACTTTGTAGGTCCTAAGATAACAATATGGTCTCTTGTATTTTAATTGTTGTGAACTGACATTAATTGTACTTTGGCTTTCTTGAGGTTGGCATACCTGTGATCACTCGCCTTGAATATTTGGGGAATTGTTCCCATATTCTTATAAAATGCTTTGACAATATGTTTGAATGACATTGTGCATTGGTAAAATAATTAGTTTGATTTTATCTGGGATTCTTTGATTGTTATTTAGTTTGTTTGAGTTACCAGATTATGATTACATTTTCTTGAAGATTGTTTACTTGTGACATCTTATTTTGCCTACTTGATAGCTTGCTTGCCTAAGTTTACTTTGTTGGGAATATACCCTAGAAAGTAGTTTCTTTGTTTGGCATTTTAAACAATGTTTATTGGATTTAAGTGTTATCTATTTGCTGTCAATGAATTTTATATTATGTCCCACTTATATACATATGATGTTTATGTTTTCTATCATGTAAACGTCTAAAAGTTTCCATGACTAATAATGAGTAATAAAGAATTGTTCGTATAAAGTGTTCATATGTGGGAGACTAAATTCTTTATTCCATTATGTCTAAATAAAAAGTTTACATTCTGCGAATAAAGATGGAATACTTTATTTTGCCATATAATGTAGTGTTGTCTATTTCAACGGGATTGATGAAGTCTCTAATCATCGAAGTGTCTGACTTTAGATAGAAACACTAGTGTATTATAAGAAAGTTATAAATGCATTGAACTAGACCAAGTGAAAATAGAATTTGAGATTAAGTGCCGTAACTCAATATTCTATCTTTCACTAATCTAGCACTATTGCAAGATTACCTTAATCCTAGTGATTGTCGGACTTGCTTTCATGAGTTTTATCTTTTTGACTTACTAAAGGACTAGTTCCGATTATATGGTTTGAACTCCGGTATCTTAAAATATAAGACTTGTGAATTGACGAGAACGTCCTTTATGATTTGGACACCATGCATATAATGTCACTTTGAATTTTTTCAAGGACTTGGATAATAAAAAAACCAGGCACCAGTTATTCACTTTGTGAATTTGATTTTATTTGTATGAGCAGTTATAAACACCGTAGTCAGTTATTATCCATTAGATGAAAAATAGTAACTCAAAGGTAAATATGTACTAGAGGGGTAATATAGTAATTTTACCTCACTAGTACAGCATTGCATCGAGGGTATATCTACAGGTATAGTATATGCTAAATGGATCAAGTTAATTAAAGTGTATTCCGGGGGTGCTTTTTTGTAATTGAATTAGAGGAAAATTAATTAAGCGTAAAAGAGCTTAATCAAAGATAAATAGGATAGTAGTAGAAATGGAGAAAAAGATGTAGAAAATTGTAGCAATAGAATTCCATGTATCAGAATTATTCTGTCTTTGGCAGCTCAACCTGTAAATAGGTATAGGTGATTTCAGTGACCATCACAGATAGTCAGTGTTTCTGACGCAGGTGATACCGGCCATTTGGTCAGAAACAAACAAAAAGATGGTTAGTTTTTTTCTGACACAGGTGATTCCAGCCAATCGGTTAGAAATATAAATAAACAATACTAAAAATAAATAATTAGAAAGTTAGACCTTTGACACAGGTGATTCCAGCCATTTTGTCAAAGATAAAAGAAAATAAAAGTGTTGAAATTAACGTGAACAGTTGCAAACAAGGGTCATATATGCTACAACTCAGCTTGCTAAACAACTCAGAATCACGGGTCTGCGAGTATTTAAAGTGCAGAATTTAAATGTTAGCACAATTTATATATAATCAGCACCCTGTAAATATTTAGAACAATGGAAAATAATGGGGTTAGTAGCTCAATATTCCCAAAATCTACATAATGATAATTGTAATTATAACAATAATAGAAATAACAATAATAATAATAATAATAATAATTAGTATAGATATATATATATATATGTTATAAGTATATGGGATAGGATATAAAGGAACAGAGCGTTAATGCCTTGGGTAGAGAGCTTTGAGAGAGATAAAAAGCAAAAAAAGATGTATTAATGGTGAAATTGATGGAGGTGAACTAATAGAGAGAGAGAGTTTAGAGTAGTAGGCCAAAAGAAAGAAAATGAATGATGTGACAAAGAAAAGGTTGATGGATAAAAAAAAAAAAGGCTACGGGTGGGTATATGAGAAAGAGAAAGAGTTGATATTGGGGTAGCTTTCTACAGAGAGATAAAAATTAAAAAAGAAGAAAAATGTATCATTGATGCTCTGCCCCATACAAACGTCTTTATAGCCATATTTATAGGCTTGAGTTACTGAGACGTACCGAAGAATCAACAACCGACTACGTAGTTATCAGCAACTTCACTATTCAGATTTTGGACACCTCTTGTAATAAGGTGTCAAAAGATTATTCAAACAGGTATCTTTCTTTTGATGAGGTGTCGAATTTTAACAGTCCTCCAATAAGGATTTACCACATCATGGGCCAGAATGTATTGTCCAATAGGCTGTTAATATGTATGCCTCTAATCTGGTATTGACATATGTCATGATTTTATTGGTCAGTGTGTAGTATTTGTTCTCTTGCTTCTAATTTGGCAATCTTCCAGTGAGATATTAACACTTATCTTGGATGTCACGGTCCTCTCTTGTTCAATATAATTTTGGCACGTCACTTTCTTAATTGACCCCATATTGCAAAATTATCATATTATTTATGACTTTAATATTTTAGTTAGTAACTAATTATAAAAAAATTGTCACACCCAAAACAAAGTGTTAATTAGCTTCACAGAAAATATATGACATTTAGTCTAAGAGTGCAATATTGGGCCTACAGTGGAGTACTCCAATATTAATGGACAAGGCCCAATCATAATTAAGAATTAATTATGACTATGGGTAGTTTGGCCATTGGAGCTTAGACTATTTAGATCCATAAGGTCCCATGTCTAGCTCACACGTAGCCCAATACTAATTGAATGGTCAGTTGAGCCCAATAAGCCCATTAGGGTTTACATCTCTCTAATACTTAAGAGAAAAGTTCTCTTAAGCCTGTACATAGTAGCCACACGCCTACTACAGTCATAAAGACTGTGATTTTCAAAATACAGAGAGAAAAAGAGAGAGTGACAGAGACGAGCTGCCGCGGGAGAAGTCCCGTGTTCATTCATGGCCGCCTAGGGAGAGATACCCATGATCGTAGACATGCAGTCAAGGAGAAGGAAGATTATCTTCCGGATCGTTCGCTTATCTCTCTTTGGGAATCAAGAAGGTGCCCACATACCGGATCATTCAACGGGCTCCAGAGAATAGACGGGAAGGCTCAATGGTTGTGAAGTGCTTCTAGGTTTTATCTAAACTAAGATCCATGAATTGATTTATATTAGATCAACGATCCTACATTTTTCATTTTGTAAAGTTTCAAGAAAAATTTTAAAATACATATTCCACTGCGTTCTTGATTTATTTACAAAACTGTGGAAATTGTTTTCGGAAAAATCATTTTTCTAAATTTATTTTTCGGAATTTCCAACATACTTATCTTTTCAAAGCGAAACTTTGGATGGCATATTTGCTCTTTGGTTGAGTAATTGGTTCGATAGATTGGACTTGGTTTAAATCTGGCATTTCATTTTTCTAGTTGCACCAAATTGTGTTTTTGTGGTTCTTTAATTGTGAATTTTTGGATTATTGAGAATTCGATTGGATTAACTGGGTTATGCAATTTTGAATATTCTTAGACTATTTAAAAATCAGTAGGATATTGATCCACATTATGTGTTTTGTGGACTTTTGAAATTCCAAACTTGATTGGTATGGTTTTGAACTATGTAAATCCTTATATTTGATCAATCTGACATTAATTGTTGTCATGTAGCTGTAAGCATACTACACTTGAGTATTAGTGGTGTAAGTGATTCACATTTTTCAAGGATTGTATCATTTGAAAAGTTATAGTATCACTTGAGTCTAAGGTTTGTGAAATTACCAAAATTATAAATTTTGAATAATTACTTTTCTTAAAATTAGTTGTGATACTAGTAAAATCTCATTGCATATTTAATGGTGTTAGTTTAAAGCTAAAAATATATTAAATCAAGTAAATTTTCATAGTGTAAGGTTTCCAAGTATCTTCTCTAATTTCAAACATAGTAGTTATTTTTGTTAAACATTCTCTAACTTTTACTTGATATTTGATTTTAAACCTAAGAAATACTTATGCGAGTTGATTTACAAGTTAATTTGGAACTAAATATGAGATGTTTACGAAACAAAAATTGGTGAAAATATTTTGCAACAAGTTTGATTTCTTAAATTATTTTCAATGCAGCGTATATACAAAATTTTGGAGGCTTATGCATATGTTCTTAAATGTCCAATTTAGGATATCTTGTGACAAGACTTTTGGAAAGAAAAATTTGATCATGGTAACCAGTTTGAAGTCTTGTGTGAATGAAAGGCTTTAGATTTTAAATCATAGTCTAAAAATTTGGTGGGACTTTGTTGTTATGGCTTTATATGCCTTATTCTTCTGAGATATGCATGAATTTGGTGTTCATTGGATTGTTAAATCATTGCTGATTGATAAATGCCTTGTTCATTAGTTACGTAAGTCAAGTTGAGTTGACTTTGCCTTGTTTGTCTCAATTGAATAATTGCACACTCGTGTGGTTGATTTGATTTAGTTTCCTAAATGTTGGAAACTCCTAGTATTAGTGGCTTGGGATGATATTTCATTTGAGCCTCCGAATAAAAATATTTTGATTTTGGGTACTTAAGTTGAAGAGACTTAGGTGGTACATAATGGCATATGGCATTTTCTTTGAAATTTCATTCGAACTTTTCAATTTATGGAATTTAGACTTTCAAGTGGATACAAACTATGAATTAATATGCTTGATTTGATATTTGATAGATTCTAAGTATGTATATTGGTTTGTGGAATTTTCTTTGAAGACATAATTTGAACTTCTGAATTCATGGAGTTTATGTATATTACAAATCTATTGGCTATGCAAAAATACTATTTTCTATGAATATGCTTGACAAGTTGAGTGAGGCTAAAAAAATAAAAAAATAAAATTGTCTACTTACTTAGATCAAAAGGTTTAATCATGACACACTCTATTATTTTCTTAAAACATTCTATCTTTTCTCCTTATCTTTAAGATGTCTTTCGAACGTCAAATGATATCAAACGTCGCTACCGTGTCGAGGTAGAGGATCCAATTATCTTGTTTTCAATTATGCTTTACGAAAATTGGAAAATGTGATGAAAAACTAATTTTTTGCTTTTATTAAATTGAGTTATTTTGAATAATTGATTTTGTGAATTGTAGATTTATGAGATATTATGGACTGCTTTAGATATTTTATATAGTTTTGGGCAGATTTAATTTTTGAGTTTGGTTAAATTGTAGGCAATATACTGTCAAATTTTTGAGAGACATCATAGCACGTTTAGAATGTTAAACCATTGCATGGTTGTTTTGATACCTCTCACATTGAACATACTATAGGATCATAGATGAAGTTCATCTTAAACATCGAGATGTTTAGTAGGTGGCATGGTACCCCCGCCATTGGTGAGAACCTATAAACCTACACAGAGTCCTCTTATTACCCACACTTGGTAGGTGAAGGCATTTAGTTGCCCATCTGACTCGGTAGGCTTAAACATATGGGTGTCCCTCCGGTCTTCTAGGTTAGGTATCAGACAGAGAGTACTTAGTCCACGTAGTATGAGTTATTATGGTTCGTGATGAGAAGATGTGAACTCATGGGATGCGTAATATATACTTTATAGTTTTGCATTGCAGTTTTCCATATGTATTTGATGGTGGTTTTGCTATATGTTTTTTACCATGGTTTTTCTCTATGGTTTTCAATTATAGTATTTGGTTTTAGTTTTTGACTATGTTTTAAATATGATTTTGAATATAGATTTCTGAATTATGTACTAATTGGTTTGGAAAGTACAGATACTTTATCAACTATTTTTCAGAGTAATTAATCATGCAGGTCTCTTCAGAACAAAATGGTTTTTTTAAAAAGATAATTGGGTAGTCTACTGAGTATTTCATAGTCACCACATATTTTTCTCTTTTTCAGGTGATTGTTTATTTGACATAGTATCTTGATGACTAGACAAGCTGGTTGGCTTGTGCTTGCAGTCCTATTCCTATTCTTATTCCCTGATTGGTGTTCATATCCCATTAGATTTATTAAACCCTGTCCGATCATTTAGTCAAGCTCAGTGTATTTACTAAGTGGATATATAAGGATGATTTTACTACTATCTGAAGAATTTAATATATAGATAGGACATAATAGAAGAGTATACTTTCAGAATTTTTATGTACTTGGAATATAGTTGGATCCACGTAAAATTATGTTGAACAAACGGGCCAAGTAAATTTACAAAATTCATTTTAACGAGGATAAATGTATATCAAGCTAAGTTTTATCGAAAACAATGATATTCTTCTTTAAACTTGAAAAGATATTTTTTTGGACAAACAAGAGATTTCCTCTAATACTAAAATGATAATGTTTTAAAGGCTAACATTTGAAACTCAAGTACTTGTTTGTTTCGGATTTTAAAAATTTACTGTTTAATTATGCAATTACTAAAAGTCATGACTTTGGATTTTTGATCGTGATACTCCTGATTTTAATTTTTTTATTTTCCAAATGTAGTGACGCGAGTTGCTAAACTAGTTAAAGAGAAGTGATACAACAATCAAAATTAATAAGCTAGCTCACTATTGGAAGAAAGAAAACTTATAATCAAATGTTATCAGTAAAAATGTTAAAACAGTATGTACCACATACTTGCTTATCTAAGTTGATGAGAACATGTTGTAAAAACACGGAAATTTGAAGGGTAAAATGGTCATTTTATAGTTTTCAGAATAAATTAAGGTGAGAATTTTTAAAATTCAAATTTGGATGAAAGTGAAAAGAATTTTCGAGATCGAGGGACTAAATTACAATTTTGAGATACGTAATTACAGAGATTTGACAACGAGGAACTAAAGTTCAATTTTGAAAAAAATTACAGATTCCCATTAAGTGGGTGCTACGTGCCCCACCATCATTTTCTTTTTCTCCTTCCTTCTTTCTTCTCCCCTCCTTCCCCCACGACTCTCAGTTCTCCATTTGGCACAAATTGGCCGTCACACTCATCATCCGCACAACCTCTCTCCAGCCACCAACGATGCCAATTAGCTGCCCAGAATTGACTGCCATGTCGAGGAAGAGCTGTTGCCTGAGCTACAGGACTGTCGGAGTCATCATTCACTGGCGAATAGCGAAAAACCACCTTGGATATTTCCGGTCACCGGCGCCATTTCTAGCCACTTCAAGTCATGGCGCCGTTTTCAATGGTATATGTATATGACTCAGAAATGCCCGGATTAAATTTTGCCATTGATGAGCAATGTCAAGCTTTTAGTCCCAGAGTTGACTTTTTAATCGGATCGTTAGATTATGAAATAAATGTGATTTTTAGAATGTACTTGTAAAATGGTAAATAATGACGTATATATTGACTTTGTTTGGCAACGGTCACAGAAAACGAGATCTGATGGCTTAGATTTTACCTCGTTTTACATGCCAGGGATCAGATTTCTACCTGAATCCGAATTGGTCAAATTATATGTCTGTTTGTCGAACTGAGGCTCCGTTGAGAAGTTGATATTTCAAAGTGAGTGACTGAGGGCTTGGAATCAATTCCCGACCCTCCGAATAATCGCCAAATGACAGCTCGAGCTCCCAAGCATGGTATCGCTATTCTATTGAGGTAGGGATTTGGTTACCTCGATTTTATATTGTTTTGATAAAATCTTATATTATGTTGCATAAAATAGAAAAACATGATTTTTAAATTATTTGAATATTGTAATAGAATTTTTTTTTGATATGATATATTTTGTATTGCTCTGGGACTTTTCCGAGTGCATGTTATTTTTGTGTATATCAAATTAGGGCCTTTATGCTGCCCATTTTTCTAGAAAATTAAATATGTCTATTTTATTGAAAATCTAGAGCATGTTTGATAATTGATTTATTGCATGGTTGTTTTTACGTATCAATTCAGAATGCACGTGTCATAGGATCACACATGAGTATAATATTAGCATCATAGGATTTACAGTATAGTGCGGTGTACCCCATTATCAGTGCAGAGTCTGTAAACTCGCGTGAGATTTTTTTTCTGATTATCTCTCCACTTTGGTAGGTGTAGGCGAGTTGGTTACCCCTCCATACTTATAGGTGTAGGCAATTCGATTGCCCTTCCAGGCTGGCAAGTGTAGGCAAGACGGTCGCCCCTCCAAGTTTGGTAGGTGACACATGGATATCCCTTCCATGGATGGGTTTAGGTGTCAGGTAGGTTGTGTGGTACACACAGTGTCAACATCCTATGTTCTCATGATGAGAGGATGTGAGCTCATGGATGTGGGATAATTTATGTCATGTGCTTGTGAATTGATGGATTTTGATTAATTATGTTTCATATATATATAGATTACCAGTTTTGGAACTATTATATATATAGTTTGCAAATGTGTTTTGGATCAAACTAACCATACAGGAAACTCTCCATCATATATAAAATAAAAGAAGTTTTCAAATAAGAAAGCAGCTTTCCTACCGAGCTCTCGAGCTCACCCCTTTACGTTCCTCCCCTTTCAAGTGCTTGTCTAATTGAAGTAGTTGTCCTAATGGCTAGGCAAGTCTCTTGGCTTATGCTTGCGGTCCTATTCCACTTCCTTGGTTGGTTCTTATACCTTGTCCTATCTTTCTTTATATCTAATTATTTAGCCAAGTTTGCTTTATCTTCTAAGTGAACTTATGAGAGTGATTTTTAATACTATTTAAGGACTTAGTGTATGAATGGGACATTATAGTTCTATAAGAGCATACTTTCAAAAGTTTATGTACTTGGAATTATGATTGATCCTTATAAACTATTTTTGGACATTCGGACTCGACACTTCATTAATCTCATCTTACAAAAATTTATGGTTTAGCAGAAAGTTTCTAAATAAATTAGCTAAATCTTTTTTCTGAAATTTTAGTCGACGTTTTCTTTAAGTAACTTAAACTAATGAGAGGTTTCGTTGTTATAAAATTTAAAGTATTTGTGGACCGAAATGTAAATATTCAAGTACTTAGTTTGTTTCGAATTTTACAAATTTACTATTTATTTATATCTTTACTTAAAATTACTAAAAGTCGCGACTTTGGATTTCCGGTCGTGACACATATTATATAGGAGAGAGAAGGTTTATCATTCTCCTACTGTTTCGTCAGCATAGCGGAGTGTAATATTGATAATTAATTTTTGATAATAATTAATATTGATCAATGCATATAGTACTAACGCGTATTTTCAGAGTTGCTTAGTTCGGTGATATTCAGTAATACTAACCCATTGTAACGGAAAACATAAAGGGAAAAAAAGTGTCGCCATAATCATACACAGAGAAAGTAATACATAAATTAATTACGAGTGTATAATAAGCCAGATAGTCATTACAAATTCAGAACTCTGATGCAGCACGATGCTTAATGTGATGTATATATGTATATTCGCAATATACCAACGCTTACAACACATGAGAAATGTTGAAAATATATAAGTGGGATTCAGTCCTTACACAATTATGGCACGTACCAACTATATCTTCTAGCTATCACCACCACTAACATGGTTATATATACTAGTATATTATATGTTATACATGTACATCGATATATCATATGCTCCGCCAAACAATGTTGTTCTATGTTTGCGGCCACTAGTATAGTACTACTACGAGTAGTACACTGGTCGGTATATAGCTAGCTGTTATGGCATACACAACAAGGGAATTAAGGGCAGCCCTTGATGGTTGTCACATGGTGTGCTGTTCTTGGCTCTTGGCATTAACCAAAGTAGGTAGAGAGACTATAGGGCCTGACAAGACAAATTGTTTTTCCTAGACCTCAAGTAACCGACATCAGCCACCTTCAATATTTATACACACCATTTCCAACGATCGAGTACTTCTCTAACTGGTTAAGCAAACATATATATTATATAATACGAAATATAGCTCGGCATTATATGACATGTATATATATATATATAATTGTTTCAAGAAAGCTAGCTAAACTTTTACGGCCATATGGTAAGCCGAAACGAGGACAGAATTTAAGAAAGAAATTCCTCCCTTGTCGTAACCTAAGATCATGATTCATGTGATTATGTTTTTTGGGTACTATTCGATCGTTTTTCTAAAAGTACCTTATTCTTGTTAATTAACAGATACATTTTATAGCACGAGAACAACATGATTAAACCGTGCTAGTCTAGAAAACATTATCGGGTCAAGACTCTTTTGGCCTCAAAGTTTACATTAATTTGCCTCACTTTGGTCCCGATTTTTAAATTGATTTCAACATTTTAATACCTGACAAATACTAATATTGAATATCTGATCATTCCGTCAATTTTAGTCAAAAAAGTTGGACGGAGGACACAACACTTGATTAACGATCATGGGTAGTAGAACAATATTTTGCTTAGATTCAGACAAGATAAACTTATTTCTAGCCCCCAGATTCTACATACCTTTGTCACATTTTGGCCCCTAATTATTAATTTTAGGTATCATATTTCCTTGAAAAATACAAATATTAAAAATCTAGCCCTTCTGTCATTGTCTATACTGGATAGAAAGAAAATTACGAGGTGTTTCAATCTAAAAAATAACTTGGAAAAAAGAAACTATTTTGGATTAGCTAGGTAGAAACTTAAGCTACATTTCTTTTAGGGTTTAGTTTAGGAATTTTCATTTTGTTTTTCATATGGCTTCAATTAAAAAACAAAGATTTACCTGTTGATTTAAATTTTATAATGCTCGGATATATTTAGGGAAATCAGTTTAGGAACTTTATCTTAATTTTTTCTAGGTTATTTTTTTAGATTAAAATCCCTGATAATTATTTTTTGGTCCAATTTATTTTGACTGATAATGACAATAAAGGGCTAGATCCGCAATATTAGCATTTTTGGGTTGTAAGATATCTAAATTTAAAAGCAAAGGGTTAAAATAGGACAAAGGTAAAACTTGTGGACCAAAAATGGGTGATATGTTTTTCATCAAATTTTTTGACAGACAATGACGGAATGTGGTAATTTGCAATATTGGCATTTTTTTTTAAGACAGTAAAGCATCTAGATTTGAAAATCAGGAGCTAAAGTTGGATAAACGTAAAACTTTAATTGGAGTCAAAAAGAGTATCTTTAAACCGGTATATATATGTACATATATTATAATATATGCACATATCCAATAGGTATTTTTTTTATTTATTTATAGATATTTTTTTTCCAACTATTAGATCATTCTCTAAAAATTATCATAATTTGAGTAGTTGAAAAAAAAAAATAAAAATAAAAGTTTATTATTTAATGGTTTTCTCTTTCACTTTTCACTATAAAAAAATATGCATAATTAATTTGAATTGAGCAAACCAATATTTGTTAAAAAAAAAACCCTACTGGAATATTATAAAATTATAATTTAGCATAATATAAACACGATCTTCTGATATAATTGATTTAGGAAAGCTAGCTAACCTTTTACGACCGAATGATAGGCTGAAACGAGGACGGATTCACTCGATCTTTGAATTAATATTATAGTTAAAAAGAAAAAAATAAAAAAACCGAGGACTGATTCACTTGATCTTTGAATTAATATTATAGTTTAAAAAAAAAAAAACGAGGACGGATTATATAAGAAAGAATTTTCTCCCTTATCTAATTATGTGATTATTCTTGTTAATTTATGTGACTATAATCTTTTGGGTATCACTCGATCGTTTTCCCAAGAAGTACTTTCCTCTTTTAATGGATTCCTAGAAGTACTTTATTCTTGTTAATTAACAAAATAAAAATTATAGCACGAGATCAACATTATCGGGATAAACAAACATTATGTATTAGTCAAAAAACAATTTTTTAGCTAGTCATGTTTTGCTTTATCATATATATATGATTCCAATTTAATATGTTTTTTTTAACCTATCGACAGTTTTTTTAGTCATTAGATCATTATCTAACGACTACCATAATTTAAGTAGTTAAAAAAATAATAATAATAAATACTCATTATTTAATATTTTTCTTCCTCTATTTTTTACTACGAAAAACATGTGTGGTGATTTTTAATTGGACAAAACAATATATTCCAGAATGATACTATATATATATATCAAGTAATTATAACAATTTAAAAGGTAGTTATTGGTTACGACCTAAACCTAGTACTTTTGAAGGTTTGAGCGCAATATATAATAATTTTACTAGAATTTTTAAAAAGTGGTTCTATTGCTACCCATATTTTTTGTCTCCCCACTCCTTCCTAAATAAACCCTTGTATTATTTTAAAATTTCTCTACATATACCAATCAAATTTACATTAAGTACCAAAATACCCATTGGGAAACATTAATGGAAAAAATTCTTTGTTCACCCTCTTACAATATATTAGTTTTTAAAACTCAACATTTTTTGTCTTCTTCTATATTGTTAAAAGAGTTTTTCTTCTCCTTCTTCTTTTCTCTCTCTCTCTCTCTCTCTTTTTGTTGTTGACAAATCTCAATTATTTTTAGAAAGTCAAACTTAAGATTTACCTTAGTTTTACCCATGGGCGTCGAAGTTAGCATATTCTAGATATTTTTATCAAAAAAAAATTCTATATGCGAGTTTGAAAGATCACAAGACCTGAAATAACTTGATTGCAAATGTTTGTAGATGAATTATAAGACTAACAAAAAAATTATTTTTTACAAAAAATTTATTTTTCTACTAGCTATAATTTATTATATTTAACTATAAGAATCAATTTCCAGTCTTTTCCTAAAAAAAAAAAAAAAAAAAACCATAGGAATCAAATTTTGGGACTCTTGTTTTCTAGTTCATTTGCACAAGGCATAGAAGATTTTTCGTTAAATGTTGTCTACACGGGATCATTTAATTAAAACCCAAACATATTATATACACAAAGTGTTGATCATAATTTCTTTCCCGAATTAATCTATTATAAGGGACTTCATTATTTGAATAACAAAAGAGATGAGAAACACTTAACCCGACAAAGAGCAAATGCTAAAAACCAAGATTTTACAAGCAAAATCCAAGAGCACAAATTCTAATTTCTATCTCTCAAATAAAAAATAAGAACAAATAAACATCAAAAATATCAAAACTAAAAAACATTACCTCATTATAGTCAAAATCATTGATAGAATCAAAATCTTCAATATTTATTGTTTTCCATTTAACTTATAAATTAAATGGTGTAAGATTTTGATTCTAGTATTTAATTATAGTAACCTTATAAAGTGTATTAATAGTGTGTTTAAGAGGGTGTATTAAGAAATAAAGTTTTATTATTTAATACTTACAAGGATATTTATGTCAATTTACTGGACGATATTTTTGCACATAATCAATTAACTAGAAGAAGGGTAAGAAGAGAAAAAATGAAAGTGGTTATAGAGGCACTCATTTCTAAAATATTAGTTATTTTAGTTTAGTTTTAACTTTTAAATATATGTTATCCTAAATTGGTACTTTCGGTAATTCACCGGCCAAAATTAATGTTCGTCTTAGAAAGAGTTTGAATTTACCACAATCTTAGAATATAAAAGACAATTTTGATATAGCCAAAATAACAATTGAACAAAAAGTAAAAATATAAGATACAAAAATATAATTAATCTAGCCTAATTATAATGCACATTAATCGCCCTATCCAGAATTAGCATATAGACATAATCCTAGAGTCTGAAAAGCGTGAAGTATGAGATTTTCTTCTATTATTTATTCTTTGTCGTAATAAAAACCTACAACTGCTGCTGAAAGTGGATATATATATATATATATAATTTCCACATCGAGGTTTAACCACTGTAAATTTTTACGTATATGCTTTGTTTTCTGTTTATTGCTCTTGGTTTTTAATTCATATGAATACAACCTGTTCAACTCTATTATGGTCTTATTTTCTGGTCAACACACCTTTGAATTGAAAAGAACTATTAATACAAAAATTAATTTATCACGTAGTTAAAAATTTATTCCAAAAATATAAATAAAATCTTAATGGATGAATATTTCATTTGTACCAAAAACACCCTTTCAGTTATGCCTAAATACCACTTTATACCATCCAGTCTCATAAATCCAAAAAAAATATCCTTTATTCATTAAAAGAAGAAAAAGAAAAGTATCATATCCCTTATTTTTTGGCCAAAACTAGTTATTTTCTTTTGTGTAAATGCCAAAAAGATTAGTGCGTACCACACTTGTATGGAAAATTTCCTTCTCATTTTCTGCAATTACATATCAATTAAATCAATTCTATCATCAAACCACATAAAGAAAATCAATTAATTGATTTCCACATATGGACTTAGAATTTTGGCGAATCCTTTCTTGTCAATTTTCTGATCATCACAAATCCTGCATATTAATGGTATGCATATCATATAATAACATCCCACCTCTACAATTTTTAATATCACCTCAATAAATGGTATACGTTTGAATCGATCCCCTCTAGGATCTAGTCTCGTCTCGACGCCTTGTATCGAATAAATATGAAAATTTAAGTACTATGTCGTTCTTCCAAATATATTCTAACCTTATCATGGTTAAGAACTATATATAGCAAGTTAGTAAAAAGGCATGGATAGTGTAATTAATAGTAAAATACCAAATTAAAGGAAAAGTTGGAAAACATTTCCCCTTATGCATGATTCTCACATACTGAAAACATTAATATTTATGTATATAAATAGGAGAAAACTTAGTATCAGTAATAAGAAATAGCAAAGTAGCGAAAGGAGATAAAAATAAGGAAAAGGACAGGACTGCCCTCAATTCCATAGTTTTGGATGATCCCATGCACCTAATAGCGGGAATCTCTTGGGAAGTCGTTTCTGTCCTCTTGCTTCCCTCTCTTTACTTTTAAATCCTTTTGCTTACCAATTCATTTCTCTCTCAAAAAAACAAGTTTAAACTATACACAAAACACCTATCTATCTATCATTATGTCTTCTTCCTCTTCTCTCTTCTTCCAATTACTACCCATTTCTCATAGAGTCTCACTTTTCTCCAATACTACTACTACTCAACCAAAACTTATTGCTGGTAAGTCCCTAGCTAGCGACTTAATACCCAATATTATCTTTCTTTTCCCAAAATTCTTCTTCTTCATCATCATCCTTTCATGCTCAGAAAATACCCCAACTCTTTATTTTGTTTAGTTTTTTCGTCCTTTAATTTTGTTGTGTGACCAATAATTATCTGTTTTGTTATTATATATGAATCTAATTGATGACCATGTGGGTTTTCTATTTCTTCAGCTCAACTCGTTCAAGTTTTTCTATTTTTCTCGGTATATATATATATGATCTTGATTTTTTTTCCCCTATGGGAATGTCATTCTTTAATATTTGTGAAGAAATTAAGGAAAACTTAATAGTTGTCTCTGTGCATATATAGCCAGCCGACTCTGCTTCTCTGTCTCCTGAAATTCTCAAAAACAATCACAAGACTAATATACATATATATAAATATATATATATGTATGTGTGTGTGTGTGTGTGTATTATTTTGTTGGTTTATGATGGAGCTTTCCGAACATGTGTTTTCAAAACTAAATTGAATTATTTCGTAATTAATTTCTAGTACGAAGCATGTTTGGCAGCAGGGAAGGTAGCTTCATCAGAAAACTCTTATCTGAAAGGACCGAAAAAAAAAAACATATATATATTTATGCATACATGTATGTATTTTTGAGGGTGGGGAAGAATTATATGTATCTGTTTTATTTTAAAGTAAAATTTGAATGTAATTGGGCTATATAGAACAGCTTGCGTAACCTTCTTCTTATATGTTTTCCTTCCCAAGAATGATCTGAAATAAGCTTTTCTGATCTTTATAAGGATTTATTTGAATAGGGTAAACTATTAAATGATAGCATCCTATATTTCACTTTCAAGAAACTAAACGACATTTTTGTACTGTTGTGCTATGTTGTCCCTCAGATCAAAGATTCTTCATTCTCTCATTTTTATTTTTTTATTTTTTCACTTTGAACTAATTATATATATATATATATATGGTTTTTTCACAATCAGAGCAAAGTGACTAATCCAATATATATTAAACTATGTTATATTATACTACACATAATTTTGTGTAGGTATTTGGTTATTGGAAGCAAAAGACAAACGAGTTAAGTACTTTGATCGCGATGTTCGCTCAAAATGCAGCGCTATATCCAAACCACGCACTCACGGTAAGCTAATATTTAATTTTTGAATGAAAAAGTAATTTTTTTTAAACAATTAAATTGATTAATTGTGCTGTAAAGAGCTGAAAGAAACAAATACATTTACTTTTTTTTATAAACATAAATATAAAGACATTAATCCAACTTATATATATATATATATCCAGAATACGCAGACGTGTTTCAAAGTGGTCTGCCAGTTATAAAGTGGCACGAGATTGTGGAGGATGACATAGAAGGAGAAGAAGATACTAAGGTGGATTTATAGGCAAATTAACTTTTCTTTCAATGTCACTTTTTTTTTTTCTTTTCCTTTTTTTTTTTATAAAGTTGATTTGTATTTTCCGTATATATAGTAAGTTGGTAACTAACCCTTCATTATAAATATCCTAAGTTATTAATTTGAGAGTTTGGAATATACATAGAGTTTTTGTTGATGTGATATTGACACATTTAGTTTACCCTTTTATTTTTTATTTTTGCTTTATCCAACATAAAAAGTGGACAAGATCGAATGAGATAGAGGAACGTGTCGTTTCCATCAAATCAATGTTGGGGTCTATGGATGAGGGAGAGATAAGCATTTCAGCGTACGACACAGCATGGGTTGCCCTTGTTGAAGATGTTCACGGAAGTGGCTTTCCTCAATTCCCATCAAGCCTCCACTGGATAGCCAACAATCAACTCCCTGACGGTTCTTGGGGCGACGTCGAGATTTTCTCCGCGCACGATCGCCTGATTAACACCTTGGCTTGTGTTGTCGCTTTAAAATCTTGGAATCTTTATCCCGAAAAGTGCGAAAAAGGTTCCGATATTTTGACCTTGATTTTTTATTTAATTACAAATTCGTGTCCAACCAATATATTAACATGGGTCGGGATAGTACTAATTATTATTGTAACAGGAATGATCTTTTTCAAGGCGAATATAAGTATGCTTGAGAAGGAGAACCCGGAGCACATGCCCATTGGTTTTGAAGTGGCTTTCCCTTCCTTACTTGAAATAGCTCGAAAAATAAACCT
Organism: Trema orientale; assembly: GCA_002914845.1. NCBI lineage: Eukaryota > Viridiplantae > Streptophyta > Magnoliopsida > Rosales > Cannabaceae > Trema > Trema orientale. Next base: position 168,809 of record JXTC01000166.1, read on the forward strand.
TGAAGTGCCCGAAGATTCTCCTGTGTTACAAGAGATTTATGCAAGGAGAGAGATAAAGCTCACGAGGTAAGCCTCACAATATACACTCCCAAAATGGCCCAAACTCGAGTCATTATGATGTTTTGTGCGCTTCTCCCACTAGTTATTATAATTAGAAAGAGATAAAAATGCAACAAAAAAGTGTAACTTTATATATGTACACATTATATACATATATGTATTAAAAATTATGTTATTATATGCTACGTGTGTGTAATTATAAGTTCGTGCGCGCGTGTGGATAGGATTCCGAGGGACATAATGCACACAGTGCCCACGACACTACTCCATAGCTTGGAAGGAATGGCAGGTCTCGAGTGGGAAAAGCTTCTGAAATTACAGTCCCGAGATGGGTCATTTTTGTTCTCTCCATCCTCCACTGCCTTCGCACTCATGGAGACCAAAGACCAAAATTGCTTGAAATATTTAACTAAAGCGGTCCAAAGGTTCAATGGGGGAGGTAATTCAATTTCATTTAACTATTTAATAATATATAATACTGCACTTTTCTATATATATATATATATATATATTACTTTTGTCAATGTATATGGTAATGATATAGCTTTTTTATAATTGATATATATATTAAATACATATATATACATATCTATACATATCCGCTTTTCCAATGTGTAATTGTTTCTATAATTTTTGTTGTTTTATATAGTCCCCAATGTGTACCCAGTTGACTTGTTCGAGCACCTTTGGGTTGCGGATCGGTTGCAGCGCTTGGGAATATCTAGATTCTTTGAGCCAGAGATTGGGGAATGTATCGATTATGTATACAGGTACAGTACATATACTACATGGCCATACATATACTACATGGCCAAGTACATACAATTTTAATATTATTTTCAGATTTAATAATCGTATAGTATATACGTTCATAGAAATACGCTGCACAAATTTTGAAAATTGATTTCTCTCAAAAAATAATTGTGTGTGTTTAGATATTGGACCGAAAAAGGAATTTGCTGGGCGAGAAATTCGAATGTTCATGATATTGACGATACATCCATGGGATTCAGGCTACTAAGATTGCACGGTTACAATGTTTCTGCTGGTAAACGTTACTTCATTTATGTCAATGTAGCATATATTTTTATATACTCGCACACACAATTAATATATGGTCTCTAAGAAAATTGGTTTAATATATATTTATCCAATTGTATCACCAGATGTGTTTAGGCACTTTAAAAAAGGTGACGAGTTCTTCTGCTTTCGGGGTCAGTCAACGCAAGCCGTGACCGGAATGTATAACCTGTATAGAGCTTCTCAGTTGGTTTTCCTTGGAGAGAAAATCCTTGAGGATGCCAAGGACTTCTCATCCAGATTCCTTAGAGAAAAACAAGCCTCTAATGAGTTGCTCGATAAATGGATCATAACTAAGGACTTGCCTGGTGAGGTATGTATAAACGGTTGATTAGCTTAATTTGTACATATAGGTACGTAGTACAAACATATATATATATATATATATATATATTTCTCTTTCTGTTCTGATTCGTCTTATATATAAGATTTTAGTAGAGCTTACGTAAACAAAGGGCCACCATTGTCTCATCTTAAAATATTACTTTAACTCCTAGCTATCTAGCTAAGTAATAAAATAAAGGATGTAAAGATCAGGATATTAAAGTTTTGTACTAAAAATTTACACTAATTATTATCTCACAACATTTTTAGCCATATAATTTAAATAAAGTGGTCTCATTTTAAAATAAGAAGTGACTGAAATGTATGTACTATATTATTTGATGTAAATTTTAAGTGCAAGATTTTGGTATGCCGTAGGCACTAATTCAGTAAGTATTTTTTTTTTACCTATGCATAGGTATCAATTTGGTCAATGGAAATTTATTATGTATATTTTTTATATAAAAAAATAAGAGAGGAAAATAGTATTAATGATACATGTTTTTTCACACACATTATTATAGCCGTTAGATTATTGTTAGATAATGATTCAATGGCTAGAAAAAAAATACCTATACATAGATTAAAAAAAAATACTTATTGAATTGGCAATAACCATATATATATAGAAAAAGAAAAATGACAACGAACCCTAGATCGAGGACGAGAAAAATCGTTCCAACCAAGTAAGAGAATCGTAGTACAGCATCTTTTTACAGGACAAAGCCTATGTTAATTAGTATATAGTACATTATTATTATTATTATTCTTATTCTTATTATTAGGCTTGCTCTCGGTCAAAGAAGTACTGTGATATTGTTAAGATTTTTCACCCTGACAAAAATAGGACGTACTTTATACTATTTCATGGGGGCCATTGGCACCTGGTTTCCTCTTGTGTAGTCTTCTCAAAGATTCTCCAAACAAGCACCAAATTCTGGTTCTTATACTTTAACCTTTTAGTTTTTATTTTTATTTTTGAAAAAAAGAAGAAGTGACTGATGATCACTACCAATTTCAATATACTTATACTATTCTCATCATCCACAACTTGAAAAGTCTTACTTGGTTGACTGTATTTAAATATAGAATAATTTTGATCATGTGAGAATATTATGAGAATATCATGAGATGTTTTTATCAATTTTCCTCGGAGATGTCAATATAGGTATTTCATGACATTAATTTTCTTTTTAATTAAAAGAGGTTTCTGGTACATACCATGATACCATATAATTTATTTACATATATATATATATTACGTGGAGTAGAAATTAATTATTAGATTTTAAAATAATGTCAATTTATTTTAATTAGGAGCTTATGATATATATACATGTGTCTAAGCGAGTATTATAGACTCGAGAGCAATTTGCCACATACATGGGACAAGACTCAAGAGGACGTCATTTTGAAGTGAAGTAAATTTACTCTGCATGGATGAGTCGTATTAATATTTTATTATAACCAGTACATCATGAATACAGTGACAAAAGCGAAAGCTCGTGACTTAGGAAATAACGTCAACACTAGTCGACAGTAGTTTGTTAACAGTTGAGACAGTAACAAAAGTAATCGCAATTCTTCTTTCATAAACTATGTGGTAGAATACGAAAAGAATACTTATCAGTAGTAAATTTTTTATTTAAAAATAACTTGCTAATTTAATTAGCATAATATGTTTATTTTTATTTGATCTATTTTCCACAAGAGTATATCTTTAACCATAGGTCTGTTAAGTTCCTTCTTTTAGCCTATATATGCCACTTATATATATTCCATCTAAATTCTCTTATGGTCTTATCACATAATTCTCTTATAATCCTTGAAAATTTAGAGAACTGAAAAGTATTATTCTACAACAATTATTATCCAGCATGCAACTTGTCATAATTAAAGAAAGTGATCACCTATATAAAAATTAGTTTCAGTAACATGATTGCACTTTTTATCCTTCAAATGTTTTTTTTTTTTTTTCGCTCGAGTATATGTCCTTCAAGTTTATTAATTTGATTTGTTTCCCTCTCTTTACAATATTCTTGAGCGTGTATAGAACAATGTAAAATTTTATTCTAACACAAAAGAGGTCCAATGAGTACACAGGTGGGTTTCGCGCTGGAGGTTCCATGGAATGCAATCTTGCCTCGAGTTGAGACCAGATTCTACATTGAACAGTATGGTGGGCGAAATGATGTTTGGATTGGCAAGACACTATACAGGTTTTGCTTTCTTTATTTGTTCTTTTCTTATCCACATTTTCTTTTTATTCTAACTTTGTTTAATGTCCTAAATATATATGGATATATTTATGGACAACACCATATATATGGGTACAAATGGTGCGCTAACATCACACATAATTAATAAAACAGTTCTATTAGAGTGTAGTGCCGGATATTTTTTTAGTATTTTCATATGTTATTTATTCCATACCATTTTGTCCTCAAATTCACGTGAAGAAATATTACCCCATGTTATTTATCAACTTACTTGTTTCTTTCACTTAAATTCTCATGAAGTGTATGATATACATATACACTGGCTATAATATTCTGACCGCCGTACGTTTGACTCTCAGAATGCGCTACGTTAACAATAACGACTATCTCGAGTTGGCAAAACTAGACTACAACATTTGCCAAGCCTTGCATTCGATTGAGTGGCACAATATGCAAAAGTACGTATAAGTACATAATCAATTATATGCTTAAAATGTACTTGTGACATGGGCCATAGATTATATTCTTACATGATATAATGGATTAGTAATTTAGTACGTAACAAGTTGCTTGAAATTACACGCAGGTGGTACACAGATTGTAGGCTCGAAGATTATGGGTTGAGCAGGAGAAACCTCCTCTTAGCTTATTTTCTTGCGACTGCGAGTATTTACGAACCAGAGAGGGCCGACGAGCGACTTGCATGGGCTAAAACGGCAGCACTGATGCAGGCAATCAGATCCCATTTTGATGAGGAAGAAGCTTCTTGTGAGCTTCGGAGGGCCTTTGTCCATTCGTTCAAAAGGAGTAGCAATATGCCCAACTATTTGGTTGCAAGGTAAACTATTACGTGACCACTATTCATTAATAACTACCATTTTTTTTTTAACTTGTCATAGCTAGCAGAAAAATGAATTTCATATAGCTAGGAGAAAGGAGAAAAGGAAACAAGAAGCCATTATATATATATATATATATACATATTTACATATAGGAATAGCAATTTGTTGGTAAGGGACCAGTAATGCCTTTCCTTTTCTTTTTTCATTGGGATCTTTTTCTTTTCTTTTTCTACATAGATGCATATATATATATATATATAGCAAGGAAACAAGAAGCCATTATATATATGTATATATATATATACATATTTACATATAGGAATAGCAATTTGTTGGTAAGGGACCAGTAATGCCTTTCCTTTTCTTTTTTCATTGGGATCTTTTTCTTTTCTTTTTCTACATAGATGCATATATATATATATATATATAGCACATATGTATGTACATACATACATACTACCTAAAACTTAATGGGACGACAGAAGATTCCAAATGGCCTATTTTGGACGTTGTTCGGAACAACTGATTTATGTTGCTTTTACAGAGAAAAAAATAATAAAAAAAGGACGAGGTACGCTGACATATGAGCATTTTTATAAAATCTCTCTTTTGAAATGTTTCCTAACAATTGTAATATTTGTTGCTTTCTTCTAGCCAGGGAAAAGGAAAGAATAAAAGTGTTGTTGCCTTTTCTGCCGTATATACAATTTTTTTTTTTCAAAGAATAAAGACCACCACTTATCTGAAAATAACTCACACCTGTCACTATCAAGGTTTAAACTCTTAATCTCTCAAACTCACACACATCTTTTAAACCTTGGACCAACCGAACTAGCCTCAGTTAGTTTTCTACCGTATAAAAATTATTTCTCCTTTTTTCTTCTGTTTTTATTTTGATTTTGGGAGGAGGTTTGCCTTAGATTTAGATACAAATGCGTCTCTTACACAATAATATATATATATATATATATATATATATATATATTGATTGTTGGAATATAAAAGTGAATGTTGGCCGTGGTCCCTTCCTTAAGCTTTTGACTTTGGGTTAAGTGCTTTCCACCAAATAAGTTTCATACCCTAAATAGACACTGAAAATAATAATAAATAAATATGAAATGAACGCAGGCAGTCGAACATAACAAATACACAGCATGGACTTCTTAGGACCTTGCTTGCAACCCTCAGCCACCTCTCTCTCGACACAATGATGGTTCATGGTCGGGACATCACCAACCATCTACGTCAAGCTGTGAGTAATCATATATATATATATATATATACATATGGGCCAATCCAATAGGTGATCTTTTAATCTATAAAGTATTATTTTATCTAAAATTAAAATTCATCTTACATGTTTTGTCATAATAAAAAGTTAGAAAGAAAAAAAAAACATTAAATAAGTAAAAATTAGGCCTTGTAAAGTATTTTCAGAAAAAAAATTTAAAAAAAACAATGGGTTGGGTTTGTCGCAGGTCCAGTATGAATTTTATTAGAAAAATATCATTTTATAAAATATTTAGAATAATATCATTTTTTAAAATCGTAACCGGTAATCAGTAGCCAGTTTTCGAGTACTGGTAACTAGTAACCAAAAATATTTATAACTAGTTTATAATTGGTAACCAGTTTTCAGAAACTATTAAATAGTAACCATTTTAAAAATAGTATTTTATCTAAAAACGTTTTAAAAAGTGATATTTTTCTAGTAAAAACTATATGAGAATTGGTATTTTTGTAAAAGTGCTAGAAACCCTTAAATAATGTGTATTTATTATTGTTTTTTTTTTTCAATTACTCAAATCATTATAGTTATCAGATAATGATCCAATAACTAAAAAAACTATTGTTAAATAGGTAAAAAAAAAAAAAAAAAAAAAAAACCTATTAATGTATATGCTCTTATTTTGCAAAAAGAGAAAGACTATGTTTAATGTATATGCTCTTATTTTGCAAAAAGAGAAAGACTATGTAACAATATTAATACTACTAGCAACTATAATGTACTAACAATTTTGAACCAATAAGGTAGTTTCTTGTCAAATGTAAATGTAACACAATAATTTTGTACCAATATTTATAACGTACTTTCATGTCGAATATAAATTATTTTCAGCACACTACTTGACAGTGTACTATTAGTTGAAATAATAGCTATAACAATCGCCAATAATGATGCTTTGTATTCTTTTTGAAAAAGTAAACGGTTCTACTTTAGGAAAAAAGAAAATTAAATGCCACCAAGAGGCAAGAATAGTTTCAACTTTGATCTACTTATCTTTGTTCTTTTTTTCTCTTCCCCCTGGGGTTACAGCATTAGTGCTTATCTTATACCAAAAGTAGTAGCCAATTTCCCTATTTCTTTACCCGTCCTTTTTATTTTTTGGGCCTGACAATCTTTTCAAAAGAAGAAAAATGCATATGTCAAAAGGTACTAATTATACATATTTGATCATATTATATAGTGGGAAAAGTGGCTGCTGAAGTGGCAAGACGGTGGGGACGGCCACCTCCAAGAAGAAGCAGAATTATTGATCCAGACAATAAATCTCAGTGCAGCCCGTACGCCTATGAAGGGCCTATTCCTGTCAAATCCTCAATACCAACGACTCTTCAACATCACAAACAGAGTTTGCTCTAGGATTCGTCACTATCAAAAACAGAGTAACAAGGTTAGCACAAATCACTGCAACATATTTATGTGTACATCTATCATAGTTAGTTAACACTTTTGCCAATGTAAAATAATAGTAAGAGGCACCAAGAGATATTACCACGTACACGCACTAATAGAGACGACGTGGATCCCACAAATAAAATGTGTATGATACTAAATACTGCTAGTAATGTCTTACTCACTTTGTATTTGGGGGGTCAAATTCAGGCATACCAAAATGGAAGCTGCAACAAAAGCGTCACGACCCCAGAAATAGAGTCAGATATGCAAGAGCTTGTACGATTGGTGCTCCAAAAGTCCTCAGAAGGCATTGACACCAAAATCAAGCAGACATTTTTGATGGTGGCAAAGACTTTTTATTATGCTGCCTACTGTGATTCTAAGACCATCAATTTCCACATTGGCAAAGTACTCTTTGAGACAGTAGACTGATATTTTTTTGTCGCTCTATTTATTTATTGTGTATTCTTTCCGATTAAAAAGACATGGAAATGGAAAGGCAAAGAAAAGTTGTACATTTTTCAGATCTAGTCCAAAGTAAATGGCAATGTGATTAAAATTTCGGTTAGTTATGTATCTATTTTACTATTGGTATTGATTTATTATACAGCATCATATACATCAAAAATACAAAAATAAAAATGATCTCCAAAAGCAGAGAAATAATGAGGCACAAAACAAAACCAAAAAAAAAAAGGGTTGACTGTTCACACGTGAACTATCCAAGTCTGAAATTTATTAGAAACATCCATATCCATTGACATTTTCTTTTGTTGGCCAAGGGTGTCAAGGAATTTAAAATAAAAGTAGAAATAAAAGCAGAGAGTCAAATTATTAGCTTTGAGAGTTGAGACCATATCATGAGATATAATTCTCCAACACCATCTGAGTCGACCAACAATAAGGACAATATTCAAATGACAAAGTTGTAGATAACCATACAAACGGTCAAAATACCGAAAGATATCTCTCGAGCCTTGAAAAGTAGTAGCTCGTTTACTCTCTTTAGGTTATTGGAAAAGACTCAAACTCAAGTATTAACCAAACACGGCAAAAAGTAACAAAGAAATAATCCAGCAAGAGGGAATTTAAATATATCTATATCAAAAAATAAATTCATTGTTGTGACAAGGAAACATTCGAACACACGTAGCGGAATGCTTTACCATTACTTTCAACATGTCCAATCTAAGTGAATGAATGACTGAACGAGAATCATAAAGAGTGGTTTACAAAATTTTATTAGTGGACATTTATGGTTAAACCACACAAGTTGGTTTATATGATCAGGTTGTGGACCTCCCTTTTTTGAAACATTTCCTAAACGTATGAAAAGTTTGACAATGGCAGACAATGTAATACACTAACACGTGACCAAAGTTGTAATTTCTGTCTTTGGAAATGAAGTGGAGGTGGAGGTTCTCCATATCCCACGACTTTAGATTTTGGTGTCCCATTTATGGAGAAACAAGAGTTTCTGACAAACAATTTCTGCACCAAAAATGGATCTTATTAAATACATTACCTACAATGCTTTCTTGCCATGACAGCCTATATTATTTATACTAAGCAATAATGTGTTTTTATCAATCTATTTTATGACTAAACGACACAAACTTCATGACCCACAATGATTCATGAAGAAGTAAAACTACGATTAGAATATATTTATTTATATATATTTATGGATGAGGTTTCAATGGTTACCTCCGTGAGTAACTATCATTAAAATGCGTGTAATAATAAATTTATTATTTAAATTAGAGTACCACTAAGTTGACTTTCTAAAAAAAAAATTATAATATCAAAACTAATTAATTACAATAAATTTTGTTGCACAACTACCAATTTAATTACAACCGTTAGATTTTCATCCAACGGTTAGAAAAATAGTAACCATCGATGGGTAAATATAGTATATAGTAATAACCATTGAAATATATATATGCCTTTCCTTTTGTCTGTTTATGGAGGTTTTATAATTCAGCAGTTACTTGCATTATTATTTTCAAGCCAGAAAAAAAAAAGTTACATTCTAGAACAGCCGGTCTTGGAAATGTCATAAATTATAGACATGTTACTAAATTAGTACAGGTACAAAGGATAATAAGTTTATTCAAAAAAAAAGAGAGAAAAGAAAGGATAATAAGTTTCTACACTAGCCCTCTAAATCAGTAAATCCCCTGATGAATTGACATGAAAGACTAGAGATAATGACAGGAAAAGAAAAACATTAAACAACCAGATACTGTTGTGGGACACATTCAATAGAAAAACTGTTGACCATTTTCTTGAGGCGAACAAAAAAAAAAGAAAAAGAAAAAGAAAACATCAAAATCAAGATAAATAACAAGTTCCTGACCGGTGGGGAAGGGGGGGTCCATTCAGTAGTCCCAGGATCACCTGAAAATCATTCACCCGGAATGGAAAAACTATTAAGTATGCACCTCCATTTGGGCCCAACATGGAACCTAGGTCTCAAAAAAAAAAAAAAAAAATCTAAAACGCACGATATGGCAGGCATCATTGACCTGTGCATGGGTTTAGTTTAGTTTAGTTTAGTTTAGTTTATTAGACCATAGATTGAAATCATTAGTATGGTGAAAAAAGCAAAATTAAAATTAAAATTAAAATGGATGGTGTTAGAGGTGGAGACGTGATCTTCTGGCCCATGGGGCATCGACAGAGAGATTTTTGGATAGATCTTCAATGAAAAAGCAAGGAGATGGAGATGGAGAGAGAAAGAGGAGGAGAAAGAGAAAAGGCAATTTTATTTTGAGGCGTCGTGTCAGGACAAAAGGGCGGAATGGGAATGGGGAAGAATTGAAATTTGGAGGGTAATCGAATTTGGGCAAGAGCACTTCCAATCTCCATCACTCCTTTTAGGCTTTTGATGTTTGGTTCGCTTTAGAAGTTGAAGCAAAGCCTCTTCAAGGATATGGGGGCACGTGAGATACCACTCCGGTGCCTCATTCTCTGTCCTGTAACCGACCAACATACAGATGGGTCGGATCCCACCTGAAACCCCATTTGGTGGGCCCCACCTCTAGAGGGTATTATACTATTACTTACTAGACTATGTGAGAGACTTCGATTTGGTTAGCTCTACTTCTCTTTCTCACCAGGGAAGAAGTATATTATTGGTTGTATAGCAATTATAATAAGGCCAGAAGGGCCTGATTAATATAGGCCTCACTCTTACTCATGGAATCGGGACTCGGGGCGGGACCAACTGTTCAGTGAGCGTGCGCAGTCGCATGTTTTCCTTACATACATACGGACTGGGGTTGGTCTACGCGTCGGCATTGAGAACTGAGATACACTCCGAAAGACTTGACCAACTTTCAGGCTGAATTTTCGCATGGGCCTTATCCAAAGCGGCTTCGTCCATTTAATAAGGGAAAAACTCTCCCATTACCCAGTTGGGTAAACTTGGGTTGCAGCCTGTTCCATCGTTATCAGCCCAATAAGGAATCCATCACAACATCTCATCTAATTCTCTATGCAACATCTCATCAGCTAGTGGCTAGGGTCTGCTTTTGGTTCTGCTTTGCTGAAATTCCAAATGGAACAACTCGATGAATTTTGAACAGTTTTCCACCATAACCTACAGGCTAGAACGGTCTTTACACCTTTTTTTTTTTTTTTTACTTTATATACTTGTCCTCCTGTTAAACCCTACAAACTTTGAGGCAAGAAACTCGAGCGTATTATTAGGCAAGTCCCATGAATAAATGAACCCCAAACCTCATAGGAGTAAATCATAGGCCTGACTACTAGACCTAATTGGGTGCTAGAACGGTCTTACAGTGAGACCTGGACAAATTCCCACAATATAGTCAGTGTTGAGATTATGTTCTCTCATCACCATAGAATGCCAAGAGTTGGCAGAAGCTCCACGTGAACGGGAATAAAAAGAAAATATACATATATCAGAGAAAATAATGGTGGACAAAGAAGAAGGTAACTAGACCCACCCACCACTCCATTTATATGGAACCGCTAGCGACAGCTACTTCACGACATAACAAAGAGAGAAAAGAGAGAACATTTTAACGTTGAATCCACTAAAAGAACTCGCTAATTCACACTTTAGCACTGGACACGTGAGTATTTGAAAGAGAAGGATGAAACAAAAATTGACATCCTGACACAAAACCCATCAATGTAGCCATGACGCCTAACCTCCATGCCAAGGACAAGCTAATGCATCATCATGATCACACTTAAGTTGGCAGAATTTCCATAGAAAGTTCAGAATCAATCATACTCTAATTCGTCAGGAGTAACCGGTCGTTTGAGAGGGATGATGGACTTCTTTTCAACGTCACGAGATAATGCTTTCCTCATATCTGAAAACAGGAGAAATTGTAAACAAAAATGTGAAAAGCAATAAAAAATTCAGGACATGGTTTCATGCGTTACCTAGCCCATCCTCCTCCCCTGAATAATACCGTAGCACCCTTCTATAGATTACGTATCCAAGCTGAGACGGAGAGAAAATAGAGTGAGCATCATAAAATCCCATTTGATGTAAAACAGAAAAGGGTGGGGAGTTGTCTCTGGCATTCCAGATCGTACTCAAAATTTTTTAGCAGTTTACATGTAGAACTCCCACAATGAAAACCTTACTATAGGTGCAGGTGCATAAACTCGTGAAGTTTTTTGTTTTCCTTATTCTTTTTCTTCTTTTGATATATAATGGATCAATGAATTCTCCATACTGGCAGGGCTGAAGTCTCAACAAAATTACGGATATTTCTCAAACCATCAGGAAAAGAAAGAGAATAATACTTATAATTAATCAGTGAAATTGAATTTTGAGTTCATTCAACTATAATAAGAGGAGCATGAGATATTACTCAGGAAAAAAAAAAAAAGCTAGAGCCAGAAGCAATCTTCGAAACCAATTACACACCGGATACTGTCCATATCCAGTTTACCCTTCGGAACCATATCACATCCCGGATCTTCTCACTGGAATAATATCTCGGGGTTTGCAACGATAACTTGGTATATATTTAATTAAGTTATATGATGATCTAGACGAGATTCTGCATTTTAAAACCACCCATATATTGACATCCTATCAAGCTAAACTAGTCTTTTCTTTCACCCTGAGCATCTTCGAAACAGTAAAAAAATATTACTATTCACTCTCCAACACCAAAAGAAATTACATACATGGAAAGGAAGTTAGTTCAAGCCAATGCAACATATGAGATCAGATCAGTACTGCCTACAAGGAAGATGTTTGTTTGGTTGGTTTGTTTTTGGTGTGTGTGTGTGTGTGTGTTATGTTCTATTGTTCCCCCTTTTACAATATGTTAACAAATCAATTTTTTTACCTATAAACTTTAAGAAGAATGGATTATTAGAGATCAAAAGATAATGCAGAATTAGTGAAGGAATATAAGGGTTATCAACAAGAAAATATTGCCCAGCGCACATGCAAAACTGTTAAAGCTCAAATATCAATTGAAACGATAGCAAAAGTTAATCTTGTTCAACGTTAATTAACAGAAATAATACCTTTTCATACATCTTTATTGCTGGTGTGTTTGATGCTCTAACAAAAAGATCCACAAAATAAGCTTTATCACTGCCAAAAGAAACTCATTAATGATGGAGCTTGAATGCATAACCCAAATGCTCAAGCATCATAAAATCCACTAGATCTCCAAGGATCTTTCAGCATTTAAACAGACATATTTAAAACACTACTATGTGCATCTCAAAAAAAGAGCATCAAAGAATAATCCTATTGGAATCCATGAACCAAAGAGAACTGAATACCAACAAAGCAATGATCATAAAATAAATTTCTCGGGTTTGACAATGATAGATGGTGTTGTGTCTAAGATTTAAATCCTACCATTTGAAGAAAAATGTTTCTGCATCCGTGATTGTGTAAACACAAGCTGCATATTTTTACTAAAACTAGCTAGAATAGCATATGAGAAGAAACTGATCCGCAAAAACATGATAATAGTAAAAGGTATTCTTGCCCTTACAGTTAAAAAATAAAAATAAAAAATAAAAAAGGAACCCTACTGCAATGCACATAAGCAACCATACATTAAACGAACCATCCTTACATCTTGTCACTGATGTCCTCAAGCAGGTTCATGAGTTTCTTTGCTAATTGTTGCCTACGGTATTCAGGAGCAACAGTTACCGCAGTTACATGACCATGCCAAGACTCACCTTGACCTTCAACTTTTCCCATAACTGCAATCGTTGAATAACCAAGAAAATTTTCATCATTGCATAAGTACACTACTAAAAAACAACCCAGAAAATCCATACAACAGAAACTGAACTGTACAGCTACTACAGCAAACCCAACTCCCAAAGGAAAAGCAATATCCAGCCACATTCGGCACAAATTGAATTTCTCCTTGATCAGCAAAAATCCGATATACACCTACAAACCCACTTTTTCCCCTTGAAATCTTTAACCCTTCTTTCGGCCACACAAAAAACAAAGCATAAATGACTAAATCAAAATCAAGTTCCCAAAGCGATTGATTTTTAGTTTTCCAGACAAAGTAATAACACCCACCCCTTTTTTCTAAGATACAAGTAATACCCATTTAATTTATTTGTACCCAATAGCTCTTATGTAAACTATCTCAGAATTTAATATAAAACTCGTGTCGCTTGCTTCCTAATTGAACAATGAGGCACACTACATTGAGAAAGCATACAGCATAAACCACTAAACCAGATTCTTCCAATGCACCATCCATTTCATCATTCCCATGACTTGAAAGCTTCGCAACCATAAAAAGCATGGAAAAAACACTCCAATTGCTTGTCGCCAATACCCAGACACCAAAAAAACGAAGAACTTGAACCATACTTCTCATTGCCAAAACCAGAATCACCATAAAAGCAAAATGTCTAATCGTACAAGAAATTCAAAAGAGAAAAACTTTAGGGTTTGTAAAGTTCAAAAAAAAAAAGCTTACTGTAACCCATAATTCGGTTCCCAAGGCCTTCGGCGACATGAAAATAATCAGGCCACCTTGCCAGATAGGTCATGTAGAAGGACATGTTGAACTGTAATTAACACAATATTCCATAATTATATATATAAAAACCACCCCAGGTGAGAGTCGTATATATGTATACATGAAAATTTGAAAGGAATAATATTGAGAGTGGGTTAAAGAGAAAGGAAAGGTTACGGTTTCAGTGAGATGGTCAAGATTCACAGACGCGAATCGAAGAAGATCGTTGCAGCTAAATCTGCGAATCGTCGTCATCTCTCTCAATCTCTCTCTTCTCTTCTCTTCTCTTTCTCGCTTGAATAGTTCGTCTGGGAGACACCACAACCTTCAAAGTTCAAACTGAAATTAATAGAGAAATTAGGCGAAATATGCTCCTTAATACCTTTATTTTGGTTCGTATGCACAAGTTAAAAAATATTTGAAAAATATGTGTGCAGACGAAAATATCCTTATTAATATCTAAGAGAAAATATGCCTCATTTTCAAAAGAGTGTATGTCATTCTCTTTAATCAAGCCGAAATCTCTTCTCCTCCATGCCGTCAAACTCGTTTTCATATCCGAAAAAAAGAGAAAAAATAATTTGAGAAAAAAATCTTGTTTTTATCTCTCATATTACCGTCAAACTCATCATTTTCCTCTATTCTCTCTTCATTCTTCTCCAATTTATTCTGGGTGTGGTTTGAAATAACATATTATCAAATTTCGAGATGTTATGAGGTCATTTATGTGTTAAAAAATCATTTTTAGGTTAATTTTTACAAGTTTTAACAAAAAATCGCGAACATTTTCGATGCTTTTCGATTATATTTCGATGAAAATTATATTCTCAGTAAAATTTCGATGAAAATTGTATTTTTGATAAATTTCGATGCAATTTCGATGAATTTTCGATGCATTTTCGATGCATTTTCGATGATATTTCGATGAAAATGGTATTCTCAATAAAATTTCGATGAAAATGGTATTTTTGATAAATTTCGATGCATTTTCGATGATATTTCGATGAAAATGGTATTCTCAGTAATATTTCAATAAAGTGGTATTTTTGATAAATTTCGATGCATTTTCGATGCATTTTCGATGATATTTCGATAAAAATGGTATTCTCAGTAATATTTCAATAAAGTGGTATTTTGATAAATTTCGATGCAATTTCGATGTGTTTTCGATAATATTTCGACGAAAGTGGTATTTTTCATAATATTTGACAGAATTTCGATATAATTTCGATGATGTGATATTTTCGATAAAATATTATGAAAATATCACTTTCGTCGAAATATTATCGAAAATACATCGAAATTGTATCGAAATTTATCAAAAATACCACTTTATTGAAATATTACTGAGAATATCATTTTTGTCGAAATATTATCGAAAATACATCGAAAATGCATCGAAAATTCATCGAAATTTATCAAAAATACCATTTTCATCGAAATTTTATTGAGAATACCATTTTCATCGAAATATCATCGAAAATGCATCGAAAATTCATCGAAATTGCATCGAAATTTATCAAAAATACCATTTTCATCGAAATTTTATTGAGAATATCATTTTCATCGAAATATCATCGAAAATGCATCGAAAATTCATCGAAATTGCATCGAAATTTATCAAAAATACCATTTTCATCGAAATTTTACTGAGAATATAATTTTCATCGAAATATAATCGAAAAATCATCGAAAAGCATCGAAAATGTTCGCGATTTTTTGTTAAAACTTGTAAAAATTAACCTAAAAATAATTTTTTAACACATAAATGACCTCATAGCATCTCGAAATTTGATAATATGTTATTTCAAACCATACCCAGAACAAATTGGAGAAGAATGAAGAGAGAATAGAGGAAAATGATGAGTTTGACGGTAATATGATAGATGAAAACGAGATTTTTTTCTCGAATTATTTTTTCTCCTTTTTTCAGATATGAAAACGAGTTTGACGGCATGAAGGAGAAGAGATTTCGGCTTGATGAAAGAGAAGAGAGACATAATTGATTAGGGGTAAACATGACTTTTCACGTGATATATGCATATTTTACAAACTTTTATTTGGGAGAGCATACGGACCAAAATATACCTATTATGATGCATATTTTACCTAATTTCTAATACATAGTAAACAAAACGACCTATCCTTTGTTTCTCTTAAGCACGACGTGTCGTTCTCTTCTCTTTTTAGTGTTTTCTCCTTTTTCTCAAAGGATAAAAATGAATAATTCACTCGAAAAAACAATAATAATAATAATAATAATAATAATAATAATAATAGTCATCATAATTTTTTTTCCAATCATAAATTCTCTATTGATAAATCCTAGCATAACTATTAATCTATTACTCCAAAAAAAAAAAAATTCCAACATAAGTAATCACGGTAGTTTTTTTTTTTTTTTTTTTTTTTTTTAAGGTCAAACAAAACTGTT
Source organism: Trema orientale (assembly GCA_002914845.1). Classification (NCBI taxonomy): domain Eukaryota; kingdom Viridiplantae; phylum Streptophyta; class Magnoliopsida; order Rosales; family Cannabaceae; genus Trema; species Trema orientale. The sequence goes on from JXTC01000166.1 coordinate 185,464, forward strand.
ATTATAAAAGGTATTGTTTACAATAACAGTTTGAAGTGGAAGAAACAGAAATGATTCCTCCAAAATATAAGCTAATTCTCCACTCCTCTAATTATCATAGCCAAACCAAATATAAAAGATTGACCACGATATTAGGAAAAAAGGAAAAAAAACTAAATGCACCCAACAACAGTATACCGTCGTCAATGTATTCGACTCCTAAAATAGGAGATTTTAGGCCAACATCCCTGACCTTATAGGAGAATCCCAACTCATGAAGCCGCCTCGCCTAACATTTACAACATAACTACCATGAGCATCTTTCTTGAATTGTGAGCAAGAGTACCAGATATTCGCGAACTTTATTGCTCTTCAGTAGATGCAAACACATGTAGTGTAGAGCAGCTTTCCGAAGGGGGAGAACTACACGTCTCCCTCCTTCGGTCTTCTTCTTCTTTTTTTCTCAAAAAAAAAAAAAAAAAAATCCGACCTCCGTATTCCACTAATCACGGTAGTTACTAGTCAAATTTTGGGTTTACTTTAAAAAAAAAAAAGAAATCATGAAATTTAGTTTTTCTGCAATTTAAACTTTAAATTTGATTTCTACAAAAAAAAAAAAACATACATATTTTGAAAATTAAAAAGATTTTGTACTCTTTGTTTATATTTTGACAAATTTATTCCCAAAAAATTGTAAATCCAAGCCTAAATTATGTTATTTTTTGTTTTCAAAAAGTTAAAATATTTACAAAAAAAGTATCATTTGTAGTAACATAAAATGGGCAAAATAGAGAATAAGGGTACGAATTTTTGGAATTTCAAAATGTGAAAGTATTTTTTTGCAGAAACTAATATTTAAAATTTAAATTACAGAAATACCAAGCAAGAGTATATTTTTGTGGTCTACTCTTATGAATTTATAAATTTTGCTCTATAATAAATGGCTTTGAAAAACAAACACACTGTTTTTGAGAAATTGTACTATAATGTAATATTCATGAAATAATATAAATTTTTTAACGTAAAAACAAGAGGTAAAATGGGTGATTTCATCAATAGTCCTTAAATTGTAGTCTTTATACTACTTTAGTCCGTCCTCGAATTATGCTTTTTTCTACAACTTTATCGTCGAATTTATTTAGATATTTTGTCTATTAATTGACCATTATGCTTTTTTTTTTCTTCTTAAATTTGATTGAATTTTCTACAAAAGAACAAGTGGTGCAATAGAATCAACAACTTACCTTAAAATTTAGAAGCCAATAATATAATACAATGATTATACTCAGGGGTCCATTTGTGAAAATTAAATCTTTCTGAAACAATAGTAAAAATGATATGTCGTATTTTGGTCAGAATAGCAGGGTTAGCAATTTAAATACGATCCGCAAATACGATTCGAAATCATTACGTTTAGTTGATATGCTTAATAAGAAATTGATCCGAATTAACACGATCAATTAACTTTTTTATCAAAATATATTATAAAATATTAAGTAGTGACTCCATAGAAAATATTTTTTAACAAATTTCTAATAATTTAAATGAAAAATAGTAAGCTAATGAGCTAATTTATCTTAATAAAGTAAAACTGGAGTGAAAAAATCAAGTGAATGAATAATTATAATGCTTAGAAGTATTGTGACACGTCAGTCTGACAGGCGTTTTCATTAAACAGGTAGCCCGCGGATAACACGAAATCCGTACGATATTAAATGGGTCGACACGAATTGCCAACGTGAAAAAGCGATTCTGTTTTTTTTTTTTTCCTCTTTTTTTTTTCGGTAGTAGAAACGGTATGTCGTTTTGCGACGACACCAAACAACATTTATAAACAAACGAGAACAAACCTTGAAGCAATTAGTAAGAGTCAAGGGAAACGACATATATTGTTCATTTACGACTTTAAGATACACGTCGTTAGATAAAAAACGACATGTCCCCATTCTATTTCTCTCTTCATGAACCAGTAAGTCAAAGACATATTAGTTTATCAAAAAAAAAGTCAAGACTTGTTATCTTCGTCTTCGTAAATTCCCAATTCCAAACCCTAGAAACTCAGAGAAGCCATAGATGGATCTTCTCAAGCAAGAGCTCCTCAGGAAGCGCCAAAGCCTGGCCGCAGACACCGGCGGCAAGCGAGTTTTCAAGCGCTCCGAGATTGAGCAGAAGAACATCCAGAAGCTCCGAGAGCAGGAAAAGCGCGAACTTGAGGCAAAGTCTCAGCTCCAAGCATCCGCCTCCACCACCGCCGGCGCCGGAGCCAACAAATCAAACTCCACCTCCGCAACCACCACGCCCGCCGCGGCGACGAATTCGTCGACTGCGACCACGTCCAAATCCCTAACCGACGAGCAAAACATCGATAACCTTGTCTTGTCCAAGCAAGAAGTCATTCGCCGACTCCGGCTTCTCAAGCAACCCATTACCCTATTCGGCGAAGACGACGAGTCTCGGCTCGATCGGCTGAAGTATGTGTTGAAAGCCGGGCTGTTCGAGGTCGATAGCGACATGACTGAGGGGCAGACCAACGATTTCTTGAGGGATATTGCGGAGCTGAGGAAGCGGCAGAAGACGGGGATTTTGAGCGAGAGGAAGCGGAAGAAGGGCGAGGTTGATGGGGTGGCGGAGGATGGGGAAGATGGCGTTGCGGAGGAGGAGTTGAGCGGCGATGGCGGCGGCTCCAGCGGGGTCGATGCCGACAAGGATTTGAAGCGAATGAAGGCGAATTTCGATGAGTTGTGCGAAGAAGATAAGATTTTGGTGTTTTTCAAGAAGCTGTTGAATGAGTGGAAGCAGGAGTTGAATGAGATGCAAGACGCCGAGAAGCGGACCGCCAAAGGGAAATCCATGGTTGCCACGTTCAAGCAGTGTGCCCGATACTTGCATCCGCTCTTCAAGTTCTGTAGGAAGAAGGTAAAGATTCCGTTCTTAGTGCTTATAACTTGCTTTATCTGAACTATGTTTCCGTCGTGTGTTTATGTAAAACTATGATGCCATACACGGTGTCTTATACATTAATTATTAATTAGAAGGTCAAGGTTTTCCTGGAGTGTTTGCGCAAGCACTGAGAGCTGTATGTCAGTTTTAGGCATTTTGATTCTGTGGTTTAGTCACTCTGGCCTTCCTGTGATTCATAGAAAGATAATTTGATTATAATTAGAAGGTTTAGAATATCGGAGGACCATAAGAATGATTGAGAAATAAATTGCTGTTTTGGTAGGTTTTGTGCTGAACAATAGGTGAAAGTTTTTATTGGAAGAGGTTTTGAATGGGAGAAGTATGGTGTATTGTGTAAACGGTTTACTCTGTTCCCTTATGATCTGTACTCTTTAAGTCTTCTCAAGTCAAGTTTGTGCTCAGAATTAACAAAAAGAAAAATAAAAATAAAACATTTATGTATGATTTATCTTATCATGAGTGATTCAACTGCCTAGGCACAATATTGATCATGTGGTAGGGAAATTGCGTAATGACTAGTGTAAGTTATGACTGGCACCTTTAGCTGCTTATCAAACATCGTTATATCTTGTTTGTTTGTTTGATCTTTTTAATTTTGTTTCATCTCATTACTGGATGGTTGCAACTTTATCTGGGAAAGATAACGAAATGACAACAAAATCAGCTGTAAATTTTCCTTTATACCTTCATGTAGTAGTGTAAGGTGTCATTTTGAAATGATACTGCGAGAAAACATGTTGTCAAGGTCTTCAAATTATCTCCCAAACTAATCGTATTCTAGATCTTCGAACTTGTTCTCCACGTTTCTAATTTTGGAATGAGAATCTGTGCCCCCTTGTTTTTGTTGCTTTATGTAACCCGCTCTATGCTTGGAAGAAAAACAGTATGTGCTATTTGGTGACGTGGCAATAATATGACAGAGGAATTGAGCTATGCCATTCTATTTTGTTCCCTTTCTGGGTCTTCCCTAACCGTTGTCATCTAATGCTCTCCCTGGATGTTAGATCATGTGTTTTTGCACCAGTTATATGAAAGACATTGTTCATCTTGTGATATATTCATTGTGTAGGTTCTCCCAGATGATATCCGCCAAGCACTGATGATTGTCGTTCATTGTGTAGGTTCTCCCAGATGATATCCGGCAAGCACTGATGATTGTCGTTAATTGCTGCATGAAGCGAGACTACCTAGCCGCAATGGACCACTACATTAAGCTTGCCATTGGAAATGCACCTTGGCCTATTGGCGTTACTATGGTTGGTATTCATGAACGTTCAGCTCGTGAGAAGATCTACACCAATAGTGTGGCCCACATTATGAATGACGAGACAACTCGCAAATACTTGCAGTCTGTGAAGAGATTAATGACCTTTTGCCAGCGACGCTACCCAACAATGCCATCAAAAGCAGTCGAATTCAACAGCCTTGCAAATGGTAGCGACTTGCAGTCTCTGCTAGCAGAAGAAGGCGTTTCATGGGGTGGTAGTAGTCAAGCTGGAGAGGAAAGGCTTCGAATAATGCCTGCTCCGAAAGAGGGCTAGTCCTGTATATGACCATCTATATATTGAATAGCATGTTTGAATGTTCTTAATGGTGTCAAATTCTTATGCTTTTTCCTAGTTATTTGAGCTGTCGATATGATACCATTTACTTCTCTAACGAAATAGGGAAACTCGTAACAATGAAATTAGTCATTTGTTGGATGCCGTCTTCATTTTTCTTTTTTGGCGTACTCAGCAGATACTTTCAACACACTGCCCGTCGCATCCCAAAGCCTATTAGGGACATACGTCGTTAGACATCTTAACTTTCAATTGCAGTGAGACTAACGTGGATCTATCATGATGGAGGGGACGCATCGGCCTTACCATTCTCAATAGTTGGCTTCTTCTTGTAGTACATCTGCATTCGTGGTTGTAGTATTGCTTTCCATAATAGTACTGGTTAGAATTTCGCAGATACGATTGCGATAAAAATGGTGTCTGCTGTCAAGTCCTACAATCAGTCACTGAACCACCATTGTTTTGACACCATGGAATCAAATTTCATTGCAGCATCATGTCAGGTTATCCAGCTCCTCGAACATCTTATATTTCGGGCCAACTTTTATTCCTACGATTACTCATTTGACGTTCAAAATTTATCCTCAGTTCGGTAAAGCCTACCAAGAAATGCATGTTAATTTGTCCTCGAGAAATGGTCAATTTTGCCTTGAAAATCGCTATGGTAACAATTAGATCTTACACTCAGCAGAGAGACCGACGTACAAACTTTACAAAGACAGAGAGAAGAAACTTTATCATTTCTAATTTATTTTTACCAATATCACTGACTCTTGGTCAAGCCAAACGTGTCTTCAACACCATTTGTCACCCTCCTCCTCCGTTCAGCAATCATGTCGTCATATGCCTAAACAGAAAGACGAAAGCTTCAAAGGAAATATATGATTATATATATCATACATGTGCACAAACAATTTGTGGACAAAAGAGAGAGAGAAAAAAGAGATGAGTGGATGATGCCGCACCTTTGGATAAGAATACAAAAATATATACCACCATGCGCATATCAGTAACGAAACAAGTGCCGTGACTATAACTGAGTGCAAAATCAGCCAGCTACAAGCAATTGCCGAGACCCCAGTCAAAGTAATTGTCCAAGGTTGACACCTATAAACAACAAATCGAACTTATAAATCGGACATGGATGCTAAAATTAGTTTAAAGGGTATGTTAAGAAGGTAATTAGAAAAGGGGTGCATGCTTTATCTCTTCCCTCACAATTAATCAGCATATCCAGGTCAACCGGAACATAAGAATGGAAACATTTTGGCTTGAATTTTGTATTCAGATTTAAAGTGGCATAATAATAAAATGGAACCACGTCTCCAACTCCTTAACGTTGAATATCATGTATCTACTAACCAATCAGTATGAGAAATGAACCAGCAAAGAACCTAAAGAAAACTTCCTGTTACAACCAAGTCCAACCAAGCTATTAAGAAAGAAAGTGACGAATCCGTTTGAGATAGTTGTACATTTTGAAAAACCAGTAAGCGTCACAAAAGAATACAATTACTCGTTTTAGGGAGTACCCAAATGCTAAAATTTCGAGTCAAACACTTGAGAACAATATGTCGAACAAAAAGTCGCTAAAAAGTTCAACAAAAGAGCTAAACCATAGGCAAGGAACCTCAAAATACAGAGCCAAAATATCTGTATTTATAAAATAATAGTGAGCAAAATTAACAGAGAGAAAAGCTTTACCAGGATGGTTTAGTGTCCCAAACGGAGTCATATTCAAGAGAAAGGTAGTTGAGATAGCCATCCATGTCATCAACGACTCCATCTTCATCCAAGAACTGGGACTCGTTAGGGTCGCTTGAACTGCTACCAAAGACCACATTTTTGCCCCGAAATCCATTCAATTTGAGACCAGTCGAGGCGCTATACGACGACAAAATGGGATTCGATACACGGATTGGCGGAGAGGGAAGCCGGGGTCTCAGCCCAAGTACTGGAACTGAGTGGGTGAGAGAGGCGAGAGAAAGAGTCGCCATTTTTGTCTTTGTTAAAGGCGCAAAATATCTGTTCCCTTCGTTGCTTCATTTTTAAGAGGTCTTTTTATTTTATTTTAACCAAAAGGAAAAATGAAAAAAAAAAAACAAAAAAAAATCCCAAGAAGGTGGTAACTTCATGCTTTATCTAATATTTACGCAAAGTCATGCAGCTTACAATTTTCAAATGTAAGTGGCTTAAATTAAATCCGTAGGGGACATGTTAACTATTTGTGGCTAAATTATGAGCTTAAAGTAGTTCGAAAAAAACACAAGTGTGGAACGAGAAAAACTTGTTCACCTAAAAAATTAATACAAGTCTTAACTGTTGGTTGATACGTACAAATTGGTTACCTTTAGCTGCTTCTTAATGGCATGGACATCTTTATAACATCCAAATCCTAATACGTGCATACTTCGTAGTTTTTAACTTTGAAAGAGAGAACTCGAGGATCGATCGAGAATACCCCTGCCGATCATAAAATTATGTTCGCACAAATCCGTGTTTGATTAGATCAGTTTTTTAATGAGCTTATCTCTTAAACAAGGGATTTAAAAGTAAAAATGACACTAGCATGTTTACTAATCCATTAATAGAGAGGAAAGGAAGTAATATTCTCTTTCATGTGTAACTAATTAGTACGTAACTACATAAAAGAGAATCATATTCTTCCCCGCCCATTGTTTTTTATTCCCATTCATTTCCTTTCCCTCACATTTCCTTTCCACTCATTCCTATTACTGATTAGTAAACATGGTTCACAGGTTTAGTTGAGATTATAATTATGGCCTACTAGCTTTAGTTGCAACTTCGGTCCGTCTGTCTCACATGAAGGAAAACAGCAGTTGCAGAACACAGACTTTTGTTGTATACCTTATATGGGAATATGGGATGCTTTTGATCCAATTTGGTCGTTTGATTTCAATGTATCCTATGAAAACAAAAGGGATTTACGTTTTTACACAAAGGATTGGAGTGAGAGGAAGTTGAAGAAGTGACATGGCCTGGAAAACTCCAAAGGAAAAACCATTCCAAATTTCCGACAGAAATATCCTGCCAGCTGAGAAAGAAATGTCTGGAAAAGAAGTACCGTGCAAAAAAATAACTGCATATGCTACATGAAAAATGGAACTATTCAATCAAAATTGTTTTTTCTCTCTTCTAATTCACATTAAAGAGCTTCAGATGCCCAGTTTTCAACAAGCTCAAGGATTCGACTAGAGGAAAAACAGAATTAACCATTTACACACATTCATTAATCCTTGGATTCTCAAGTAGGAAACCGAGATGCAACCGCCAGTAGCTAAGAGCTAGACCATTTCAAAAATTATTCGAAACAGTACAAATTTACATGAACAACCACTTGCGTACCAGTTTCTTTATCATAGGAAGAATGTTTGTACATATAATGTCATTATGATTCAGGCATCTTGAACCCAAATCCTCACAGTTCTATCACCGTCGAGGCCTGCAGAGGCAATTTTGTTCTCAGTAGGGTGACATGAAACAGAGATGACAGTATCAGAATGGCCTTCAAGTTTCTGAATCATATTTTTGTGCTGGAGATCCCATAAGTAAACACACCGATCCTCCGATCCACTAACAATGTACTTCCCGTTCGTCACGGAAAATGTGGATGTTATGCAGTATACTTTGTTCATATGACCAGTGTAAATTTTCAGAAACTTTCCTGTTGAATAGTTCCACAGCTTCTGCACCCATAAAAAAGGGTCAGCAACAAAGTATTAACAAGAGCAAATTGGTCTAACATTAAACCCCAAGCAATTCCATGAAAAGTCCCCAAGACCAGAGGAAAGAAATATACTTCTACCATCGCTCCATTCTATTTGGTAGCTAAGCGCACAAAGGAAACAACATAAGAGTAAATAACAATAAACCGGAGAAGTCATTAAACAATAAGCTATCAGAGAACCGACATAATGCCAGCCAAGAGACTACTAGAACAGAAATACAAGCGAGTCAAAACACTTGAAACTAAACTTCCAACAATCACAAGTTTGCTAACAAAGTGACTTGTTACTCCAATGTATGTGTATGTGAGCAATACTACACATTTTGACAACTTATCAAGAGAAAATAAGTTGACTGATGAGACATTATATAGCTATCTGGTAAATAGCTTTCTTTTTTTCACTTTCACTAATTAACTGCCACATATAAAGATACATCATTCCAAACATAAATTTAGAAGAAATTGTCATGACGTTTACAGGTAATTAGGCTGAGTATCAGTTTCGGAGGTCGGTATTAGATTCATAGCAGTGTTTTGGCAGTTTTTTTCTAAAGAAAACTGCTTACAAAACTAAATGTTGTCTTGCCTCTTAGAACGGCTATCCTGAATGAAGCCCTGCTCTTTAGCATTTTCCATTGAATGATAAATAATATTAATGTTAGTTGCCAATCTCAACTACTACAATCCAAATAAACAATTGATAACTCATTAAGTGTCAAGATTAGAGTTGATTCCAGTGGTACTAATCATGTAATTATAAACCCCATCACATAATGATAAGCCACCATAACGTTTTACTTACACCAGAAGGAAGAAATGAACCCAAAGCAGCTGGTAGCCGTTTTGGTCCTATAGGATGAAGATTGGGTTGTAATTGGGGAGGTTATGCTAAGTCATCTTTCTGTTATGGTTTGTTAGAGGATATTTCTAGATGATGTCATGATTAGTTAGAGGAAGGGGAGAGATATATGTAAAGATGGTTCTGACCATGGAGGGGGGGTATGAGAAAAAGTCGTGTTAGAGCGTAGATTTGGGGGAGAAAACCAGGTTCTTGAATTCCTGGCTATTATAATAGCTATTTTCTTTATTCCATCAATACTAGTTCATCGTTTTCCCTGTTCTACATATTATTTGATCTTTTGTGTGTGCCTATCTTACCATTTTGGTATCAGAGCCGCCCTCCACCAATGGCTGCCAACACCAGAAGCAAGACAGAAGCTCGTCATGATGTGGGGGACGATCAGCCGCTCGCCGAGCGCAGCATCGGGCGGCACGAGTTCGACTCTATTCGTTCGGAGGTCTCGAAGATCTCGTCCTTGGAAAAGAATTTGATGCTCCTCATGGAACGTTTCGACCAGTGTTTTCCTCCTGGATCTACTTCGGGCGTTCCTTCCGCCCCAATGGGCCGCTTACCACCCTCCACTTCAACAGCTTCCCCGATAGCATCTGGGTTGACGGGTTCGTCCACTGGCCAATTGGTCGGCATCACCGATTCTCGCCCTCGGCGACTCGATCTGCCCGTCTTCAACGGTGATGACCCCGACGGCTGGTTGCTGCAAGCGAATCGCTATTTTTCCATTAATGGAATGTCTGATGCCGAGCGTTTGGACGCAGTTGCTGTTTGCGTGGAGGGACCAGCTTTGGCGTGGTATCAGTGGGATCACCGACGCCGCCCGATTCGGAGTTGGGTGGAGTTTCAAACGCTGCTCCTGGCTCGTTTCCGTTTCGAGCTCGATTGTTCCTCGTGCCAACAGCTTCTCTCCCTCCGGCAGACCACAACGGTGAAGGAATTCTTGGAGCGTTTCGAGCTGCTAGCTTCGGCCCAGGCTAATGTCTCCGATGAGGTATTTGAGAGTGCGTTTCTAAATGGGCTTAAGGTGGAGATCCTCGCTGAAGTGCTTGTGATGGAGCCCATTGGGCTTGATAATATCATTAAGGAGGCCCAATTGGTGGAACGGAAACATGAGCTGTTGAAGATGGGCCGCGGCCCTACTACGCCACTGCCTTCTAAACAATTGACACCGTTTTTCAGCTCCCCTACGCCTCGTTCTTCTTCTACCTCGATTTCTTCCTCCGCGCCGACTACTCGCCCATCCTCCCTCGCTGTGAAATCGCAACCATCCAAGCCCGATCCTCCCTATCGCCATCTCACTGACTCAGAAATCCAGGTCCGCCGTGAGAAGGGACTCTGCTACCGCTGTGATGAAAAATATACAGTGGGGCATAAATGCAAACAGAAACAGTTACAGGTGCTCATGGTTCACGATGTTGACGAGCCGGAGGAGATTTCATCCGATGTGGAACCTGAAATTCCGGATGAGGGCGTTCCGTTGGGTATCACGGCCGAGCTTTCCATCAATGCCGTCGTGGGCTTAACAGACCCGCACACCATGCGACTTAAAGGACGTATACACGATCAGGAGGTACTCGTCCTAATTGATTGTGGCGCAACCCATAACTTTATTTCCCATGATTTGGTCCAATTACTTCAGCTTCCAATTTCACCATCCCCGGGATATGGGGTCTCCATGGGTAATAGGTTGACGGTCCACGGCACTGGAGTGTGTAAAGGAGTGGTGCTTTCGCTACAAAGTTTGGAGCTGATTGAGGAATTCCTTCCTATCGAGTTAGGTAATAATGATGTGGTCCTAGGCATGCGTTGGTTAAAATCCCTCGGCAACATGCACGTTAATTGGCAACATTTGATTATGAAATTCAATATTGGGGGTGTGGCCGTCTCCTTACAAGGTGATCCCAGCCTTGCCAAGTCCCAGGTCTCTCTCAAAGCAATGATGCACACGATGCGGCATGAAGGAGAGGCGGTGTTACTAGAACTCCAAAGCACGAGCATGAGCACCCCACCCGCACCAATCTCACTTAAACTCGTTTTGCAACAATTTGAAGGGTTATTTGTAGCCCCACAGGAACTGCCTCCCTCTCGCAGCCGTGACCATAAGATCACTCTTCGGGCTGGAGTTGCACCAATTAATGTCCGACCATATAGATACCCACAAGTTCAGAAGGATGAAATCGAACGCTTAGTGCAAGAGATGCTGGCCGCAGGTATCATTCAACCCAGCTCTAGTCCCTTCTCTAGTCCAGTCCTTTTGGTAAAAAAGAAAGATGGCAGTTGGCGATTTTGTGTTGATTATCGGGCCCTCAATCGCGAAACCGTGCCTGATAAATTTCCGATACCCGTCATTGAGGAGCTTTTAGATGAGTTGCATGGCACTAGCTGATTTTCGAAGCTAGATTTACGGTCGGGATACCATCAGATACGGGTGTGCCCTCAAGATGTCCCCAAGACAGCGTTCCGCACCCATGAGGGTCACTACGAATTTTTGGTGATGCCCTTTGGCCTCACCAATGCACCAGCCACATTCCAGTCCCTAATGAACGAGATATTCAAGCCCTACTTGCGAAAGTTTGTTCTCGTTTTTTTTTTTTATGACATTCTAACATACCAAACATGTCGCTGCCGTGTTTCAGCTGTTGGAGGCCCATTCCTTATTTGTCAACCGAAAGAAATGTTCTTTCGCCCAACAATCAGTCGAATACCTAGGTCATATTGTCTCCACGGACGGCGTTTCGACCGACCCCTCAAAGGTGGCAGCTATGATGTCCTGGCCCGTCCCTAAGAACGTGCGAGAGCTGCGAGGTTTCTTAGGCTTGACCGGGTATTATCGCAAGTTCGTGGCTGGTTATGGCGGGATTGCTCAACCACTCACAGCTCAACTCAAACATAACCGTTTTGCTTGGACTGCGGAGGCACAATCTGCTTTTGAGCATCTCAAGCGGGCAATGAGTTCCTTACCAGTCTTGGCACTACCAAATTTTTTCCAGCCTTTTGCGCTGGAAACTGTTGCTTCAGGGCAGGGGTTAGGAGCTGTCCTCATGCAAAACCAGCGCCCAATTGCGTACTTCAGTCAACAATTGTCTCCGCAACACCGCCTTAAGTCTGTCTATGAGCGCGAGTTGATGGCCATTGTTCTTGCGGTGCAAAAGTGGCGACCTTATCTCTTAGGGCGCAAATTCCTGGTTCGGACCGATCAACGGAGTCTGCGCTTCTTGTTAGAACAGCGACTGGTCGCCCCTGAACACCAGAAATGGCTCACCAAATTACTGGGGTATGACTTTGACATCCAGTATAAAACAGGGTTGGAAAATCGGGCAGTTGATGCCCTGTCCCGCTACCCCTCTGAGTTCTCCTTGGCCATGTTAACTGCACCTCAAGTGTTTGATCAAGAAGCCATCCAACATCAAGTCATGGCTGATCCTCATTTGGCAAAGATATGTGACGAGTTGGCACGCGATTCCACGAGCCACGCTGGATTTGCTCTTATTGAGGGGCGGCTGTTCTACAAAGGTAAGAGGGTTCTCGCTCATGACTCTCCTTATATCCCACTCTTGTTGCAAGAATATCACTGTGGTGTCCTTGGTGGGCATTCGGGAGTCCTGAAAACACTTCAACGTGTCGCGGCGGACTGGTATTGGATTGGTATGCGGAAGACCGTCCAACAATTTGTGGCTGGATGTTCAATCTGCCAGCAGAATAAATCACTCACAGTCTCCCCAGCAGGACTCCTCCAGCCTCTACCAATTCCAGAAAAGATTTGGGAGGACATCTCAATGGACTTTATCGAAGGATTGCCTCGCTCCGAGGGTTATGACACAATCTTTGTGGTCATCGATCGTTTGTCTAAGTACGCTCATTTCATTCCGTTACACCATCCCTTTTCCGCTCACACCGTGGCAGCAGCATTTTTAAAGGAGGTGGTCCGCTTACATGGGTTTCCCAGCACAATTATTTCTGATCGTTACAAGGTGTTCCTAAGCTCATTTTGGAATGAGCTTTTCCGTTTGCAAGGTACTGTTCTGCGGCGTAGTACCGCCTACCACCCGCAAACGGATGGACAAACAGAGGTTATCAACCGCTGCCTATAAACATACCTCCGTTGTTTCGCTGGTGACACACCCAAGCAGTGGGCCCGCTGGTTGCCTTGGAGCGAATATTGGTATAATACGTATTTCCACACCTCCACTCATACAACTCCCTTTAAAGTGGTCTATGGACGCGACCCTCCCCCGCTGGTTCGCTTTGAACATGGCTGTACCTCCAATGCCACAGTCGAGCAACAGTTAGTTGATCATGATGCTATTCTCGACGAGCTGAAAATACATCTACAACGCGCCCAGCACCGCATGGTTAAAACAGCCAACACGCATTGTCGGGCTGTAACTTTTGAAGTAGGCGACAAGATTTACCTCAAGCTGAGGCCCTACAGGCAGCTGTCTTTAGCCAAGCGGAGGAATGAAAAGCTCTCTCCTAAGTATTTTGGCCCTTACACCATTTTGAACCATGTGGGTCCTGTTGCGTATCACCTTGAGTTACCGTCCACTTGTGCCATCCATTCAGTTTTCCATGTCTCGTTGCTTCGTCCAGCAATTGGCAACCCCGTTCGCGGGCAGCCACTTCCTCCACACCTCACTAACGAGATGATTTGGCGTGTTGAGCCCGCCTTATTGTTAGGTGTACGCTTGCCTACTTCAAGCTGTTCAGTCCAGCCACAAGTTCTCATCCAGTGGAAAGATCTGCCCCTGCCGAGGCTACTTGGGAGGACTTTGAGACCATCCAGCGCCACTTTCCTGCCTTTCACCTTGAGGACAAGGTGAAGTCTTGGGCGGGGAGTATTGATAAGCCACCATTACGTTTTACTTACACCAGAAGGAAGAAATGAACCCAAAGCAGCTGGTAGTCGTTTTGGTCCTATAGGATGAAGATTGGGTTGTAATTGGGGAGGTTATGCTGAGTCATCGTTATGCTGAGTCATCTTTCTGTTATGGTTTGTTAGAGGATATTTCTAGATGATGTCATGATTAGTTAGAGGAAGGGGAGAGATATATGTAAAGATGGTTCTGACCATGGAGGGGGGTATGAGAAAAAGTCGTGTTAGAGCGTAGATTTGGGGGAGAAAACCAGGTTCTCGAATTCCTGGCTATTATAATAGCTATTTTCTTTATTCCATCAATACTAGTTCATCGTTTTCCCTGTTCTACATATTATTTGATCTTTTGTGTGTGCCTATCTTACCACATAACCATTCCAGTTAAGCACAAAAGAAAAGCTCATCTACAGTTCTCCTAAACCACTACAACCACCAAAACAATGCGATTAAAGAATATATATTTCGTCTCAAGTCTCAAAACCCATCTCCAAAAACAGCCCAATTAGCACAAGCAACAAAATTTGAGAATGAAAAAGGAATTACCAGAGTGTCGTTGAGAGTGGCAACGAGTATGAACTTGCCATTAGGCGAGAACTTGGCGAAGGACACAGCAGGGACCTTATCGTCAATAAGGGTCTTCAAGCAAGTCCCAGTGGCCGTGTCCCAAATCTTGCAGGACCCGTCGTGGCTCCCGGAGACGATGAGCGAGCCGTCGCGGTTGAAGTGTACGGACGTGACGGGCATGGAGTGGGCCTTGATGGAGTGGAGGCAGCGGCCG
>JXTC01000166.1:200222-225929 GCA_002914845.1 Trema orientale
GACGATGAGGTTGGACTGGGGGTTGAAGTTGACGCAGAAGACGAGGTCGGAGTGGCCGCGGAGGGTCTTGAGGCACTCGCCGGCGGGGGAGCGGGCGTCCCAGATGCGGAGGGTGCGGTCGTCGGAGGCGGAGCAGATGTAGTGGGAGTCGGAGGACCAGGCGAGGTCGGAGACGCCGTCGGAGTGGCCGACGAGGCGGTGGAGGAGGGAGAGGGTGGCGGAGGACCAGACGGCGACGGTCCTGTCGAGGGAGGCGGAGGCCAGGAGGGTGCCGTCGTTCGAGAACTTGACGCACGAGACGGCGCGGTCGTGGGCCCTCAGGGTCTTCTGGTGGCGGTACGGCGTGTAAGGCGGCCCTTCTTGCCCGCTGCTCGCCATCTTCTCGTTCCTTAATTTGCGGTGTTTTTTAGATGGTTCGTTCTCATTCTTTGTGATTGAACTCGAACTCGAAATCGAAATCGAAATCTATATTATGGAGATTCTGAGAATGATAAGGTTGTAACTTGTAATCTATTTCCTTCTTCTTTAACCAATTCTTTCCATCCCAAAATAAAATTAGAGGAATGACCGAATGAGCACATGAGAGGGAATTAAAATTCACCGATTTTTTTTTTTTTTTTGTTTTTCGGAAATCAAAATAGAAAAGTATGCAAGGAATTGAAGAACAAAAATAATAATGATAACTAGGTTATTTTTGCACCAAAAATTGACATCAAGTGACATGGCAGTATACGAGTTGTTTATTTTTTTTCCTTCTTTTATGCCCATTTATGTTTTACTAATCAAATAATCTAACATAACTCTAAATGACGAGGCCAAGGGTGTTAAAAATAACCATCAAACTGTGAAAATCGTCTAATCCAAACTAATTCGCGCAATTGTAGCACATTTGCGATCAATGATGTATTGGAAAAATAACAAACCTAATGGTTCAGTTCAGTTTACGGATTGTAAAAAAAATTATGTAACAATAATAATCTTTTTGTCACAAACTGTTAAATATTTAATAGAAATAAGTAATTACAAAGCATACGATTTAGTAACTGTGGTCAATAATAAGATTCTGAATTTTTAACTTACACAGTAGACTACCAAGACTTATGCAATTATTACAGCAATGACTTTTTTTTACAAACATTAAATTTTTAAAAGAATTGAGTCTTGTGCAAAGCGCGCAGTTTAGGAATTATGGCTAAAAACAATATTCTGATTCGTATAAGTAAATAATGCTCAATTATATGCTTTGTCCATAACTATTTTCTGTTAAAAATCTAACAGTGTGTGATAAAAGGATAATTACTGTAACAATTTCATAATTCATGGGTCATTACTACATAAGTTGAAAATTTAAGGGCAAAATGATATAATAAGTATAATTTAGGACCATTACTATATTTAAACCAAAATAATATGATGTGTCTTTATTTACTGAAATGAATAAAAAATAATTTGAGATAGTGACTCAATCTCATTGTCAACTATATTTTATATGAAAGTGGGATCACACAATATAAAATCATAGTGATAAAAATTCCAGTGAATATAATGATTGTCTATAGTATTACTATTAAAAAAGAAAAATTACGAATAAACATATCACATTTCCAAGAAGAAAGATTGAAGAACACCACAAGCAAGATAAGGGTGAATTGGAACATCCACTGGGGCTGTTATTTGTTAAGCTAAGGACAAAGTCATAATGGTTCTTTATAGATTTAAGGGATATTGGTCTAAATCTTGAGATTTTGGAGTCAAATACATTAATTTTGTATGAGCGTTTTATAATAGCTCTTTCTATTTTAATTGAAGTTAGTCAATGACTTTTGGATGTATTTATCTTATTCTCCTTATTTTATAACGCTCAGATTAACCATGTATCTCATCTAAATAATGAAATTATATATGATTTTACTAAGCTTGCATAAAACAGAATAAAAAATTAATTAATTAAAGGATTTGTGTTTTTCAAATTCAGTATGTAGTTGTAAACTGTGTGTTCAGGGTCGGAGTTGTGTTCTGAATTAATTAGTGTGTCATGTACTTAATTAAAATGAAGTAGAGGATAATTGGATTAGGACATTAGAATGCACAGCAGAAAGGGTCATCACAATACTTCCACATATCGAAACAGGATAGGCGGTCAAAATAAGAACAACTCTTCTACGTATTTCGACAAGATTGGCGGTTGCAAGGATGACTCACTTAGTGTGCATGAGAATAAGCAAAAATAAAATAATATTAAAAGTTGACGGAGGCGAATAAACCGACTATATTGTCAACTGAAGACTAGAAGTAATATGCAATAAATAAATAGACAAGAAATTAAATATTACTAGTTGACTGAGGCGAATAAACCGACCATGGTGTCAACTAGAAATTAGCAACAGATATAAAGTGCAGAAAAATAAACAGTTAGAAACTGACGAAGGCGATACCGCCCATATGCCAGTTTTACTTAATTAGAGGGGTTAGAATTACTAGGCGGTAAGTCCAGCTATATAATAAGAGATAATAATAAATAACTGAAATTAAAATGCTGAAATTTAAATAAAGCGGTGTGACTGGTTGCAAGGGAAAACGACACCGATCACTAAATAAATGCGCACAATAATTAAAAGGGGAGCAAAGTAACCGATTACACTCAAGGCATCAATGCAGATTACTTTACGGGGAAGGGGAAGTGTAGTAATTGATTGCACTTAGAGCAATAATACAAATTACTCGTCAAGGTAGAGATACAAGACATATATATATATATATATATATAGAGCACGAAATCTCGAACTTGTGCTATAGGTCAAACATGAGATTGTGAAGAGTAGCTCAGTGCCCAAAAATCGCTAAAGTACACAAGTCAGAAACTGCATGCAAAGAAGCTTGTTGTACAAGTTAGTAGAAAAAGTGATGTAAAAATAACAGGATAATAAAAGATGGTATAAAACTAATTATCGGATAAAAAATGATATAAAGTAACTATTGGGCCTAAAATATGTAAAGAAATAAATATAGACCTAAAAATAGATATCTGTAAGATTACCTAAGTCTATATAAGTATTTAGAGATATAACAAATACTAGGAATTTATTGGCTAAGTTCTACACATGTATGGACACATAAAAATGTATAACTAATAAAGAAATAATGGCATGCAAGGATATGTATATGTATAGAAATGAAATAAAGGAAAAGGACCAAAAGATGGTCACAGATTGAGAAGTGAGAAGCCAATATGGTGATGATGCTAAGAGAAGATAAAAGGTGATGATGGTGTAGATAGTAGTAAAGATATATGTATATAAAAGAAAAGAAAAACTGATGATGGTGGTGATGACATTGGAAGTGTTGGGCCAAGGGTAGAAAGAAAGACCAAGGTGATGTTGGTGGTAGTATGAACGTGAGGTAGGAACCGAGAGGTGATGGTGGTTATAATTGAGCACAAGAGCAAGAACAACGAGAACAAAAGAAAGAGAGAGAGAGAGAGAACGGTTGAGAGAAGAAGTAGAGAGAGAAAATGAGAGCTTGTATTGATAGTTTTGGGGGTGTTTTCATGTTCTACAAAATGAAGGGATAGACCCTTATTTATAGGCAAAAACTGTCTTGTAAGACAAGATATTAGGCTCTAATATATGAGGTGTCAAAATCTCATTGGCCAAGTTTGCTTAATGTATAAGAGCTTGTCTTACAAGTTCTTAAGCTACAAGGTCTTAAGGCACGAGTTGGATGAGGAGTTAAACCTCTACAAGAACTTGTTGTACAAGTTCTTCTATTACAAGTAGTTTAGCTTAAGGTAGAAGTACTTGGGCAATAAGTACTTGGTCTTCAAGTTGGAATGTTCCGGAACCTCCTAGAAGCATTAGAACAATTGTCTTCAACCTTGGATACTTGTACACGAAGGGAATGACTTCAAAAAGACATGTAGTTCAGCTCTTAAACGACATGTAGCTTGTGTAGTTCAGGCCATACGACATGTAGCTTATTCTCAACGATGTGTAGCTTAGCTTTGCTTCGAGTGACACGTAGTTTGACCCGTGCTACATGTAGTTTAGGTGAGCTAACTTAAGTCTTGGTAATCTCGTGCTTAACTAGCACTAATCTATGTCTTAAGATTAATTCCAAAAATTAGAAAAACCCCAAAACATTGTATTTTATAATAACATATTTATCTATGGGTGTTTTTTCAATGAGTATCGCGATATTTTTCCTATTGATGGATACTGTAAATCGGATCGTTTGATTTTGATCGAAAGGCTATAACTCAACAAGTTGGGTAGTTGTTACAAAAATATATATATATATATATATATATCTACTGTTTCGAAGTGTGATAAAATTTTAATAATTAGTCACTAACTGAAAATATTAAGTCACAAAATAATGCAGTAATTATACAATATGAGATCAACTAAGAAAATATGACGTGTAAAAATGAGATTAGATAAAAGAGAATTTTATACATTCTGGGATATATGCCAATTTCTCATTAGAAATTGACACATTCATTCCACATCATCATTAAGGCCAGTCAAAAATGGTTGAAAGTTCTATTACGATATAAATTGCAGAATAGCAGTATTTTATCACGTTGCTTGTTTTTACTGGAGGGAGCTTTGGATAAATGCATAATATATGAAGTATCAAGCCTCAAAAATATTTTTGCTGTACTAATATGACAGCTGTGGAAGAGTTATTAATGAGGTGTCCACTAGCCTACCACGAAGCTATTTTCACAGGCAGTCAAGCTTATCTAATCTGCCTGTATAAAGGCCTTGTACTCGTGTAATAGAAGAAGGAATAGAACCCAATTTTTTTCTCCTACTTTTTGCTTCATTAAATGCTTTGTCCTTGTTTTACATTTTTCCTAACTAAGACATCAATTCTACTTCACATTTTTTTTACTTTCCCACATATTTTATAATCAACACCTTTCTTTCTTTTATGCATATATAATCACTTCTCTCTCTTTTTCCTTTAGCCACCCACCAAGCTCCAATATTTACATATACATTTATATATTATATACATATCTTTATTCACTTAAAATCATATTATCACCATTACCACCATCTATGACCAATTTCTCTTCACACCAAATATATACTTATATACCTTTTTTTTTATCAATAAAATAATTTATTCACATATTTAACATATATACGTTTTTATATCTATATTACTATACCATATTTTTTTTATAATTATCATTAATATTATTTTTATTATCCTATCACAGTTATTATTTTGCAGGTTTTAGAATTTTGAGCTACTCACTCTATCATTTTTTTTACATTCTATATTCTTGTAGGGTGCTAACTAAATAAGTACATATATTGTGCTAACACAATCACTAATATTTTAAAATTCTGCATTTTAAATATCCACAGATCTATGAGGATAAGTTGTTTAGCAAGTTGAGTTGTGTAATGTAACCCTATTTGCAACCGCTCATTTTATTTTTAGTAATTTAAATACATGCAGACTTGTGATTCTGAGTTGTTTAGCAAGCTGAGTTGTTTTATGCGACCCTTATTTGCAACCGTTTATGTTAAATTCAGTGCTTTATATTTGTCATTTAAATTTCAGTATAATAATCCAATTGACTGAATAATCCTAATTATCTAATATGTGGTACTAGATTATGGCCTACAAAGCTTATTAAATTTAACCATTATTATGCTTAATTTTTCTTTTGCAGAAAAAAAAGCACCATTCTCCCGAACATTAAAGGTGACTCCGCTGGGGAATAGCCAAGGGAAACTAAGTTCCTTTAGTATTTCCAAGATCTCAAAAGTCATCTTGTGACTCTGCCTGTTGTCTGTTTCTAAAAAAAAAAAAAAAGAGTAAAAAAAAAGTAGGAAAAAAAAAACCAACAAAAAAAAGAAGACAAAAAAAGGGGAAAAAAAAAGGAAAAAAAATCGTTTCATTGTTTCAAAATGGCTGAGCAACAAAATCTGCCAGGTGCTGAAATCTCTACTCTCCTGACTGAGTTGGCAGCCTCAATAGATGCCATGAGGAAATCTCAAGATGATCTGCAACTATCCCATGCTCAAATGCTTCAAAAGATTGCCAATTTGGAAAAAGTAAATGGAGCAGGAACTTCTGTTATAGCTTTACCCAATCAAAACAACAATCTTCATGCATCTGAAAATCAGAATCCTGATATACTAGGAATACAAGGAAGTCCTATCAATCTTGTTGCCACAACCACAATTGAAACCAATAATGGAACTTCAAAAAGTTTTATTACAAAGGAGCAGCTACAAGAAATATTTCGTATTGAAGTAGAAATAACCAGTAAATTGTTACAGCGGTGGATTTTCAACCTCCTTATCCTACCAGTATTCTTTCCAAACCATACCTAAAGGATTATACTAATCCTCAGTTTAAGAAATTTGATGGAAAGAAGGGCAACACTAGGGAACATATCATTAGTTTCCTAGACGATCTTGGAGTTTATGCCAATGAATATGAATTGAGATTAAGAGAATTTTCAAAATCTCTTACTAGTCGAGCATACTCATGTTTCGTCAATTTACCAGCAGGCAGCATTAATACTTAGGAGGAATTGGTGGCAACGTTTTGTACAAAATTCTTTGCAGCAGAATGTAAGTTGGGCTTATCTGATCTTTCTAACACAATACAAAGGGAAGATGAGTCACTTACACCCTATATGAATAGATTCAAAGAAGTAGCTCTTGACTGCAAAGAAATTATCTCTGAACAAGAATTAATTCGGGTATGCATTAATAGAATGCAAGATGACTACAAAGTTCATATTGAGAATCACATGGGCCCAACTTTTACCGAATTAATGTTCAGAGTAAGCAATACCGAAGTAACAATGTCAAAAATGCATAAAGCTGCATCTGCGAAAAAAACTGCTGCTGGTAATTGGAACAGACCGATTTCCTCCAAAAGAAAGAAAGAGATTGCCACGGTCAGTCAACATTAACAAGATGGAAGAAATCTTCCTATTCTACCAGAAATACCACTTCCCAAAGATAGACTCAATGCTCTCGTTCGAGTTTGGATTGAAGATGGAGTTCTAAGATGCCCATAACCCAACAGACAGCTAACATAAGAAGCAATGCAAGACCCTAAGTATTGCTTGTTGCATAAAAGAGTACACCATGTCACATCAGACTGTTATGTTATCCGGAGGATCTATCATGAAAAAGGTCAGAGAGGAGAAATTATTTTAGCTCAACAACAACAAAAGGTTAAAAATAATCCTTTTCTGAATCATGAAAGAGGATAAGTGAATACATGCACTCCTATCTATTCAACCGGTGACAATACAACCAATAAAGAGTCATCAAAGGAGCAAGAGATCAAGTTAATAGTGAAAAATCTCATGAAGTCACAGGTTTTCAAAAACTTATTTGACACATTGGAATTTGGAGACGAAACTCGTAGAGAAACCACACAAGTGATTTTCAAAGTATCTCAGCAATGCGGTCTACAGTGTAGTTCTATTAACCATGTTGTTGGGTGAATCTCTAAAAAAGATGAACACACAGTTACTTTCTCAAAGAAAGATGCCCAAGTTATGAATTTTAGCCACAACAAACCGCTGTATGTGGAAGCCAAATTCAATGGCATGCCCTTCAAATGAGCTTTGGTGGATAATAGTTTGTCAGTTAATCTCATATCTTGGCAAGTCTTCAAAGCAACCAGGATTCCAGAAGGCAAGCTAGTTATGCATTCTATGCCACTTGTTACTTTTGCATCAAGTTCTCATATTGTAAAAGGACATGTTAATGTGGATTTGCAAGTTGGACCAATCTGGGCGCCGACCAAATTCTTTGTGATTGATATGGATGTATCCTATCATTTGTTGTTCGGAAGACCATGGATTCACTATAACTAAGTAGTGCCATCTATCCTGCATCAGTGTCTGAAAGCAATAAGAGGCAAAATAAAAATTTTGGTGCCTGCAACAAAAGCTCCATTTGCCCCACAAAAAGTTTTCTAGACAAAGGCTACTTTCTTTGATGACGTCTTTAATGGGTCAAACGAAACAAAACCACGAGGGAATGCCATTTGTACACCAACTCTGATGCAACAAATTCATCTTACAACAACATGGCCAGGGAGATCGATTCAGTAGACTTGGGAAAATCCTCCATCCAGCATGTTACTTTACCTGATGGGAGAACTGCTTATCGATTATGAAGATACGATGAGGCCAGTAATGACCTCGCGAGCCCAGAAAAAATTTATCTTGTGCAAAGTTCAGAACGAGTTGAAGTCATTCCTCTGGCCCTAGAAAAACTACAAGATGAATCCAAGAATCCTCAAGAAGGACTCAAGAAAATAAATCAGGCAGAAGAAGGAGAAGAAAGATTAACATTCATTTCTGCCAAATTAAGTCCAGAATTTGAAGCAACTCCCCTGGAATTGCTGAAAGAATACTGCGACATTTTTGCATGGACTTACAAAGATATGCCGGGATTGAGCAGTAAGTTGATTACACATAAGCTTACTGTAAACCCCACTTACAAGCCAGTCAAGCAAACCGCAAGGAATTTCAGCAATCATATTCAGCTTCAGATCAAGAAGGAGATAGAGAAATTGATAGAAGCTGGATTCATAAAACTATGCATACATGCGACATGGTTGGCAAACATAGTTCCTGTGAGAAAGAAGAATGGGCAAATCAGGGTCTATGTAGATTTTAGAGACTTAAACAAAGCAAGCCCAAAAGATGATTTTCCACTGCCAAATCTAGATATGCTCGTTGATGTAACTGCCAATCATGAAATGTTCTCGTTTATAGATGGATTTAGTGGCTACAACCAGATTAAGATGGATCCTGAAAATGCAGATAAAACTGCTTTTAGAACCTTATTTGGAAATTTCTACTACACTATGACGCCATTTGGGTTGAAAAACACTGAAGCCACTTATCAACGGGTAATGACAACAATATTTCATGACATGATCTATGATTATGTCGAAAACTATATCGACGATTTGGTGGTAAAATCCAAGATAAAAGAATCACATTTGGATCACCTGAGAAGAGTATTTGAAAGGTGCAGAAATATAATCTCAAGATGAATCCGCTAAAATATGCATTCGGAGTCACAGAAGGCAAATTTCTTAGCTTTGTGGTTCACAAAGATGGAATTAAGATTGATGAAGACAAGACAAAGGCAATATTAAACGTGAAGCCATCTCAAGATCTCCAACAATTGAGGAGATTCATTAGGAAAATTTCTTATCTCAGAAGATTTATTCCAGCTTTGGCCAGTATTATCAAGCCTTTTTATCAATTAACCAAGAAAAGTGCAGAATACAAATGGGACATTGAACATGACTATGCCTTCGAAAAAATCAAGAAAGTACTCATTGATGCACAAGTCATGGTCACCCCGTCTCCAGAAAAAGAATTATTAATTTATTTAGCTGCATCTAACAAATCAGTTGGCATATTGATAGGTTTTGTGCTGCTTTGATGTATGCAATGTAAAAGCTTAGACATTACATAGTCACTCACAAAGTCAAAGTGATCATGAATTCTGATTCGATCAAGCTCTTGCTGCAGAAGCCAATTCTCACTGGTCGATATGCCCAGTGGATGCTCACGCTTAGCGAACTTGATGTCACTATTGAAAAATTAAAAGTAATTAAAAGTCAAGCTTTGGTTGAATTGCTTAAGTATACTAAGCATGAGTCAGAGGAAGTAATGTCTGTGGAAGACAAAGAAGAATGCTGAATACTTTATTTTAATGGCATCTTTATCCATAATGAAGGAAGTACTGGAGTTGTTCTATCAAATGATCAAGACGAATTCTTCAAGAAAGCTGTCAAATTAGTTTTCCCTTGCTCTAACAATAAAGCTGAATATGAGGCCTTAGCAATTGGCCTAGATTTGGCTAAGGAAATAAAGATTTCAAAATTAAAAATTTGTGGGGACTCTAATTTGATCATCAAACAACTTAATGGAGATTTTGCTATTAAGGAACCGAATTTGGTCAAATACTGAGAAGAAATACGAGAAAAGCTCTATGCCTTCAAAAACTTTGAATTAAAATGCGTTCCCAGATCTCAAAATAAGTATGCAGATGCTCTGGCAACTTTGGTGTTAAAAAGAGGCCATACAAATGAAGATCTTATTCAAATCTCTTTGAAGACCAAGTCAGAGTCCATAGCTCTATCAGTGCAACAATTAAATGAGTGGATTCAATCTATCAAAGAGAAGCTTGAAAGCCTAGAAGTCAAAAATCTCGAAGAAATCAAAGCATTCATGTTGATCAACAATCAAGTATACAAGAGATTTTCCGACGAAATTTTGGCAAAATGCATTGATGAGAAGTTTGGAAAAAAAGTATTGGATCAAATCCATTCTAAAATTTGTGATTTAGATGGACCAACACTAGCTAGAAGAATATAACAACTTGGATACTTTTAGCCCAAATTGAAGAAGCAGGCTAATGAGCTACAAAGAAACTGTAAGCAGTGCCAGCTTGTGATTGATCCTAAAGAGAGCTTCTTTGTAGAAGAAGAAGACTGGAGAAAAGTCTATATTGACTACATCATTTATGGCCAACTGTCTGAGGATACTTCTTCAGCTATTCTTGTTAAACGTAAAGTAGACAGGTTTTTTGTTCAGAATAATCTCCTTTTTAGAAAAAGCTTTCAAAGAAAAGTCCTAAGGTGCTTAGGACTCGATGAGATAGAAATAGTCCTGAAAGAAATATATGTCGGGGACTATGGTGGTCATATGGGTGAAAGACACCTGTTTGAGCAATTGATCACTATTGGATATTATTAGCCAACGATGGAAAATGATGCCATGGAATTCGTTCGAAAATGTGATGCCTGCCAAAAGCATGGAAACTTGATCCATGTACCTACTTTTGAAATGGGAAGTATCACGTTACCTTGGTCATTCCACACTTATCAATCGATCTTATTGGTCCAATCAGTCATCCTTCAAAAGGAAAGATTTGGATTCTGGCAGCTACAGAAAACTTCACAAAATGGTCTGAAGCTGTTTCTCTCAAAAGAGCCACTTCAAAAGTAGCTGGCCAATTTATATAAGAAAATATCATCTGTCATTTTGGCATACCTCGAAAAATATTGCCTGATAATGGGACACTTTTTTTTGGACAACCTTTTGAATCACTATTGGAGAGATATCAGATCTTCTATAGAAATTCCATTAGATATTATCCACAAGGAAATGGAACCATGGAAGTCTTTAACAAAACTTTGATGGCCATCATTAGAAAAATAATTGAGGAAAAATCAATTTGATGGAATGATTGCCTACCTCTTGCTCTTTGGGCTTATAGAGCCACCAAGCACACTACCACTAAAGAAACCTCGTTTTCTTTAGTGTACGGAGCTGAAACTCTATGGCCTACAGAACTGAACATACTGTCTGCTAAAATGACACTTGCTGGAGCAAAAAATTCTCGAGAATTTGATCTTGAAATTTTGGAAGATCTTAGAGTACAAGTACAAGATAGGGTTCGAAATTATCAAAGAAAAATCACTCGAGTCTACAACAAGTTGGTACGAGCTAAAAAATTTCCAAAAAAGTGATTTAGTACTTAAAGCTACTGATCATGTTATGAAAGGAATGCATACTGTTAAGTTCATACCAAATTGGGAGGGACCCTATCAAATTACAGATATCAAATCCAGTGGGTACTGCACCCTCAAAGACCTGAACATAGGTACACTATCTGCACCTGCCAACCTAAAGTTCATCAAGATACTTTGTATAGTTTTCTAGATTTGTTTACATTTGGAAACTATCTTTGATGAAATATTCACAATATAAATAAATGGTTGGTATTAAATCATCTCTAGTTATATCCAATGATTCTCAGTCTAAATTGGGCGCACACCCTAGTCTATATATATTATTGGATGTACACTCCGTTTTTAATATACAATTGGATGCACACTCCAATATAAATATATACAAGTGGACGCATGCTCCAATCTAAAGATCTTGGGTATGATAAGAATCTATCAAATAATTATCATCTAATCCAATATTTATTGGGGACTACATTGAGCTTTCATCAATTTTTATTTTTCTCACTTTATTCCCAATAATTATCTATATTTTTTTGAACTAATATCTTTGTTTTCTCTTTGGCACGAGGAATATTTTCTCTCGAACCACATTGGAGTTCAAAAAACCAAGATTTGGAACCTCATCCTCTTAGCATTTGATGAGTTCACTTATTTCAAGAAAATTTTTCAAATTCTACAAGCTTTCTACAAAGAACTAATATTGGCAAGTAAGCTAAGTATAATGATTCATCCCCAAGATGCTGCTTGTTGGAATAATGTCCTATAAAGCAATTTATTATTTTGACATTATAAACAATTTATTATCGGTTTATTTATTATCTATTTGTTATTAATAAATTCTATGTTATGAATTTTTATTTCATTTATGTCCCATTGATATACATGTAATGTGTATATTTATCTTATATAAACAACTAAAGATTCCAAGACATGTAATGAGTAATAAAGTATTATTCGTATAATGAGTTCATATGTGGAAGACATATATTTTTTATTTCATTATGTCTAAATTAAATTATTCGCATTCTACATATTGAAGATAGAATACTTTACTATGTCATAGAATGTAGTATTATCTATTTTCATAACGAAGTCTCTAATTATCGAAGTGAGTCTTCGGATAGAAACACTAGTGTGTTATAAGAAAGTTATAACAGTATCGAACAGAACCGAGTGAATTAGAATTTAAGGTTAAGTACCGTAACTTAAATTTCTAATTTCATTAATCTAGCACTATTGTAGAAAACTTTAATCCTAGTGATTAATGAACTTACTTTCATGTGTTTTGTCTTTTTGAGTTACTAAAGGACTAGTTCCGATTTATTGTTCGAACTTCGGTATCTTGGAAGATAAGGTGTATAAAATGTGTAGAACGTTTTTCATAATAGATGCCATGCGTACAATATCACTTTAAGTTTTTTTTCAAGTACTTGGATAATATAAACTAGGGCCCCGGTATTCACTATGTGAATTTGACTGTGTTGGTATAAGCAGATACAAATACCATAGTCAACTATTATCCATTAGATGAAAAATGACAACTCAAAGGTAAATATGTACTAGAGGGGTAATACAGTAATTTTACCCTACTAGTACGGCATTGCATTGGGGGTACGTCTGCAGGTATAGTATATGCTAAATGGATCAAGCTAATTATTTGATAATAAGCTTCACAGAAAATAAATGATATTTAGTCTAAGAGTTCAATATTGGGCCTATAGTGGTGTACCCCAATATTAATGGATAAGGCCCAATCATAATTATGAGTTAATTATGATCTCATAATTATAATTGTGTGTATATAGTCCATCAGAGCTTGGGCTTTATGGATCCATCTGGTCCCATGTTTAGCTCAAATTAAAGCCCAATAGTTATTTGATGATCAGTTGAGCCCAACAAGCCCAATAAGTCCATTAGGGTTTACTAATCTTTCTATAGTTAAGAGAAAAGTTCTCTAGCTGCAAGTTACATCAACTACATGTGAAACACCTTTTGAGAAAATAGTGTCACACGAAAAACAGAGAGAAGAAGAAAAGAGAAAAATCGGCCATACTAGGGGATTCACTGTCCTTGGTGTTTTAGCCATCCCGGAAAAATTGGTTCGAGGCGATTGTCTTCTTGTTCGTCTGCGTATCTCTTTGTTAGGAATTAAGAAAGTGACCACCCACCGGATCAATCAAATAGCTTTCAAGAATAGACGGGAAGACGAGAAGGTTGTGAAATTAATCCAGGTACTATTCTTGTCTAGATCAAGTTAATTTATGTTAGATCATGATCCGAAAGGTTTTGTAAATAGAAAAATTTTAAACGACCAATTCCGCTGTATTTCTAGATTTTATAAAAATATGGTATTCTTGAAAATAATTTTATGAAAATATTTTCCAGAAATTTATTCTAGCGAATACCAGCACTGCTCGCATGCAACGTACTCTTTTTCCTTTCTGGAGATTTTTCCCACTGAGCTTTACTTTATTAAGGTTTTAACGATGCGTCATTTGGATTGAGCCAATCCAATAGAAAAGTTTTGGCATGACTATATAGAACCCAACTAGAACTAGTAACCTGCTATTTCGAGCTTGCCTACAATTCGTATCAGCCAGTTTTTGTGGATTAGAAGGATATGAGGCTATCTTATAGGTGGGTGCCAACCGAGTTGGGATGTGCCTATAAGGTGATGCTACGTCATTTTCTCTTGGAGATTCATGTACAAGAAGAAATTCTCTCTTCATCGGTTCAGTGATTTCGAGACATGATTGAAGACCATATTGATAAAATTTCACATTTATGAGCTCTAGTGAATAGTCACATTCACTATAGCTCAGGGGACTTAATGTTTCGGAATGTGATAAAATTTTAATAATTAGTCACTAACTGAAAATATTAAGTCACAAAATAATGTGGTAATTATACAATATGGGGTCAACTAAGAAAATATGATGTGTCAAAATGACATTGGATAAAAGAGAATTTTATACATTCTGGGATATATGCCAATTTCTCATTAGAAATTGACACATTCATTCCACATCATCATTAAGGCCAGTCAAAAATGGTTGAAAGTTCTATTACGACATAAATCGCAGGATAGCAGTATTTTATCATATTGCTTGCTTTTACTGGAGGAAGCTTTGGATAAATACATAATATATGAAGTATCAAGCCTCAAAATTATTTTTGCTATAGTAATATGAGGCCTTGTTTGGTACATGGGACTAAGATTGGGATTGGGATTATTTATCCTATACCCATATTTGATGCCAATTTGGGATTGGGATAAATAAACTAAAACCCCAAAATAGTCTCATGTGAGTGAGATAATTTATCCCATTCAAGAGTGTGGGATTATTAATCCTACACTCAAAAGTGGTAGGACTCACATTTATTTCAATTTTTTTAAACTAGTAGGTCCCAAATTATAAATATTTTTTTATATTTTTTAATATTTAAACTAATATAAAATAAATTTATTACACATTCTAATAAAAAATAGGTCCCACATTATAATAATAATCCTAATCTAATCCAATACTACACCAAACATGAAATAGTATTAAGTTTATTCAATCTAATCTATTACGATCTAATCCAATACTATAATCCAATTCTAGTCTCATGTACCAAACAAAGCCTAACGGCTGTGGAAGAGTTGTTAATGAGATGTCCACTAGCCTGCCACAAAGCACTTTTACAGGCAGTCAAGCTCATCTAATCTGCCTTATATAAAGGCCTTGTACTCGTGTAATAGAGGAAGGAATAGAACCTTAATTTTTTTATCTTACTTTTTGCTTCATTAAATGCTTTGTCCTTGTTTTACCTTTTTCTAACCATGTCACCAATTCCACTTCACGTTTTTTTCACTTTCCCACGTATATTATAATCAACACCTTTCTTTCTTTTATGCATATATAATCACTTTTCTCTCTTTCACCTTTACTTTACCCGATGCCACCCACCAAGCTCCAATATCTACATATACATCTATATATTATATACGTATCTTTATTTACTTAAAATCACATCATCACCGTTACCACCATCCATGACCAATTTCTCTTCACACCAAATATATACTTATATACTTTTCTTTCATCAATAAAACAGTTTATTCACATATTTACCATATATACATTTTTATATCTATATTATTATACCATATTTTTTTTTTAATAATTATCATTATTATTATTATTATTATTATCCTATCACAGTTATTATTTTGCAGGTTTTGGAATTCTGAGCTATTCACCCTATTATTTTTTTTACATTCTATATTCTTGCCGGTGCTAACTAAATAAGTACATATATTGTGCTAACACAATCACTAACATTTTAAAATTATGCATTTTAAATATCCGCAGATCTATAAGGATGTAATTGTTTAGCAAATTGAGTTGTGTAATACAACCTTGTTTGCAACCGCCCACATTATTTTCAGTAATTTAAATACCTGCAGACTCGTGATTCTGAGTTGTTTAGTAAGCTGAGTTATTTTATGCGACCTTTGTTTGCAACCGTTCATGTTAAATTCAACACTTTATATTTATGTCATTTAAATTTGAGTATAATAATCTAATTGACTTAATAATCTTAATTATCAAACAAGTGTGGTACTAGATTATGGCTCACAAAGCTTATTAAATTTAACCATTATTATGCTTAATTTTTCTTTTGCAGAAAAAAAACACCTTTCTCCCAAACATCTACTTATGTAAATATAGAAGATTATTAATTGCTTTATATGTGGGTAGCCTAACTGTTAGCTGTTGAATTAAACTTTTCTTTTTTAAAAACAAAAAAATCATATTCCTTTAATTGGATGACTTAGATGTTGGTCGTCTTTTGGCTGGACTATGATATTGATTTTTCCGTTATTTGGAGATTGTTTCATGTCGTTTGGATATGCTTTTTTTTTTTTTTCTGCAACAAAAAAATTGTAAAAGAAACCACCGTATTTAGATTTATTGTTTACCTTATCCCTAATATAGCCCTTTACACTTTTTCATTTTCATGCATGTTTTCTTCTTAAAAAGGCTCGTTAGTGTATCGGCCTCTTGGACGAGGAAAAAAAGGATGGTAAGAGGAGAAAACCTCTCTTAGTTTTCAACAATTACTTATCAGCCTTCTTGTACGAAACCATATTCGATACTCCCACTTACTCTAGAGTTCTCTTCCCTCCGTTTTGTTTAGAATCAAAGCACAAGAAAATGCTTTGCCTCTAATTTATTTTCTTTCTTTTCCTCGTTAAAATCCAAATTCCAAACACCACAAAGGGGAAAAGGAAACATATGAAAACAACTAGCTTCTATTTTTCTCAGACGAAAGGGAGCACGCAACTTCAGTTTCAGTTTCCTTGGCCAACCCCTCATCCTAAGCTGCAGTCTGAAAATTTTTGGATTTGTCCACCCGTCTCATTATGGGTATAATACTTGCAATCTGGTCACAAATTCCATCTAATCACCATGGAAATGAATGGAAAAAACATGAAATGTCCAGCAATTTGCATTGTCTGATAAACTAGGATATAAATAAGTCACTTGTGATGTCTTCATTTTATTTTATTTTTTATTTTTGTTTTTTAAAATTATGGGAAAAGGTCGGGCATAGGAAATAACGTTGTGATCCCTGCAACATATTTTGCCCGTCTATGAGCTAAAATCTTATGGACAAACCATAATAAATTCATGAAGAGCGATTCTGGTGAAAGTTGAAAGGAGTTGAAAAGATAACCATCAACCTCGCAAATTGCAACTAATATGCAGGTGAAAGCCAAGAAAAAGGATTAGGAAGGCCCTTCAAGTGGGTTATAAAGACATCTTGGAAAAGCAGGGGAAAAAGACTCATAAACAACTACGAGACGAAATGCTCCAGCAGCTTCCAAAGTGTCATACGGGCATGGATGAAAAGCCACACCTACACTGTTCAAGACTCAATTTTGTCAACCTCACTGGTCAAGCTGCCTTACATAAAATGCCTACTCCCATTTCTCTAGCACCTATGAGCCGTCTGTCAAAGCAAGCAGAGGGTTATACGGTGCTGTTATCTTGTACAAAACGCAGATACATCATCTAGACATGTAAACGAGCATGACACAACTATTTGTCGATTCTGGGCATGAATACCCTGAGTTTTTCTTTTCCCTTATTTGCCCCCTTTTTTATTTATTTTTTTTTATTTTTTCGCAATATAAGAATGTTAAACAAAATGTAAATATCTGCGTAGGAAAATAAAATTTCAACAATTTTGCAATAAAGAATTGTGTTCGTGGATAGGAAATCAGAAAGAATTCACGAACACAAGTGATGAAAACCATGGCAATCTACTTTCTGTTCCGCACACATGCAAGTAGCATAAAATACCATGTAAAAGTGACACAAATACAAATTATGAAGCTAAAATAATCCACATGATGATGAAACCTGTAGAAACAAGACACAAACTGCAAGAATATTACGTGTTTGTGAATATTAGAGAGAGAGAGAGAGAGAGAGAGTACCTAATCCATTTGGTTATCACAATTTTCAATCCTTGCCATACTATGTACTTATTTCACGCAGCAAGAAAGTCCACCTCATCCGAGCTTTCCTCAAAAACAGCAAAACCGCTATCTCGACCATCCTCATTGCCACTACCATGGTCACTATTGTAACTGCTCTCAGAAAAACTCATAAACAGTGAACCATCTGATGTATGACTGCTCATCTGTGATGGCAGACTGATATCACTATTTATCTCACTCTCAAATATTTGATCAATCTCAATGTAACTGCAAAACAATCCAGATCCAGAAGATACTACTAATTATATCTCCAAATACTAATAGATTTTGTCGACATAATATTTAAGAGCGAAATTTGAAGTTCCAGCGACATCAACCACAATTACTTAAGAATAAGCAAACCTTCCTTCTGATGGAAACTCAGCCAGCAAACATATATCAGGCCTTTCTTCCAACACCTGCTTTATAGGGATTACACTGCATGATGTCGAAAAAAAAAATAAGTATTTTTAATTAATTTTTAAATTTCTAGGATAAAGACTAAAACCCGACAATTGAATCAACTTTTGTGAAGGATCGTATTTCAAATATTTTCAATTTGTACATAACAGCTTAAGCATCCTTCCCAATCCAACAAAAACAAGACAAAATCAATCAAGCAGGAAAGAAACCATTACCTAGAGGTGTAGCATCTGTCATACCAGTCACTCTCTGAAGCCAAACCTTCCTTATTGGATATGTCCTGCTCGAGGCAGTAGACAAATAAAACAAATTAGAAATGAACTCAAGCATCAAGCTGCAAATATTAAAAGATATAGAATAAATAAAAAACACTATGCTGAAGCTTTATATGAAGGTCTATGCAGCAAGAAGTCAAAAACACAGTCAACTCAAGTCCACCTACAAGAGTTCTGAGAAACTTGAAATCCCCTGCAATAATAGCAGTCAAAAGCCGAGCAACTTCAACCTACAAATAACAATATAGAGTTCTCAGATAAAGAGAGTGGGGACAAAAACATAGGGATATTTGTAGTCCTCACCTCTTTGAGATGCATGCAGTCCCGTAAAATTAAGAATTCTAGCAAATTGCCCCCCATGCTGCTTCCGAGGTTCCTAAAAGATAAAAATCATACTCATTGTATCAGATGGAACATCTAATGAAATCTATGGGATCTGTTTAATGAATTTTCATGAGGTCTCATCACATATGTTAACTGACCTCAAAAATGCTCCAGTGATAGAGTAGGATGTAGAAAAGTCAACGTATTTTAGTTTTCTAAATCCCTGCATGAGCACCCATAAAGATTAGATTATCGCATTTTCACATCTCAAGCTGCAGAAATTCACACAAATGACATCTAGGGATCAGAAGATACAGCTACCTAGTAGCAAAATATGACATATCTAACAATTTGTGATTCAAGCAATACAAAATTCCTATTAGCTTATAGCACACTATGTTAAATCCCTGCAGAAATACCTATTAACTTAGAGTACACTATGTTAAATTCCAAGTTCAGCTATTTTAAAACAATACAAAATTCTCAGTTAAGTGCACAAAAAGAAAGAGAGGTTAAACAACCAAATTTCTGGAACCCTAATGGAATAATGTGAAAAAGGACCAACAAAAGACCAGTTGTTACCTTAGAGTACACTATGTTAAATTCCAAGTTCAGCTATTTTATGACTATACAAAATTCTCAGTGAACTACACATGAAAAAGAGATGTTAAACAACCAAATTTCTGGAACCCTAATGAAAAAATATGAAACAGGTCCAACACAAGACCAGTTCTGTTGGAAAAGTTCAATTTCACCTATCATACATCCAATTTACATTATAGCACGTCTCAGATAGACACACACAGAGAGAAAGAAAAAGAGATAACCCAGAAAGCATGTTTCTGATAATACAGAATGTCCACTGTAACCAAAAAAAAAAAAAGAAAAGAATATTGGGCCAATTAATTCTTGAAATGCCTACATATACCTTAACAAGTGTGCGAACTTTACAATCATGCAGCTTAAACCCTCTAAGGGCCAATGCAGTCAGATTAGGACAATTATTCACGAAAGCATCGCAGGTTGGTGATTTCAAACTGTCATCTCTACCTGTCATTCAAGCAACACTTGGATAAGAATTAATCTTGAGATCAAAGTTAAGGTCGTAATCAAAAGGATTTTATACCTGTTTTTGAAGATTCAAAGAACAAACGCTCTATTAAATGACAGTTTGCACTCACTGACATCAATGTTTGCCTCAGCTCAACATGACTAGTCAGTAGAAAAAAACTTGTTAATGAAATATAAATAACAAATTTCTCCACAATAACCATGCAGATACAATCTATCAATAGAAAGGTTAAAACTAAAAGGAAGATATCCAATGACAAATAGCTAACTAGCTCCCAACAAGTATACAAGGAATTTTAAACATTGCATTAGAAAGCCAAGGAAAGTAAAACAAACCATTTGTGACAGGAGACACTATAACACACCATACCCTTCAAGAGAAACTTGAACAAGGAAAATAACAAAGAATACACAAAAGCCAATCAGCTCAGAAAAACTTACAGGCCAACAATTTCCAAATCGAGGAGAGATGGGCAGGCCGATAATGCCCCACAAAGTGATGTGTTATCCATTCTTTCAATATTGTAAAGATGCAAATTTCTCAAAAGAGTCCTTAAAGAAAAGGAAAAGAAAAGTATACTTCAACAACAGAAAAAAGGTAACTTGGTTTTGTATACACCAAAATTGACTAACTTTATAAATTTAGGAATACCCTGGAGCGCCACTGCCACCAACTAAAGGGCTTAAACAGGATCTTGTGAGAATAGACGACTCTTTCCCTTGTCTGGATCTCTTATCATTCCATGAAAAGTTGGATACCTCCACAGAATTTCTAATTGTATAAACCAATGGCTGGCAAGATCCAGCCAATATATTTGGGCCTTGAACAACACCAAGCTTTAGAGACCTGCATAAACATTTAAGAAACAGAAAGAAAGATGAAAAACTTACAGAAAAAGAGCAATCCAATCCCAATTCATAACAACATTAGTTCCCCAACGGAGAAATAAGTATCTACTTGCTCATAAACCATATTAGGAAAAAGCACATTTAAAAAATTATTCGTAAATAGTTTTAAAGCTTATGGGTAAAAAATTCTTACTGAAGGGATTTCCCTGCCCGGTGGATCATTGTGGATACTACTGCATTATTAACTTTCGCAGCATTGGCCGTCAAATCAAGGTTGGCATAGCATGAGGGATCCATGGCACATTTATTAAACATAGAACAAGTTGCCGCTGCATGGCAAAGGCTTTGTGTATCAAGCATGGAGAAAACCTGCACATCACCACAAGGCATCAAGTACAAAGATGATTCTTTCCTTCCAAAATACTAGCATGTGAAGTAGTCATAAACAAATTAAAGATACAAAAGGTTCGACAACGTATTGATCTAAAGCGTTACATCCATCCAAATAATACACGCTAAATTTGCGATGATACTAAAACTTCCCAGAGACCTGTCCAAATGTATAAAAGCTGCATAACCCACCTAAGAAAAGTACTATGCGCAAAAGAAGTACTCAATCATTCATCATTTCCACCCAAAATACTCACAACCCAACAATAAATAAGCTGTGTATTACTATCCAGAAGACAACAAAACTCAAATTTACCAACTTTTTTTTTACCATCAAAAAATCCAATCAAAATGAAAATTTTAACTCATCAAATTCGCAATACATTTAAGTCCTAAACTCCCAATATATACAAAAATCCACCACGATCGAAATGCATAATCAAAAATCTAAGATTGGTTTTCCAAATCGAATTTCATACCTTGATGGTGAGGTCGGGAGGGAGAGCCCATGCGAGCGAATTGTGCTTCGAGGCGCGCTTTCGGGCCGAGCGCTTACCAGCCTCAAGGAGGAGAGCACCCAAATCAAGGGCGCGATCGATGAGCCGAGTCTGATCGGAATCGGAGGGCCTGGAGTCGAGGAGCCTCTCGAAGGCGAGATCGACGGAGAAAGAGGAGGAGGACTCGGCTAGGAGAGTCTCCAAGAGGTGGTCCATGTCGAAGGGGTTGTTAGGGTTTTGGATTCTAGGGTTTTGGGAAGGGCAAGGTCGC
Organism: Trema orientale; assembly: GCA_002914845.1. Taxonomy (NCBI): domain Eukaryota; kingdom Viridiplantae; phylum Streptophyta; class Magnoliopsida; order Rosales; family Cannabaceae; genus Trema; species Trema orientale. The sequence continues at coordinate 222,414 of JXTC01000166.1, forward strand.
TTAGCCATGGAGGATGGGCTATGGAGAAGGGTATCCATAGCTGGTGTTGTGTGTTGGGATTAGTGGATATCATTTGGGATCCATACATATACATACACATACACATATTATATAAACACATATATGCACACATATACCACACAGGCGGACAGTTTGGCTTTTTGGAAGTTTAGATACCGACGAGGCATTTTCCGCCACGTGTCCTTCTACTTGGGTCGCATGTGGATTTGGAATTTCTTTTATTTCCCCCCCCCCCCCCCCCCAACTTTTAAGAAAAAAATAAAAATAGGAATGACCTCAACTTTTATATTTATTTTTATTTTTTATGTTTGAGTCACACGTCAATTTATAATCATCGAATCTAAGGCGCATTTTACTAAGTTAGGAGTCACTAACGAGAATAGAATAATACCCTCCTCCTAAAAAAAAAAAAAAAAAAAAGAGAAAAGAAAAAGAAGATAATGGAATAATACACTCCCAAAAGAAAATTGAGAATACCAAATCAATATTTGGAAATTTGAATTATTTTCTTATTAATTCTTATGATTTTGCTAAAATATAACTAGGGATAGAAATATACTTATTAGCCGATTAAAGCGTATATAGGAATACTAAATGCATATTCTTATTCTTAAGTTTAAATTTAACTGTTTAACATATAGATTCTATTATGATTTATTATATTATTTGAAACATAAAATTAGATAGTAAAATATTTTCAATAAAAATAAAATAGATAGTGAAATCCACAATGTAAAAACTTTGGAGCAAACACACGGGAGGGGACAAGTAAAGTTTCTAAAACCCGAGTTAGGTATAGAGGAAGTACAAATACACCATACATTTTCTTTTCACAAATGTTAGGAATAAAAATCAACTTGATTCTTCCCATTATAAAAGGAAAAATTATAAATCAATTTATTCATATTCCAATTCTAATCTAGTAGTTGAACTTTTTTTTTTTTTTGAGTAAATAATGCAGTGGTTGAACTTGAAAGCATAATTAAAGAGATAAATATATTTCCTATTTGAAGGTCTTGAATTCAAATCGTCTTCTCTTAGTTTAGAAAATTTATACATATATATAATCTTAATAAATTTAGTAGACAAAAATGCTTCATTATCAGGGCTTCTTTCATGGATTGTAATTCTTAAAAAAGTTTTTTGTTTTATAGCAGTTTTCTTAAGTAAAAAAACAGCCAAAGATTGCTATGAATGTAATACAACCTTTCAAAACTCCTACTCAGCCTGATTACCACTCCCTGGGCTATCAATCCAATTTCTTTTTAATTTATTTAAGTTGGACCATTCTATTTAACATTGTATGATTTTAAATCATCTCACTTTAGTTGGTTTGCAAATTTTTACAATATATACATATAAGCACCAATTCAGTAGGTATTTTTTTTTCAAAGTATTATTTTGTTCAATTAAAATTAGTCACGCACGTCTTTTTATAATAAAAGATGGAGAGAGAAAAATATTAAATAATGTGTATTTTTTTTTAACTACTCAAGTTATGGTAGATTTTAGATCATATGATCCACTGGCTTAAAATATATATATATATATCGATAAGTAAAAAAAAAAATACATGTTAGATTGGGAACCATATATATATTATACACACGTTTGTACACATATGTAGCATACTCTTACTTAATTTCATGACATATGTAGCATACTCTTACTTATTTTCATGATTCATTCGTATTCTTAATACAAAACATGCTATAATGAGGTTGATACTTCCAAATCTCGTGATATTTATTTTCAAATTCTAAAATGCAATCTCGATGGACTTTATCAATTACATCTATGGAGTACGAATCTACCTTCTTTCATAGACCACCATAAGGTCCATAACATTTCTCCTTTTTTTTATTTTTTATTTTCAAATGACAAGGTTGTAAAAATCATGAACTTTTTAGGGGAGTTAATGTTAACTTGTGCAATAACTATATCAAAAAAAATGGAATTATGCATATTCACTGTTTAATAAGACTCATACATTTTGAATAATGTTATGAGACACCATGATGATGCCTTTTTAACAATTTTATTTTTTATTGCAATTTTTTTAAGTGGCTTTTTTATTATTGCATTATCGCTTTTTTATTGCATTAGTAGCCAATAAAAGGACATAAATTCATAATGCCATAATGGTTTTGCCATTGGAGCACAAATTGGCTTCTTCTTAAATTAGCTGTGTATAGCAGTAAGTAAAACCAAATCAAAAGGAGTCTCCAAGAGCTTTCATACCACGCTAATAAAGAAACTGCAGAGCCCCTGAATCTATTCAATAAGGTTTTGCCAAGGGGAACATGAAAATGAAACTTTTATCTTTAATATTCTGAATTAATATACAGTCCAAACATTACAAGTTCACAACATAATTGACAATAAAAACTTGCGAATATACTATATGGTAAAAGAAGTTTATATTGTCTTGCATGAACATATCTACTGCATTTAGAGTCAAAGACTACTACTGAACTTGAGGAGTAGAGGCTTTCTTATTCAAGATGCATTCTGCCAACTTGAGTGTATGTTAATTGAATGGTGCAACTCAGTTAAAAAACATAGAATAACCATGCTGTACTCTTACAAGCAATACAAGAAAAATAGACCAGATATGACAAGACTAACGCTACAGAAAAAAAGGAGCATAACTGATCAGAAAAATGGCATCTGCGTTTGCATCATCGTACTATCAAACTCGATTCTTCTGCATATTTCATCACAAGTAGATCACAGTTCATTCCATTTTAAATCACATAGCCATAAATAAATAAAGGACAAAGATAAGAAGTTCCTAGTATGATTATGATTCTCTGAAACTGGCATACATGGTGTTATGCGATCTTGAATTCATAATTGGTCAACGCCGAAAAAGTCAAAAGTTAAGCATGACATGGTCGCATAAGAATTCCCTTAATTAAAATGCGACCACATCCGAATGTGAAAGGTGCGACCATTATAAAAAAGAGAAACTGGTTTAAGCTTCACCAAAAGGGTAATTGGCGTGGAAAAGGAAACAAGCTTCAGAATAGAGATTGAGTAATCTCCTGTATTTAGTTAAGGATATTACCCGATTCTATTTATGTCAAATTGAATACTTACTCGTTTATGTAATTGGGAAACTTGAAGCCACCCTCACCTATATAAAGGGGGCTCAGTCTCATAATTCGGGGACACGATATCTGACTACTACTTCACTATACACTCTGATTCTCTCTTTGCTCTCACCTTGAGGCCTAGAGTTTTCTCTTGTAATTCTCCAGAAAATAGTAAAAAACAGTGGACGTAGGCTCATCTTTTTTGGGGCTGAACCACTATAAAATTCGTGTCTCTTTATTTATTTTACCTTATCAACCATTTTCATACACAAGCCACATCTCACAATTTCCTAAATTCATTATTGACAAAACCTCCGTCAACAATTGGCGCTAGAAGGAGGGCTATTCCAGCAAATAATTTGTCATTCTTGTTTCTTCAACAATGGCAAACACCAGA
>JXTC01000166.1:239285-280697 GCA_002914845.1 Trema orientale
CGTTAAATCCTGCAAGAAAAAAATCCACCATTAAAATGAAACCCAATTGCACTTCGTTCAACACGATGTCAGAGCACTAACATAAATCGTCATCTAAGGTCTACCCCATAATATGCTCGCACTAACAAGTATTACCGCAAACAATTCAATCCATATAAATAGTAATATGAATTGGGGCTCACCGATGGTGGGGATGGTGGTGACGATTTCTCCAAGCTTGAGCTTGTACAAGATGGTGGTCTTACCAGCGGCATCGAGACCCACCATCAGAATTCGCATCTCTCTCTTGGCGAAAAGCCTGCTGAAGAGCTTCGTGAATGTCAGCCCCATTTTCTGAATCTGAGTTTTCCGCTTTTCTTAGCTCCGGCTGGCTATGGATCACTCAACTCTGAAACACAGTAAACCCAAAACAAAAAAATTAAAAAAAGAAGAAGAAAAATTCGAATAGAAAAAAGAAGCCCTAGCGTGAAATTTACGGAATCTGATCGGAAAAAACCAGAGCGTGAACAAATTGAAAACAAAACCCTAATCCGTTTCAACGATCGAGAGAATAGAATAGACCATATTAGTGAATATCAATTCGAATCCACAGTAGCAAACAAGTCATAGAGAGTTGAATCAGATCCATGATTTCTAAACTCTCTATCTACACACTTAAAATCATTTCAAAATTTTAGGAATGAAAATTTCAAATTTCAAAAATTACAAAATAAGGAGAGATCTAATTGGAATAGACGGAAAAAAAAGGGGGGGGAAATTGAAAAAGGAGACAAAATCTCTGATTCTGAGTAGTTTGGAAATTTTGAGAACAACAAAAGCTAGATAGGTGGATCCAGAGGAAAATTCCAATCAAAGCCATGTGTTGAGAAGTTGGATTCAGAAACGGGCAAAACGATAGGATTTGAAAACTGTGAATCGGAAAACGAAAGAGAGAGTTTCTCACCTGTCGAAAGCTGGCTACTTCTGGGACCGAGAAGAAGGATCTAACAGGAAAAGAGAGAGCTATTTATGAGTCTCACCCCCCCCACGATTTTTAAAACTCGACACGCCGACGGATAATTATCGCGGTAAAGATCGGATTAGTGGGATTTTACAAAACGGCGTCGTTTGGTGGTAAGTGAGTGTGTACAGCCTTGGGATCTAAACCGTGGAAATTGATTGGCATTCTGATTTATGGAGTCGGTGTGAATTTGCACTTATGCCCTTGCATTTCGGGGATTTTTGTCTCTGTGCCTTGAAATTTTAGGATATTGGGATTGGTAAAAAAATATTAGCCAAGTGAAAATTGAAATACCACACCCAATGAAATGAAATGGCACAGAATCTAGGTTTGCTTTATGGGTAGATGATAGGTTTTCCTTTTTTTTTTTTTCCAGATTAAGTATGCAAATTTGTTTCGTCCCAGAAAATAATTTTGTGTGTCATATCATTTAGTATTAAAAATTTTATAAATAATAGTTATTCTATAAAGTAAGATTCAATTGTAGATTCAAAAATGGCTTGATTTCTTGACAACCCGTCCAAAATGAAGTAAAATCCTTCATAACCCGCCCAACAATTTGGTCAGGTTGGTTGGCTAACCCAAATATTATTTATTTGTGTTTTTTCTAAACAAAAAGATAAAGGGATGACTACGGTAGGAGCGTCCCTATGTAAGGTCATGTCTTAATTATCGTTGGATGGGAATCTGTGGGGAATAACGGGAATCTGTGGAGAATCTATTTATATACAGATTCCCATCCAACGGTGAATAGACAGGGCCCTACGTAGGGGCACCCCTACTGTAGACGCGCCCAAAAGATAAATATAAATTTATATCAAAATTGTTTCAAATTTATGCATGAAACATTCCTGGGAAAAGTTCATAAATACCCGTTTTTAAAACTATATTTTCATAAATACTTATTTTTTATTTTTATTTCAGAAATACCCGTTTTTACACTTTTTTTTGAAAAATATAGACCACCACTGTTTTACATATGAAATGTAGACCACGGTATATATTTCATGCATTAAATGTATACCGCGGTCCACATTTCATGAATAAAATTTACACTCAAAATTGGCACACATTTTAAAATGTGTACCGTTCATATTTTACACATGAAATGTGTACCTCATGGATAAAATTTACATTGTAAATGTGGACCACTCATATTTTTCATATGAAATGTGGACCGTAAAAATAGGTATTTTCGAGAGAAGTTTTAAAAACGGGTATTTTTGAAATAAGTTTTAAAAAATGGGTATTAGGTGTAATTTTCACAACATTCCTTCTACTTATTACGATATTGTTTGCTTTAGGCTTAAATTTACACAGATTTATTCTTAGTTGGGAAAATGACATCTAATACGACTTTTTCAAAAATAAGGACAGAAATACGATCTTTATCCTATCACTTATTTTTATACGGTGTCTTTGGTAAGAATACCACACTTTCCCATTCTTCTTCACACTTCCTAGATCTGTTCCTCTCTCTCTTTAAAGCTCTTCTCTTGGCAGGATATTTATTGCTAAACATTTAGCTTCAAGTTTTCTTCATCCATTCTTCCACAATCTCTCCTTCTCAAGATCGCTTACATCGAGTCCGTTGAAAATATGCACATCTGTTATGATGCGCACTCATTAGACATCGATGCCGAGGCTGACCCCAAAGGAGGAGAGGGAATCGTCGACATCAAACTCGACGCCGTCTATGGTGCTATCAATTTGAGTTTTAGGGGGATTTTCATGCTTGGATGTTGATAAATTAGTTTTTTTTTCTTTGCAAATTTGAGCTTTTAGAATATTGAAATCGTAAATGGTTTTGGGGCTCTCTTAATTTTTGACGTTTTTTACTTTATTTTCAAGTTTATAGATTAAACTTTTAGATACTGATTCATAACTTATATATTACAAATCATGACGTTTTGCTTGTTAGAAGAGGGATATTGTAGAATTTTTCAGTTTCATTAATTATAATAAAGATGGTACTATATGCATTGTTATTAGTTTAACGATTTTTCTAAATTTGATTTTTATAGTCTGTGAAGTGATTCATGTTTAATATAAAAAAGTAATAGCTTTATCAAATTGGTGTAATACAAGAAAACAAAATTGGTTTCCAGGAAATCCTTATGATTTCCTGTGATTTACTTATGTATAAGGCATTCTGCTAAAAAGAAACCAAATTGGTTTCTAAGAAACCTTTATAGTTTCCTGTGAATTACTTATGTACAGGGCATTCCGCTAAAAGGAAACCAAATTAGTTTCCAGAAAACCTTTGTGGTTTCCTGTGATTTACTTACGTACTGGCATTATGCTAAAAGAAAACCAAATTAGTTTCCAGAAAACCTTTGTGGTTTCCTGTGATTTACTTACGTACTGGCGTTCTGCTAAAAGAAAACCAAATTAGTTTCTAAGAAACCTTTGTGGTTTCCTATGATTTACTTATGTACCAGACATTCTCCTAAAGGGAAACCAAACTGGTTTCCAATGATTTACTTATGTACTATACATTATCTTAAAAGGAAATTAAACTAGTTTCTAGGAAATCTTTGTGGTTTCCTATGATTTACTTACGTACCGGGCATTCCGCTAAAAGGAAACCAAACTGGTTTCCAAGAAATCTTTGTAGTTTCCTATAATTTACTTACGTACTGGGCATTCTGCTAAAAGAAAACTAAATTAGTTTCTTGGTTTCTAGGAAACTGGTTTCTTGTGATTTATTTAGCTACATGACATTCTGCAAAAAAGAAACCACAATAGTTTCCAGGAAATGTTCATAGTTTCATGTGATTTACTTACGTATAGGACATTCGGCTAAAGGAAACCAAACTGGTTTCTAGGAAACCTTTGTACTTTCTTGTGATTTACTTACGTACATGACTTTCGGCTAAAGGAAACCAAATTGGTTTTCAGGAACCCTCTGTGGTTTCCTATGATTTACTTACAGAACATTCCGCTAATAGGAAACTAAATTAAACCGAATTAGTTTCTAGGAAACTTTTGTGGTTTCCTGAAAAAAAAATGACTTATTTACTGAAATGCCACCGCATTTTCTAGCTTTTAAAGTATATAGAAAAACGTCATTAAAATGTCATACGGATTTTTATTATTTTTAAAAAATCGTAAATTTAGTAATATTTTATGAAAAATAGATATAAGTGTCTAAAACCCTTCTTAGTTTCACCCAAAAGGCCTCATACTATTACCCTTTCTTGCTTTAGGCCTTCTTACCGGGATTTTTTATTGTCACAATGCATATATATATATATTACTAATTGTATTTGCTCTTAGAGTTTATTATTATTATTTCATATTTTTAGGAATATGAGGCATGTACTTAAAAAAAACAAAAGACAAAAAAAAAAAAAAACTACATAAAAAGAGAAAAAAAAAACAAGTAAAGTTCGATCAGGTTGGAAATTTGGAATCGAAACTTAATTCGATCAGAATTAATGGTCGAATTTGGCTTGAATATGATTAAATTCTGGAGCATTTTTCTTTTTTTTGGTGTTAGTCAATTTTTAAGTGGTCGTATTATTAGCTTTTTTTTTTTTTTTTTTTTTTGTTTTTTCTGGGTTAGTCAGTTTTTAAGTGGTCGGATTAGTTGGGTTGGTCAGATTAGTAAATGGAAAGATTTTTTCAGCTTTTCGGCAGACAAATAAATGTTATCTGCAAATAACATTAACCGCAGGACATTATTGCAAATACAAAATCCCAAAAAAAAAAAAATCACGGGCACAGTTTAAATTCTTCTCAAATTTTCCATATTGCCGTAATTGCCCATTCCGGTTTGGAACTCAACACGGTTCACACAAAACCGCCAAATCTTTTGGGCATGGCCTGTGCGGCTCGGCTCCACCCGATTTTCTCATCGTACGCGTTCTCCTCCTCCGGCGGCGTCCGCCGGTCGAACTTTCCGGCCATCTTCAATGGGTTCAGCGGTTTATCCTCAACCAGCCGGTTGGGTCGGTTCTCCACTATGAACCGGTCCAAACCTCCATTGATTCCGGCCATTGCCCAGGCCAAGCGAGGCTCTTCTCTCAAAGAAGACGAAGTCGCCACTCGTAAGCATAGATAACGATAAGCAAATTTCATTTATTGATTTCCATGGATGATTACTGCAAAGTTTTCTGTTTTGGTTAAGCAAAAGCTAAATTTTTCTATGCGTTTCAGCTACTGATCTTCAATTTGAGACACCACTTAGAATCGTGGAATATCCAGACCATATATTGAGAGCCAAGAACAAGCGTATAGAAACCTTCGACGATAATTTGAAGAATTTAGTCGCTGAAATGTTCGACGTAATGTACAAGTGAGTTTTAGTTAACTTTCTGAACAAAAACAGTGTAGTGGGTTTTGGTGTTTATGAGATTAATGACCGAACAGGCAGTTGGTGGTTACAGTTTATAGAGTCTGTTACTCTATAGTATGGTTGAAGACCCAGTACGTTTTATTGGGCTTTGCTTGTTTTCTACTAGATTTTCTTTAGTACCATGTTTTTTGGGATCAAATTGGCAAGAGTGTATGCAAAGATATTTGGTAATATTGTCTTTGGCAAGAAGCTTTTTTCCTTTTTCTTTATAGTTACAACTTATAGAGAATCGTTGCTATCTACAGGAGTGTGAACAATACTTGTTGGCTTCCTTTTCCACAGAACTGACGGTATTGGGCTCTCTGCTCCTCAAGTGGGAATTAATGTTCAGCTTATGGTGTTTAATCCTGTTGGAGAACGGGGTGAGGGAGAAGAAATTGTTCTTGTAAATCCAAGAGTTAACCGATATTCAAAGAAAATGGTGCTTTTTAATGAAGGTTGCTTGTCCTTCCCTGGAATTTATGCCGATGTTCGGGTAAGTATGAATACTGATATTATCTTCATACTGTCTCCTTTCAAGTTGACTGGCCATCCAAAGTTGGTTGTAGAGTGATATCTTTTGAGTGTTTGTTCTCTTGGGTATGTAGTAACGATTCTGTACAGTTGTGATCCTACTATAGATCACAAGTTGTTGTTTATTAGCTTCTAAACGATTAAATGTGCAGCAAAAACGAAAGCGGTTATGTTCATAATATGATCAACTGTCTTAGTTACATTTTTATAATAAGTGCAGAGTGTGAGCTGTTATTCAATTTTGAATTTGTTATTGCTCTTGTTTGCCTTTTCATTTCTTGCTAAAGCAGCATTTTTGTTTCATTGAAGTTGTATGCAGTATGCGTACCGTTTTATTTATTTATTTTTTTTTTGAAGTTATCGGTTACATTTGAATACGTAATATTCATTTTTGTAAGAAGAAAAAGTAACTAGCCATGATACGATATTATCTATTACTAGGTTCTTGTATTCTTTCTTGGTTTGGCATAGTCTTGTGCCACCTAATTTTGTTTTGCCTTTGCGGGCTCTTTTTGTTTGTTCTTTATCTTCTAGACTATAATGACATGTCTATGATTTTTCATGTTTGCAGAGACCAGAATCTGTAAAGATTGATGCACGGGACATTAATGGTGCAAGGTTCACTGTCAACTTGTCAGGTCTTCCTGCACGGGTTTTCCAACACGAATTTGACCATTTGGAGGTTTTTGTCCTGTTTTATTCAGTTTATTATTGCTTTCTTAGTGAATATTTGGTCTTTAAATTCACTCTTCAGTATAACTTCTAGATTTCAGGCTCAAAAAATATGACAGTTAATGAAGCCTACCCCATAATTCCACTTTGGAACTGGTTCCTGACCATAGTTTTACAGAGAACCGTGTCATTTAAAACAGTTCCCTTGGTAGGAAAATGTTCAAGTTAGCCTTCCCATGTGAGTTAGGTCAATATGTTTCTCTAACATTCTCGTTTTCATCTCAAGATAGCAACATTGAACACATTTTAAAAAAAAATAAATAAATAAAAAAAGGGGCTCAGCTCAAGCATTGGAATTTGTTACTCTGAGTAAATGATTTAAATCTTTTAAGCTTCAGTTTTCTGGGTCAACGTTTATTGTATTATCTCTTATTGATTTCCAACTTTGCAGGGTGTACTCTTTTTTGATAGAATGACTGAAGAAGTTCTCGACAGTATACGTACACAATTGCAGGTGAGTAGGCATGCTTGTGGCTGTCATGTTTTCTTGTCCTACACAATATTTTTTGCCTTGGCCATGCAGATTGTTTTCCATAGCGGTCACGAACATATGGAAATGAACTTCTTTTTGCTGGAAGCTACATCTTTGGATGGGTGGAAGTAGCAATGCTTTTTGTTGAATCCCTTTTAAGGCACCAATCCACGTTTGTAGTAGAAACAATTACTTCTCTAATAATCACACACAGCGCGGTCATTACTTTTCTTTTAAATGTCTTTTAAAAACTAAAGAGGATTCTGTTCTAAAGATGTATAAAGGTTGTATGTGCGGAGAATATTTCTTCAATCTGTGATTGTCAAGCTTCAGATTAAATATTTTTGTTTGCTTCTTTGTGTAATGATGTCAGGCCCTAGAAAAAAAGTACGAGGATAAGACAGGATTGCCAAGTCCTGAAAGGGTCAAAACCCGCCAAATCAGGAAGGTTGCTGTTGGTTTTGGAAAATCGCCATGATTCATGGTTCATAGATGCTTGAGGTAAAATGCAAATTTTCTAATTACTAGTTTTTTTTCTCGTGCTTTCTTAATGGTGAATATTAGGCACAGTTAGAAGATAAGCTTAGTTGTTTGTTCTTGGTGGGGATTTATTTTATTTTATATTTTTATCAAATTAAAATTCAATATTTGTAGGGTTTAACATTTCCTCGGGAAATGTTCCAGCACTGGATGATGCTCTGTAACTGTGGCAAATCACATTTTCCCTGCTGGTTCACATGCCCCTGCATGTTTATTGAAAGAGCAATACTCGAAATGTAATAGGCCAATTAGAAGGAACTGCTTGAGCAGTCATGAGGTGTAACTATTACGAGGAACCTGTTTAGGAGTCGAGCTGTACTATTTCTTGACACCCTATTAATGTACCATATCCTTGTTTTATGGATTTTAGTAGAAAATTTCAACTAATGTGTACTTTCAAGAAGTAGCGCATTCCTAAGTTGGGAAGGAGGCTGCATTTATTTTTAGATCTTCCCAATTTATACCATGTTATCTTAGCTGTAAGATTCATTATATTTCCACCTGAAAGAAAAAGCATCTAAGTGGAAGAGAGAACTTCCACTGCTATTTCCATTACTCGTATTGATTCCTCTTGTATTTATCATCAACTCTAATTGCCTAAGCTGATAAGCTCAGCAAAAATCACTCTTAGACTGAACTGTGGTGCCAGGAGGTTTGCCGGTCTTCAAGCAGTCGACCGGAGGGACAGTGGGAGTCTCAAGCTCTCCATATGCCTCCCAACAGAAAGGGCCTTCGCTTTCTTGGACTGATTTCAGCTGTATGGTGTTTAGAGATACTCCAGTGCAAGGCAAGCTATCGCTGCAAGCAAAATGAACTGGTTTCACTGTGTAAGTTCCTTTAACATTTATGTAATTTATGCCCGACACTGCCACAGCTGAGGTTTCATTCGAGCACTTGCCATTGTCGCAGTAGAATTGGTCTATCATGATTGGAGTTTTTACTTCAGATACTTGAATGTTAGAGAACATAACGTTTTGCACCGAGCCTGAACCTCCCTGTGGTGCAAAACAACAATCAGACACTTAGATGAGTCATGAAACTTCTTAATTTGTCTTTTATTATATAGAGCTATAGATTTTTGATGTCCTAATCCTGGTTATGACCAATTGATGTCCTAATAATGGTCTTGAAAGATCTTTGCTCTTCAAAATTAGGTGAAATTGTGGGTAGATAACAGGACATTTGTACCTGCCACGTTTTAATTCTAACTCCAGTTAATGTGTTTTGTATTTTGACGTCTCGGACAGTGACATTCGAAACACAAGCTCTAGTATTTTCCTTCCCTAGGCCTCCAATGCTGATCCCATGGCCAGGTCCGCAGTTGATATTGTGTATGTATACGTTTGAGCATCCTGTTTGTATTGATACACAGTCGTCTCCTGCAGAATTGCCACTTTTAGCATATTGTACAAATTTATATGAACTGGCATTGTTTTTCTCAAGTTAAGATGAGAAGGAAAAGAGTTGGATTGAAATAGGTCACCCCAAAAACAAAACCGCTTCTAAGAATCGGAAATTTACCACAAGCTACATTACTGCCATAGATGTCCACATCTCGGGAGTTCTGCAAGTGAATTCCATCTGTGTTGGGGCTGTCACCGGGGGATGAAATACTTACACTGGAAACCTGAACATTCGTACAATCATCAAATTTGAGATGCGCTTGAGGGCTGTTCTGAATCGTTATCCCGGTGACTGTCACACCATTACTTCCATAGAACCTCAGAGCCTGTGTACCCAAATTTGTATTTTTAACATTCATATTGATTCTACTCTTAAGTGGAGAAGCTTTAAGTGAGATCATTACCGTTGGTTTGGTGCTTGGGAATTTTCCACTGTCACTTTCCTCCTGCCCAAACAAGATTTTCATGGAAAGTAAAATGGTTAATGAGATTGACTATGTTTAAAGTCAAATGGGTTTTCAGGGTTTGGCTTAATATATGTGGAACATCAGTTACCAGATCATCTGTCGGGTTGTATGTTGGTGAGTCATTCCACCAAACTGAGCCCTGCCCGTCCATTACACCTTTTCCTTTGACCGTGATTCTTTCGAGCTTTGTGAAGTCAATCCATTGTAAGATACCTGAACCCCAAGATGCTGAGCTTGTTGGAGCTATAATTTTGCCATCCAACTAAGTGAAAATATGTATGGCCAACATTAGTATTGAATTATATATATATATATTAGAAGTAATAAAATTAGCATTTACCACTGGGGTGCAGAGATTTTGTGACTCACCTGAAATACAATGTCCGTTTGACAATTAGGACCTGAGAATGAGATTGGTTTGACAAGGAACACTGACCCGGATGGAACAGTTAACGTTGACGCCTTCACTTTGCAAGCTGCTTCCCATGCTGCTTCAAAAGCCTGTCGTTTTTGCATTGTATCAGATAAACATATAAATCAGCAAACGACAACAAAACCCTCAAAATGTACAACTTGCGGTGACTTGTGTTTGTCGTTTGCATAAAGATATCTCCAACTCTCCCTCAATAAAAGCCAAGGGGCATGTAAATTGACACGTCTTGTATGTGCAACTCTTTAGCATCTCTTTTCTCCATGTTGACTCTCAACTTTTAGTGGGCATGTTGTGATTTGTGCCATTTGGCAACAAAACAATCTTTTCTAATCTACGTAGTCAATGGTTTAAACAACCGAGTGTTGCTCACTATGATGGCAGAAGCCAGAACTTAAAGATAGTATTTTGGCCTATGGATTACTTTGTTAAATTTCTAACATACATGTTATATAACACGTATATGTAATTTAGCTTCACAAACATGAAATGATCAATATAAATGAAAATATGGATAAGAAAGAAAAAAATTAGAACAAGCTATATCCAAGACTCCAAGTTAGCTGACCTTTGTGTCGTCTGCCCGTCCATCACCTTTAGCTCCATAGTCCATCACATTGAAAATGGCAGTGTTTCCACCACTAATCTTTTCTTGTCCTATATTGTAATTGGTTCCCATCCACGTTGGGACGTATTTGCTTGGCATCCGATACTGTTTTCCTTGTCTAGCATTGCATGTTTTTAAGGATGAAGACCAAACTAATATTAAAGCCATGAAAACAATTATGAATGAGAGGCTTTTTTGTGTTAACATACTCATCTTCGTTAGAGAGAGAGAGAGAGAGAGAGAGAGAGAGAGATGGTATATTTGTTGTGTTATGGCTACTGATGAAGGGAATATATATAATACATATATAGGTAGAGAGCTTAATTTGGACTATGCATACATGAGCTATACAGTTTAATAACGACAAAGGTACCTGCATAATTCGTTTGTTTTGACTCTTTTTCCATTTATGATTATTATTGACATTTTTTTTTCTTTTATATGAATTAGCGGCGATTATAAATTAATAATCACATGACATTGTTTGTTGAGTTTACTTGAAACCAGAAAACACTTATAGGAGAAACTTAGATGACCCGCCACCTAGCTAGGAAACTGATTAGATATATATATTGATATGAGATTTCACATCAAGCATGAATTTTTTCCTGTTAAACTATCGAATCTCTAATAATTCAAATGGGTTTTCTCAGCTTTCTCATAATTAAGATCGTCTAATTGAACTTATGTGCAGACTAATAATCAGAAAAGTAGTTATACATAACCTTAGCACCCCGTTAAAGCACCAATATTGGCAAGCAAATATATTCTGTAGTCTTCGTTAACAATGCCAGATTAATGCAGACTTGTACAGGAGTGCTAGGACTAAAGTAACAGAACAAGTAATATTAATGAAATGATTGTTTAGAATTAGCAAGAAACAAATTAATAACGATCTCCAAAACCCAATTAAGAAAATTAGACTGCTTCCTGAAAACTTGATTATAATTTGTTAAAATTTACTCTGGAATCAGATACGTTTGAAAAAATGAAGTCGTCACGTAATACATCCATAATGCATTTTATACACATATTCACATAAAAAAAATATTTATCAAACAGCTCAATATCACATATTCACGTTAGATTAGTATTTTTACATGTATGTATGTGAAGGCCATTATAAGTATGAGTCAGGAGTCAAGAGTCAGGCATCATGCTCTGTCACGCTTACATAAAGCATAAGTCATATGCATTTGATTAATTTATATATATGTGTATATATTTTACAATACCCAATTCAAGTCCATAAATTCCAAAATCATGGAAACCAATACTCGACATGATATCATATAATAGTGGGGAAAAAAAAAAGTATTGGTAAACCGTCAAAGTCTGTCAGGAAAAGCCACCAAAAGCGGCAAAGGATATGGCCAATTATGTTTCGATACAGATACATCATAGATTGGTAAATATTAAGGACTTATTAGAACTTAGAAGATTGGAATTTGACAACTTAAAGTTTTCTCCAGATTGTGTGAAAGAGACAGTTATTACAATGCATGTGAATCTCGTTATCATTAAGAAACAAAACCGTTAAATCAGTTATCCCAGATATCATGCCATTGCTTTAGGGATTGGCTTGATTTCTTCAGTCAATTGGAATTGGTTAAGAAAGAAACATCATTAAAATTAGAATACTTTCTTGCCCATAAAAGAGGTAAAGGTCAAAATCAAATATGTGAAACCATAATATTTTCCAATTCCCCTCTATTGGGTTTCAAACCCTTTTGTTAATTCACCTATTCTAACTGTATGGAACATGGAATAAGGTCAAGAATAAGAGGATGAGAGAGATCATTTGGTTTGTATATATTTAGAAAATTCCATGACAATTCACTTGTTCCATTTTTTTTTCTAAGTAAACGTCGGTATTTATATTGATATGTTGTTTAAAAGAGATTACTAGAAGCAGTTAGAAACATATGAGAAAAAAATAAGGAAAGAAATATGGTAATTATGCTCAAAGCAGACGCAATGTTTGAAAAAAGTAGTAATCAACTGTTTTTTTAAAAAAAAGGACACATTCTTACTATGCCATGTTATTGGCCCCCAACTGACATTTTTAGGATTATTTCTTGTTTTTATATTAGCTTGACCTTATTAGAAGGTTAACTAGCCGTACTTCACAAGAAAATTTTGAGATTAGGATCGAGAATATAGGCTATTCTTTGATCATCCTACAATCCGTAGCTTTGCAAAGTTCAATGCTTCCTGCTTTTTTTTTTTTTTTTTTTGGCGTCTAGATCTAAATGTATAACTAAGTATATATCTCTGCTAGTCATGTGAGTTTGAATTTTTAACACATTCATTGTGCTTGTGATCATTGATTAAGACACTTATGCAATTGACAGGTTCTTATTTTCAATGTAATTTGCATCCTATTTTCACTCATATTTGCATGTGAATCTTATATCGAACGTCAACCCTATACATGAAAAGGATGAAACTTTGAGGAAAGAAAAAGAAAGAATTCTTTTTTATGCGTATATTTATAGATACATATATATTAATCGCTATGCTATGTATTTAATTTCCAATCAACTGGTGCACATAAGATAAGAATTTTTGTAGGTATGGATCCAAAAGCTGTTGTCTATTGACTTCTGTTAATAGGTCTACATAAACTCCACATGTGAGTTTATTTAGTTGGACTCAAAAACACATGTTTTCACAAGTTTTCTGAAAATTTCTCTAGTGGAAAAATAATGAGCACTTTTGAACTGTTAATAAGTGAAAAGAAAAGAAATGCACAAAAGAAATAATATGAATTATATTGAAATAGGCTGCAGAACATACATTAGATGAATGCAGAAAGAAATATATATACATAGTTTATTATTACCGTTACTAAAAATTAGCTAGACAAATCTACTATAATCAAGCATGGTCAATCATAATAGAGAGAATTATGATTGTAAATAAATCTAAAATATTCAAAATTATTTTTGTCTTGATATTTTCCGTTTTAAGTTTGATCTTTTTCCTTTATGTTCACTAAATTTAAATTTTGATTTGAATTCATATTCCTTCCTTTTACAATAAGGTGTTAATTCTGACGGGTCTTCATGCATAATAATGCTGATTCTGAACTAAGAAAAGTAAATTTTATCCGTCTTCCTTATTTGCTCCAATTGTGTCAAAACTTGCACTGTAATGACCCCTTAAGAAAGGGGCAGTGCGACAATCAATATTGCTGAGTGATCATATATAACACACGGTACCATATATAAGTAATATTTTCCCAGATTTTTATGATTGAGGAAAAAAATTTCATGATTGAGATTCTTCGTATTTGTTGGATTTGTATTTGTTACAAAATCATTATAGTATATTCATATACTGATATGCATAAGAAAAATAGGAGCCACTTTTTATAATTTTAATTTAGTTAAGAAATATATTTATGAGTATTTAAACTAGAGTTATTACATGTATATAAATTTAAATTTCTTTTTTTGAAAAAAGAAGAAACAGCTTTTCAGGATTTGCTAAGAGATTGTCAATAGATCAACTTAATAATTTCGTTCGGTATACAGTAGTACTTAGTAAATGTGAATATTTAAGCTATTTCTGACTTTTTTTGTTTTTGAAAAAAAAAAAAAAAAAAAAAACTTACAAACACGTTAATATTCTAGAACTAGAAGTATACGCTCCCAAGTATTTCTTAATACTCATCACTATGTCTTCTTAGTTGTTTCCGAAGATAAATTTCAAAACTACATGTTATTTCGTGGAAAAATCCAAGAGCATTAAGAGCGACGTGGAGGGATTGAGTCCTACCGTGAAACGTCATGCCGTTTTCAAACTATAAACACAAAATTCCATTGCTACAACGACGTGTCGTTTTTATGAGGCAAGATTCTACAAATTAAACGACAGGGACAAGGTCGTACAGATTAAACAGAACAACCGACATGTGGTTTAATTTTCTCTAGAAGGACAGCTACGTCCCCCTAGGCATCTAAGTAGTAAACCACACTTCGTGTTTGTCAAGCCAGTTTATAAAGAACAACCTGTCGTTTTTCTTACTCAACATAGGAACGGCAACTAACAACTTCTCCTTTTATAATTTAATGACAGCAAACTTTGAATAGTAGGCAACATGTCGCTTTCCATGATTAGTGATATAAATAGAAGTATAAATGTTATAGTCATTGAAAAAAAAAAAAAAATAGTTAAGAGCAGATTTCATTTCAATTTCATTTTTCATGATAATTTTCTGAATTCAAAAATCTTGTTTATCTATGATTAGATATTGATACACATAAAATTACTTTGCACATAATACACTTTGATTTCAACCTCTAATTTTCAATATCTAATTGATAGAATTGTTTACCATTAACTTCTAAAATGAGACATATAAAAGATACATAATCAAGTTCAAAATATTTATCGATTGTAGTTTTATTTAGAAAAAAAAAAAAAGATTTGTGACACTAGAGGTCTCTGAATTATTTAATTATTGACCATTTGCTTACTTAAAACATAAACTTGAAAACAAATCTTGTTAAATTAAACAATTAGTGATGAAAATCCATTTTTCTATGATAACACACAATGAAGCCCAGATGTTGTACATGTTAGTCTTGTAAAAGTAAAATAAAATATTTCTTTAAAATTCAAAAAAATACTTAAAAAAAAATTTATTCCCCCATTCTCTCCTTCCATGTACTAACACACCCTTTTTTTTCTTTTTAAACGACTATTTACGCTTTGTGATCTTCCTCAATCTCTATTCGTATTCCATAAACCTTACAATCTAAAAAAATACAAATAATAAAAAAAAATTACACTTTTGATTTATGTTATGTGCTTTTATGCCACACCAGACAAGCATGGCCTATAAGAAATCTAGGCATATGAAGGCTAAATGAAATCTTATCAGTAACAATTTTTTTTATATATTTTTTTATATAAACGAGTTCCTGAAGGGAACATCATTAATCGAAGTAGAAAACTTCAAATTATAATATAAGCATAAGAATTACAATTTCAAACTCCTCAAAGAAAGGAAACGAAAAATGAATCACAAACACAACTAAAAACAAATATGCGGGTTATCTTGATCCTTCAAGAGAAACAAATAACAAGGACCACCAGCAATCTGTTGCCTTCAACACTTGCTTAGTTGCATTGTTAGTAAGGTAGATTAAATAAGGTTAACACCAATTGAGATCTATTCCCGTGTAAAAGAAAAGAAAAACAAAAACCGGCCACTAAACAGATATAGATCTAAAAAAAAATCTCATACTTAAGATCTAGACCGGACTAAAATCTACACAAAAGGTGGTACTACAAGTTAGATCTAGAACTGGAATTATTAAAACTGAAAAAGAAAAATGAAGCAGGAGGATGAGGAGAAAAAAGGTGAGGAGAAGAGATCCAAATAGGTGGTGCTGGCTTTTTTGTTAGGAGGAGACAAGGTAGAGAGAGAGAGAGAGAGAGAGAGAGAAAAAGGGCTAAGATTTTTTTGAAGGTGATCTTTTTTCTTCTTTTCTTTTCTTTTTTATATATATGAACTTGATGAGAAGATAAAAAAGATGAGTGACTTTTTTTTTTAATCAATATCATGTAAAAACTTTTATTTCTATTACTTTTTTACATATTATTAACATCTCCAAGTAAGTGATTGAATATATGTATTCAATACTCCGAAGAGTTTGGCGGAATGTTTTGTTCACTCATATTTTGTACAAAAAATCATAGATCCAAACTAGGAGTCACATTGGTTAGTTATATGGGAATCTATTTTAAGAAAGATCTATATTCCACTCATATACACAAAGTTTCACGTGAGTTATTTTAAAGGGATGACAATCTTATTTGTTCACCTATTTATCCGTGGGTAATTTACCCTAATGAGTAGTTGAATACCCATAGTTAGTGTAGGGTATGTGTACAGTAAGAATATTTAAACATACTAAAAAAAATAAAAATATGTAAGTGTTATAATTTATTTAAATTTCAAAATATCAACATATAGGCCAAGTATAGTTAAAGCCCAAACCCAAATTGGTCCTCCTGCAATGTTGCTTAAGTAGCTAATTCAATGTTGCTTGGACATCAAGCTCAACATTGCTTGGGCAGAACTCATCTTTGCTCGGCATACCCAAGCTTTCTGGGTAGCACTCGCAACCATACTCAACCTTGCTATAATAGGAGCTTGTCTAATCAGTTGGTGTAACGTAGAAAACAGTCAAAAGATCTCTAAGAGTAGCCAAAAAACTACAAAAGGGTGTTCCCCATTTGCCTACAATAAAGTGTTTTGCTAAATATATTCATTGTGATATCGTTGCCCGTCACTCACCTTAGGGAGTGTGTCTTTTGTTGAGGATTAGTCATTGTATCTTGGAGAGAAGATCGCCATTAAGCATGTTTCGCACTCTAACATTATCTTATAGGGGTAGAATCTTTCTATACAAACAATGCTAGTCACGCCTCAACAGTTGTTCATTGTTTATTGTATATTGAGGATATATTTAGTGGATTATATAACAGTTTCCATTATTATCTTTGTCTTCAATAAAACTCTATCAGTAAGTATATCCATTTAAAAATAATAATAATAAAACTTAATTATATGAATAGAATAAATAAACAAAAATATGTCAAATATATATATTTTTTTAAAAAAGGTATGTGTTTTTTTATAGGATGAACTGGAAAAAAATACCCTAAAATTTGAGTATTCTGCAATTTAAATCCTGAAGT
This sequence comes from Trema orientale, assembly GCA_002914845.1. NCBI lineage: Eukaryota > Viridiplantae > Streptophyta > Magnoliopsida > Rosales > Cannabaceae > Trema > Trema orientale. The sequence continues at coordinate 256,527 of JXTC01000166.1, forward strand.
TTGGACTCTGTAAAATAATACCCTAAGATTAAGAATTTCTGAAAATTAATATCCTGGATTGACTTTTTGACCTAATAACGAAAAAATAATAACATCCTCCATTAAAAGTACATTGGTCCTTATTATTCTATTTAATTTTGAGGATATTATTGTCTTTTACCAGTTAAAATTATTTAAAAGTCAAGATAGGGCATTAATTTTCAAAAAATTTTAATCCCAAAGTACTATTTTGTCAATTCCAAAATTCAGGATTTAAATTGCAGACATCCAAATCTCAGAGTATTTTTTTTTTACAGTTTACCCTTTTTATATGATAACTCTTACTTAGATAAATAATTATGAATTTAATTGTAATACTTTTTTTAGTGAGTAAGATAGTGGGATATGCATTACCGACCTGTACCTTCCCAGTTGCAATCCATATGTATTTATTTAAATATATTATTCTATACTAGGTATTCAAAATCTGCACAAACCGATCAAATCGAATCCACACAAACCGATCAAATAGAATTCGCAAAGTGAGGATTGAATTGTATTGAATTTCTAAAGTCCACACTTTGTTAGGATTATGCCTAAAAAGTATATATTATTTATGGATATTTATTGAATATTTTGGATATTTAATAAAGGATGTTTCATGCATAGTATTTGTGATAATATTTTGATTATTGGTATAATAGTAAATGTCAAAAGGTTACATGATTTATTCATTAGAGAAATATTTAATAAGGTTATTTATTAAAAATAAGATATATTTTCTCTAATTAAATCAAATAAGATTGTTCATAACTAATAAGAGAAGTCGGACACTTCTCTTGGATAGTTTTGCAAGACTTTATGCATTTATAGCGTGTCTTAATCTATATTAGTATGACCATATGCAAAAAGTCTTAGTATGTAAACATTAAACATGGACCATGTGAAATATGTTTTTGTAATAAGTGATATTGACAAGAACATATTCTCACAAACTTGATAATTAATGCACACCTTTCTTAATCCTGAAATGAGTAATGAACTGTGTATATAACTTGTATTATTTTAGACGATAAAATGTACGGATCAATAAATTGACGATCTAGACCCTGATATTTTGGTAATGCATTATTATAGGCATTAGGAACATATGCTTATAGATATGAAATCCATAACTCTATTATGTAGAGAAGTGAATACTGCCTTGAGGAGCTATAAGAGCTTGGATGATTTAAACCTTAGTTAAGTAAATAATAAAACTGGATATTTTATTAATTGAAGATTTTTTGTAAATCTGGTTATCCATTAGATATAGTCTTGTATTAAGGAATTGAAAGATATAATTAGAGGGGCAAAACGATAATTTTACTTAGTTCCAATTATCGGTATTCATGTGGGGATACACATGCACATTTTAATTATCTAATGGACATAATTTTAATTATAAAGTATCTTATGATATTTATTTAATTCAAGAATGCAGTTTGGACCTTTAATAGAATAAATCCATAACTAATAGTACAAGTCCAATTGTATTAAGAGTTAATTGTAACTAGGTCTTTGTCTATTGGAGCTTGAATTAAATAAGCCTATTTGGGTCCCCAACCTACACCAACATCATGGGTTGCATGAGATTAATTGGGCTTAAACTGTTTTCAAGGCAACTACACAAAAAAAGAAGCATGCTAAAAAGACAGTAGGCCTTTAGTGCCTACTGTCATGCCCTTTAAGGGCACGATAATTTTTGGCCAACCCTGGCCTACTAGGGCTGGCCAAATTTTGCGTAGGGAGAAGCCAATTATAGATTCTTCCCCTCCTCATTTGAGTGTTATATTCAATACTTAGGGGTGACAATTTGAGCTATGATACGACGATACGATACAAATATGACACGATTTTTTGCGAGTTAGGGTCGAAGAAAAAAGACGCAGACTGAAATTGGGTTGACCCCCCTAACACCCGGGTCGGGTTCAGGTCAACCTGCTTGACCCAAACTTGACCCATTTGACTTGCCAAAAAAATATATACATAATTAAATTATAAAAATATTTTTCATTTAATTTGTTTATGACTATTATTATAGATATATTTAATTTGTATAGTGTAGGTGTTTACGATTATAAGTTATTAGTTATATTTATAAATTGCTCATAATTTGTTTGTTTTGAAATGAGACAATAATAGATAGAAAAAAAAATATGAGTTGAAAAATACGGGTCATAACAGGATGACGGATCACAATCAGGTTGTGGGTTATATGTTATTTATCAAAGTAGATTGCACGGGTCGGGTTCGGGTCAATCCGTTTATGGTGCGGGTCAGGTTAGTGTTGATATTTTCTGACACAACGAGTCACGAGTCGGGTTCGGGTTGACATAATTTGTGCATGTATTAGACTCCAACCCGACACGAATCTGACCGACTGACACAAATTGCCACCCATATCAGTACTGGTGAAACATTAGTTTGGTGGTTATTTTAGAAAACTGAGAGAAAGAAATTCTTGGAGCCATCATTGGAAGTCATTGGAGTTCTTAGATTCTCACTTGGAGATTGATCAAGATCGAGGTACCCACATATCTTTGCAGTTACAAGCTTGGTGTATAGGAAGGACGACTCATTAGTTGAGGTACACAATCTCTTGTATGTATTTAGACCATAATAAAGATCCTAAAAGGTCTTATCAAAAACTATAATCCGGAAAAAAATTTTATTTTCTATGCTTCTGCTCATTTTTGATTTTGTCACGTTTTTTGTAAATTATAACCAACATACTTTGGCGGATCAGATATAGTTTTTACTTTGAAAGTAATCAATCTAATCCCATATCTACACTTAAATTACATACATTTTCTTTATATTCAAATATATATTGCAAATCTTACTTGGTTATAGTTTAAAGTGTAAAATTTTGTAATAAAACCTAGCACATGAAATTAATACTTTTTAAAATAACACCCAAATTTGTCCAAAAATAAATAATTCATAATAAAAAACCAACATAAAGTGATTAAACCCAATTTAAGAGCTTATTAATCATGACCAAATAACCAATCCAATACATACATTTGTGGATTATATTGGATTGGTTAAAAGATTTTATGTAGATTGGATTTCTAAAATCCGTACCTGATATGGATGAATCTTAAGGGTGTCAAAACGAATCAGCATTAATGGGCTAGCATGAGCATGATACTGGATTATATTGGATTGGTTAAAAGATTTTATGTGGATTGGATTTCTAAAATCCGTACCTGATACGGATGAATCTTAAGAGTGTCAAAACGAATCAGCATTAATGGGCTAGCATGAGCATGATACTATTATGAGGCAGTACAACACGATTAATAACCGTACACAATATAATTAGTAAAGTGTCTGGGCTGGCATGACATAGACATCAACACAAGCATGACACACTGCACGACATATATGATTAACAATAATAGCCATTTTTGTAAAACATATACTTGAATTAGATGATGTAAGATTTTTTTAATATAGTTTTAATTTAAAAAAATTACAAAAAAATAAAATTAGAATATTTTCTTAAAAAATAAAATAAAAATTTATTAATAAAAAACTGAAAACTTAATAAGTTTGGATTAAGAGTTCAATTCAAAAGTAATTAGGGTCATGGGATATAACCTATCTTGAGCCACGTGTAATATAAAAAGCTTATAAAAATAAATTTAAGAAGAAAATAAAATTGAAAAAAGTTAAAATATAGTTTAGGTACTTTAATATAGTTAGGTAAGTGTCAATTTAGTTGGGGTGCACTTAAATTATAGAAGTTTAATACACATACACTCGTAAATTGTAATATTTCATTTTCGATTTATTTTTATATAAAAATTTATTTCAATTTCATAAATAGATTTTTTATATTACACAATAATAACAACTAATATTTTTACTATTTCTGAGAAATGAATATGTATGAATAATATTAAAAAATGATAAAAAAGAAACAATGAGCACGATAATTATCCAAGTTCAAAAACAGGTTAGATCTGACACGGTACTCTTGATTACATTTAAAAAGAGAATAACTAGGCATGATAATAGACAATCATAATAACATATAAAGTTAGGTAAAAAAAAAACATAATATAGAAAATGAGCACGATTAAAAAAAAAATATAAAAAATGGGCACAATTAGACATAAAAAAGAATAATATTAAAAACGAGCACGAGCACGTCAAAAAATAATATAAAAGGCAGACACGATCAGGCGCGATAAGAAGCATGATAATAAGTACAGACACAACATGTGCACGTTACAAGCACAACATCCCGGCTACCACGAGGCACAAATTGGTCAAGAGTGAACATGCCTCGGCCGGCACGATATGATCCAGTTAACATCACTGTTTGGATCTGATGTAATATGCTTAAAAAAAAAAAAAAAGAGTATGCATTTGATTGGTTGAACACTCCTGTAACAATTCTTTTTTTTTTTTTCCCCTAAAATCTTTCAAAAAAAATAAAAAGAGGAAAAAGAAAGTGCTATGAACGTGTCAAGTAGGTGCAAAACATGGATGCCAAAACTAAGTATAAACTAGATTTGATGAGAAGCTGGTTGGGGTCCGCTTAAGGCAATCAGAATGAGGAAGAGAGAGAGCATCCTATAGGGGTCTCACATAGTCAAACTCAAAAGAAACGTCTTTGACACTACCAAGACTTTTTTAACACCTCCCAACTTTTTGTTACTTTTAAACTTCAGGCCAAATCTTTTCTTTTTTTTTTTTTTTTTCTTTGGGGTTAGAAATTTGTTTACCTTACCCTAAAGCTGTTTGGATCGGCGAGTTTGCAAAATGTACGGGACTCGGAGGAGCTTCACAGTCAGAGGTACATTTTTTTTTAAAAATTTTTTTTGATGTGTAACGTTCTGTTTGGCTTCTGAGAAAGCAAAGGAAAGAACTTTTGTTTTGTTTGTTAGTGCCCTTTTGTTTAGGAGGGGGAAAAGAAAAAAGAAAGAAAAACCCAATGTGAAACGCAGCTCAGTTTAGCTAATATGGTTACATTAGAGTAGTTTAAGTTAAGACTTGATTCTTTTTTTTTTTTTTCTTTTTTTTTTTCCTAGGCAGCAAGCTGGATTAGACTAAGGATTTGAGATTTGTTTTATTTATTTATTTTGGCCTGGCTGTTAAACTGGGCAAGGCATTTTGTTTTAATTTAGTATGAACAATGAAGCTTATTTATTTATTTATTTTTATTAGGTATTGCTTTCGTCTCATATCGTGTTTATTAATTACGAATTTGTGATGAATGGGGGGCTCATGAGTTTGTAGCAGGTCCAGAAGTTCATATAGAGCATAATAATTTTTTTAAGAAAAGGCCATAACATTAGAGAAGTGGTCAAGTTCAACGGTCTTATATATAAGTTTGTTGGTAGAACGGGATGAAATCACCAAGTTGGCAAAAAACACTTGTCCGAGTCAATCATAAAGTTTTTAATACTTGGGGACATTTCTAGACTATGCTAAAGGTGTAAATACATTAAGTTTTTGGTATCACTATCGTCACCAAGTGGAGCTCAATAATCCTTAGGAATTAAGCCCTTGATCCATTCCTACTTATATTATCTGATTTTTTTGGCATAATATTGTTTGTTAATTTTCTTAATTTATCGGCAAACCCCGTTATTTCTACCTTATGCTTCAGAAGTGTGCAATAGTCAATATAAATGGTGGGTTGCGGTTGCTACTTGCTATGAGGTTTTGATGTAGGAGAAAAGATAGAGAAATAGAGAGAATAGATAGAATAGCAAGGGAATTGATAGAGTAGCAAGAGATAAACAAAATAGATAAGAAATTAGATAAATTAGAGAGAACTGAAAAGAACCAAGAGAGGGAATTAGAGATATTTAGATAGAAATAAATGGACAGGCGGAAGAGCAATAGAGAATCAAGATAAGAACTCAAGGAGAAAGAGATCTATCGGAGAAAAAAACTCAATAATCGTTTATTAATTCATCAGAGTCTGAAAAGTAATCACATAACTAAGCCTATTTATAGATAGGTAATTAGACTCAACTAGGAAAGTAAACACATTGTAGAAACTAATAGAAACAGGAAACTTAAATCTAGTTATCCAAAATTAAATAACAACTAATAATAAATCTAAGTAATCCTGATAATAGTAACAATATAATTTCCTAAAATATTTATTTCATGTCTACTTCAGGTTTTCTTTTAGTTATGTTTTCTTTGCCTTATCGTTTTCAGGTTCAAAAATTCAATCTCCTTAGCATGGTCTGTTCATTTTAGGAGTTTGCAAAACTTGTCTCTACTAATTCTGTAAAGCATATATGGCTTCTGTTGGTATTGCTCCTACTTCAACTGTCGGAAAGCCTAGTGGCAATACAGGTTTAGCTGACAAGCTACCTGATGAAATCAATGAAATGAAAATCAGGGATGAAAAAGCTGAAAAGGTTAGCATATCCTAAACTTGCTAAGGGATTATTGGTTTTGTATGCTCGATCTTTAGCTGGCTCCTAGTTTGTTTCCTAGTCATCGTTGACATTTTTTCCTCTGGTAGGAAATGGAAGCAGCCATGGTGGATGGAAGTGGAACTGAAACTGGCCACATTATAGTAACTACTATTGGTGGCCGAAATGGTCAGCCTAAACAGGTACATGTTCTAATAGTTGAAAATATTATTCAAATTATTTATGATTAAGTTGTATGATGGAGGAATAGCTCATCTATAAGTCTGTGTCTTACATGAAAAAAGAAAACCAAAATTTATAAATCAGTGTTTAGAGCTCTAAGAACTAAATGCTGTTTGATACTGTTGTGCAGACAATAAGTTATATGGCAGAGCGTGTTGTTGGACAGGGCTCGTTTGGTATTGTATTTCAGGTGATGTTTCAATATGCATTATAAACCGTACAATTAATTCTGTAAATACGATAGTTGATGTCTTTAAGTAGCACGTACTATATACAATTAAAGTCTCAATTGCTGTTGTTTGGCAGGCTAAATGCTTAGAAACTGGAGAAACTGTTGCAATCAAGAAGGTTCTGCAGGATAAGAGGTATAAGAACCGTGAGTTGCAAACGATGCGCCTTCTTGATCATCCTAATGTCGTGTCACTCAAGCACTGCTTCTTTTCGACCACGGAGAAGGATGAGCTTTATCTCAATTTGGTTCTTGAATATGTACCTGAGACTGTTTATCGTGTCACAAAGCACTACAGCAAGGCAAATCAGCGGATGCCTCTGATATATGTCAAACTCTATACATATCAGGTACTCTACAATATTATTTTGAGTATCCTTAAGCACTTTGTTTTGCCCCTTGTTTTTGATGGGTCCAATGGTGAAAACACTAGACCGAAATTTAAACTACCTTTTATAGCTATTACGTTTAGTATAGGAGTTAGCTTTAAAGAAAAAGGAAGATTACCAAAACTTTTAGAAGTAAATAAGGGGTCGAAACTGCGAGTTACGTGAATTTTATTTTGCTTGGTGGACGTTTGTAATTACCAGTGCTCTACAGCTCTCTTTGGGACCAAGATTTTGGAGGAAAAAAAACTTCGAGAAAGAAGTCATAGAAAAAGAAAGAGGAAAATACTTTTCCTAGAAGTAAATTTTGCATACTAAAAAATGACATCAAATCAGACTCTCGCTTTTCTTAAAAAGATTTCTATCATTTTTTACTTCAATCCAAACAAGAGAAAATAGAATCTCTTGGAATTTTTTATTTCTTTCCCTCCTAAAGTCCAAGTTCCAAATATAGCCTATAGTTCTAATTTTTTTTTGTCAGGTTAATTTTCTAATGTAGAGTTTAGTTAAATTGCATTGAAGAGTCGTGACTTGAATCTTAAGCAGAATAAGTTTCTGATATGGTTTATAATCTGTAACATTTTCCACTTTCAACACCATTTACTAAAATTAGAGGAACTGAGAATTATGTTCAGAATATAATAACTTGCTTTATATTATTGTTGTTTTTCCTTACTGTGGGCTTTCCCCTTATCAGTGGGAGTCCTTTTTCTTACGGCTATTGCAAACTATTTGCGTCATCTTCATTGAATATGATGACGAAACCTACAACAAAGGAACAGGAACATATTTGAAATGTCATTTGACTCAAAGCTACATCCCTTTTAGTCATCAATATATTGGGGAACTAGGTGGCTATGGCCAATATTTAGAATATGAATTTGATGTCTGTACCTGATTGTTAGATAATACCTTGGTGTTTCTCTAGATTTGTAGAGCTTATACCTTGGTGTTTCTCTAGATTTGTAGAGCTTTGGCGTACATTCACGGAGGAATTGGAGTATGCCACAGGGACATTAAGCCACAAAATCTTCTGGTTTGTTTTTGGGGATTTAAGTAATTTTTCCCTCATTATATGGTTGAATGCCATGTGTCAAGACATCTGTTGTTATTTCAGGTTAATCCTCACACTCATCAGGTCAAACTGTGCGACTTTGGAAGTGCTAAAGTTCTGGTATTGGTTTATTTGCTTTTAAATGAACGATCATCTATTACAATATAGTTGGTTGCTTTTTACGTGGATTTTATGTTACTTGCACACCATAATGCTTTTCCTTCCTCTTTCCCTTAAGGTGGTTTATCTTTTCAATTCTTTAGCATTTCCAACATAGCGGCCCATAAAATGTCTCTCTTTGCATAATGTATACATGACAGGTCAAAGGTGAGCCAAATATATCATATATTTGTTCACGCTATTACCGAGCACCTGAACTCATATTTGGGGCAACTGAATACACTACTGCAATTGACATATGGTCTGTCGGCTGTGTCCTTGCTGAGCTGCTTCTTGGACAGGTTTTGAATGACATTGAAAGTTACACCAATTGTTTACTTGATGTTAAGCCAAAATAATTATGTTTAATTTTTTTTTTCTTTGACCATTCCAAATTTGTAGCCGCTCTTTCCAGGTGAAAGTGGAGTCGACCAACTTGTTGAGATTATCAAGGTAAAGTTTTCTTGGTTCTGAATGAGAAAGATTAGATCTATATTGCGTCCACCTACCTTTAATAGTTCAAACTGAATTAGAGTATTTATTTCTGTATTTAGGTACTTGGCACTCCTACTCGTGAGGAAATCAAATGTATGAACCCCAATTATACAGAATTCAAGTTCCCACAAATCAAAGCTCACCCCTGGCACAAAGTGAGCACTTTAGTTTTTGTGCTGGCTTTTTTTTTGGTCTTTGGTGTTGTTTTACTCATTATTTGTATGTCTTATTGTCTTGTGTTTGCAGATATTCCACAAGCGCATGCCTCCAGAAGCAGTTGATCTTGTGTCGAGACTACTTCAGTATTCTCCAAATCTGAGATGCACTGCTGTATGCATATCCTTGATCTTTACAATTTCTTAAGCAAACTTTCATGTAATGGTCAACTTTTGGCCACTTTCTTTTCAAATGATGTGTTGAATCAATACTTGTTTTATCTTGGCAGTTGGAGGCTTGTGTCCATCCATTTTTCGATGAACTTCGCGATCCTAACACCCGTCTCCCAAATGGGCGGCTTTTGCCTCCTCTTTTCAACTTTAAACCTCAAGGTTCGTTCTTTCTACGTATTTGTCTTTTGTTAAATATATGGCGATTACATGTGATTCAAAGGATGATACCGCATTTGCAGAGCTGAAGGGAGCGACTCTGGAGCTCCTAGCAAAGCTGATACCAGAACATGCTCGTAAGCAATGTCCCTTTCTTGGCTTCTAGATTGTTTCAACATGTCTGACTGGAATAGGTTGTGAATGTACTGATGTAAAATTCTCTCTGCAGTTGTGTGAGGATATTAGGAAAGCTTCTCTATTTATAGAATTTGTTTTGCTTTGGAAATAGACGAGTTACAAACTGACTTTGTTTTGGGATTTTGGGCTTCGTGTATGTATAACTTGTATTCACTAGTCACTCAATGTACATCTCTCTCTCTCTCTCTCTCTCTCTCTCTCACACACACACACACACTCTCTATGTTTCTTGTTTCCATACGAATCAGATTTCAGAACTGAATCCATAAAGACGTACAGATGAATATTCTTCTGTAGTTCTTTACCAGACACTGATTAAACAATCTGCTCATATGGGTTGGTGATCAGAACTCCTGAAATTTGATTCAGTCAAAGGACATTGAAGGATAGCAAAGCATTAGCTCAGAGTTGGCATATATGAAATTACCTTCAGAAAATAAAAGCACTTGTTTTCTCCCTTGTGGATTCATGGAGACAGATTGCATGCTACTCCCTTACTTCATTAGTGAACATTCCTTAATTTGAATCGATTTTGTGGACCGCTGGTGCTCGAATCTCAACTTTGTCACCTAATCCAGTCAAACATTATTTGGCAGTAACAAGAAATGAAGTCTAGTTCTCAAATGAGAATGGTAAAGATATAGTCGCGACATTCGCAGCACTTATATTCTCAGATACGAGTTAGAAAATCTTCTTGCTGTTATGATCAAGGCAACAAAAGGAGCTCCGAAAATCTTCTTACTGTTATACTACGAACAAGATCGAAGAGTGATACTTCGCTCCTTGAACCAGCATTCTCAAAAGGATTCCTTTCTAAATTGGACGCCTCCACAACATGAAAGGTTACTTTGAGTTGATGAATGGTTGACCAATACTGTTGTGCTGGTAAAGTTGCTAATGGTGCATGGAACACCCTCAAGCGACTCTAGGGATTTGGTTGCAATGTTAGCTCATTGAGCATTATGCTAGATATGAAAGTCACAGGGTTCAATATATCAGGGAAGTTGGGAACTGTAACGAGGCTGCAAACTCGGTGACTTTTGCATGAATCTTGTCCTTAGTGGTGGCTTTCTTACGCAGAAGAAATACTGTGGAAAGATTCAATACTTTTATTACTTTTTACACTTTCAAAGCTATATAAGATAAAAAGTACGTGTATTCCACTGACTGCTTAGTTAGTGTTAGAGCGCTGTGACCACGCATTTTAATCTATTTTCAATGGAATTATGTAGTAGGATTTGAAAAAAATAAAATAAAATCTCCATGGCATTTGAGCTTGTAAAACATTTAAATTACTTGATTATAATATGAAATTTTATATTTAAGAGCTTATAAATACATGCATTTATATCATAATCAAATTATATGCAAATCGTGAAATTTATGATAAAATTCAAAATATTTACTATTTAAAATGTACCCTACCGCATAAGTTCCTTTAGCAAAAGTAACATATGTGGTGAGAAAGCTGCCACGTTAATTGGTCATTTGGTGACTATGGTGGGATACACCTACATTTTATTATATGCCCTTGGAAGTGTGGAAAATAATTAAAAAATTGTAAATAAAAATTGTAAATATGTACGTTACTTTTCATTTTACTATGTCCATGTGATGTCATGTCATATAAAAAGCAGAAGAGGAGAGAGAAAAAAAGAAAGAGAGGAGAATCTTGTCTATACTCTCAAGAGAGTATAAAATTAAAGATACTCGCTCATTTCATTCAATTTCATTCCATCTCCTCACTCCAAAAAGTAGAGCCGAAGTTTATTCACAAAATATTTTTGAAAAAAATCATATCACACCACAGACCGCACTAAAATTACGTTACCTCTTATTCTTTAAATAGAGTTTAAATTACAGGATAAAAACATAATTTTGTCAAATATGAATACAATTATTCAAAACCAGCTAATAGATAACACTAAAAATATGAAATTTGTTCTTAAAAAAAAAATTGTAGTCAAATAATAATGTCCCAATCATGATCGATGAACTATCATTTTTTTTCCCAATATAAAAATGTTTTTTTTTTATTTTAAATAATCTACAAAATTTGTTTAGCAAAATTAGCGAGTAGCATCAAATTGTGACACCATAACGTGGGCGTTATTTCTTTCACCGTTCTCTAAAATCTGACTTAGTATCGGAGCCTACCAAATGGGTCTTTCTTCCCCGTTTGGTCTCCGATTCTAAATTCTCGCATATTTTTCTCGCTCTCCAATCTCTCTCTCTCAATCGCTGCAATTTTCTGAATCTTGGTTCTCTGCATGTAGTCCTATTCTTCTTTCTTTGCATTGCTAATCCTTCATGGCTTAGCTCTGCAATTTTTGACCGTACAAAACGAAGAGGTTTTTGCCACATTACCCATTTTAACAAGATTTTTTCAAGACCAGAAACGGTTTTTTTTGGGGATTTTCGGTCTTGCGGAGGTGAAATTTTCTCTGCCCAGGTCATTTAATTTGTTTATTTCGTTGTTAATTGCGCTTATGGCTTATGAATTTTCGGATTTTTGTTAGGTTAAACTGTGCGATTAAGAGAAACTAGGAGACCCTTTAGGGTCTAATGCTGTATTATTTGTTTATTTATTTTTAATTTTTTTATTTTTTCTCTTCAACAGGTTAAAGTCCTTGTCTTGGCCAGCAGTAGCTTCGGACAATATGGTACCTTTTTATCATTTTGATTTTTCATGTTTTTATTGTCTTCCAATGATTTTTTTTTTATTTTTTTTTATAATCAAAATAAGTTTTGAATCTTTAAACATGGTTGTTCTCCCTAACCAGTAAATGGGTTTTGGGGCTTTTATTTCTATTTTTAAAGAACAGTCTTTAACAGTTGAATTAAAACTCTGGGTTGCGGTTTCTACTATTTTTCGTGTTCATATTGCTGTAAAAATTTGTGCAGGGCGAGAATACTTCTGATTTAGATGGTGACAACTTCGACTGGGATACTGAAGATGAGCTGGAAATTGATAATATTCCCTTATCTTGTTCAAGTTTGACAGTTCCTGGTGGATTAGCTGCAATGGGCTCTGGAGAGGTATGTGATTTTCGCAAAACTATTCTAAATTGAGTATTTAGTTGGAGCCTTAAACTTTTGTGGGGTTTATAACCTCAAAAATTACTGCAAGATATTGATTTACAGCTCAAGTTTAATGTATCTATATTTCAGTGTACTAGTTTCACTGAAGCCATAAATATGTAGTTACTTCACTATATTTATAATTTGGAATCAAACTTGCACGTTCTTATCCTCTTCTCTAGTTCTAGGATACTTCGGGTTTATTGCATTTTGAGGGTATTTACTAATTTGGTTTTCCATGCGCTCACCAATATGTTTTTCTTATGTCTTTTTCATTCTATGAGTTGGTAAATGTAGGCGTGTTCTTACGTAGATTTGTACACTCAAATATGTCTGTATGCATGGATTCAGTTTGGATGGTGAATTTAGTTGGTGATTGCATAACTGATATGTAATTACTGTTTCTTCTTAAAGGCAAGTTCCTCTGGAGGTTCTTCGTGCACCAAGATAGTTGATCATTTTGTAGGGATGGGATTTTCTGAAAAGCTGGTGGCTAAAGCAATTCAAGAACACGGTAAAGGCTCTGTCTGATTTTGTTTGCAATCAAGCTTTTCTGTGAATGCTTCGTTTACTAACCTGTTCTGTCGAATTATGCAGGAGAGGAAAATACAGATACTATTCTGGAGACTCTCCTCACATATTCAGTGAGTTAACATCTCGAGTTTTCGTATGCTATGTTCAAACTCCTAGTTATTTGCTAGTTTAGTTTCAATTATTTTTTCCCTTTCCCTATTACTTAAAAATTATCATGAGATACACAAAAATATTGCATTTGAATTTGTCCTTCCTATTTCTTCATGTGCTTAATGAAGTTGACAACAAACTAATGCTTCTTAGTACGTTAGGAATTCACTTCTTAGTAGTAAATTAAGAAACTAGTCAAAATCCATCTTCATTTTGGTCTGTCAAGTGCCTTTTTCCTTTTAAATTACCTCAATAGGATAACTTTGGAGTTCGGACTTGAAATTTAACAACAGCGATGTGTGTTTTATGCCTATTTGGATATAGAAATTGTTAGGTTGGGAAACTGTTGAACGATCATTTTGTTTTCCTTGTTAAGCCATTCTTGTTGTTTCCTTGTTTCATTGTTGTTCTCTTTTAGATCCATCCCGCCAGGTCCTTGACGAGGGTTCACTTTTGTTATTTGGTCAAATTATTATTACTATTATTTTTTCTTCTGTTAATAAGATTTTACGTTACACAGCAAACGACTACCATGTTACTGTTAGCACTGTTTCTATTAAGGTGTTAGCATGCACATGTCCATTTAATCTCCTTTCATGTGTTGAATCATCATAGCATTGAGTTTTCTTCTTTGTAATTTTCCTAGGATTTATGTTGATTATATTTTGCACTTTGAAGGCTCTGGAACAATCTCCTGAAGATGAAGTACGACAGGCTGAACCTGATAACTTTTCTTCAGATTATGATTATGAAGAGAACTTTTTGAATGATTTCTCGGATATTGATAGTTCTGATAATGAGGTAACTAACTAAAACTACCTTCGTTAATGTTTTGTGGTATTTTTAATAATCCAACCTATCCATGTGCCTTCTGTAAGTTTTGACTACAGTTTTTAATTTAAGCTCCTAGTTGCACTTATATATTCTTGTGTTTACATGTGTGTACTGATGTGCTTTTAGTGCATATATGTATTTACTGGCTAATAATTTGACCTGCCTTGCAGGATATCAGAAATCCTACTTCTGACGAGGAGAGTAAAATTATGTCCTTGGTGAATATGGGGTATACAAGAGCAGAGGCTTCAATTGCAATAGAAAGATGTGGTGCGCATTCTTATCATCATGCTTTATAGTGTGTCTGAAATTTTCCTATGCTCGATCATTTGTTGATTTCTTTTCCTCAATTGTTAAATTCTTTGGGGTTTATCTATCTTTTGGTGCCATGTATGTCCTATGAAACTCTGTTTCAGGGTTTCTACCTTCTGATTCCCAGAAAGTAAAAAAGTAAAATTCTGCTATTGTTTCCTTTTCTTGCCTGGCTCATTTCTCATTTTGCCATAGGTTGGTTGGATTAAGGATTTTCGTTTTCATATAGGTTACCCAAGGTATCTTCCTGGTTGGCTTTTAATGCAAGGGGTTCATCTTTTATTATCTATCTATTAGCAGATCCTAAAAGTTTGGGTACTGTCTGTGAGTTTGGTTTATTTCCTTGTACCATAATCAAAATGCAACTGTATTTAATAAGTGAATCCAGATTCTGTGTTTGGTAAACTCTGCTTTTTTGAACTTCTGTTAGTTGATTAGACTGGTAGAATGTTTCTCTTCTGTTTCTTTTGCTTTGCTCTAATTTTACCCTTTTCAAACATTGCAGGTCGTGGTTGCTCAGTTGCTGAGTTGACTGATTTTATATGTGCTGCTCAGATGGCCAAGGCAGCAGATGGAGATTTTCCTCTTGAAGAGAAGGTATTCTTTTGCCTATTTGGGGATTTGATATCAAGTTTTGTGAATTTTCCTACGCGTTATGTTTTATCGGTGACAGCAAGTTTAGAAGGACGTAATAACTGATTCTTGATCCATTTTACAGCCAAGGCTGAATGGTGATTATTCTAAGCTGAAGAAAAGGAAACTTCTTGATTCTAAGCAAAGGAGATTGGAGAAGAGGATTATGACTGAAGATGATGAGACAATTCGTCTTCCAAATCCAATGATTGGATTTGGGGTTCCAACTGAACCATTCCAGAGGGTTCGGAGAGATCTGCCAGAGTCTGCTATAGGGCCTCCATACTTCTACTATGAGAATGTGGCGCTTGCTCCAAAAGGGGTTTGGAGCACTATCTCTCGGTTCTTGTACGATGTAGAACCAGAATTTGTTGATTCCAAGTATTTCTGTGCAGCTGCAAGGAAGCGAGGTTACGTACACAATCTTCCGATTGAGAACAGATTTCCACTTCTTCCCCTTCCTCCACGCACGATACATGAAGCAATACCATTGACCAAGAAATGGTGGCCTTCGTGGGATACAAGAACAAAACTAAACTGCTTACAGACTTGCATTGGAAGTGCAAAACTAACAGAGAGGATTCGGAAGGCTCTTGAAGAATCCGATGGTGAACCATCTATGAGAATCCAAAAGTATGTTCTTGATGAATGCCGAAAGTGGAATCTGGTCTGGGTTGGAAGGAACAAGCTTGCGCCTCTTGAGCCTGATGAAGTTGAAATGCTATTGGGGTTCCCAAGGAACCACACGAGGGGAGGTGGAATAAGCAGGACTGATAGATATAAATCACTTGGTAATTCGTTCCAGGTAATATTACTTTTTCCTTCCCAATGTAGGCAACTATTTCTTATTGTCTTTTAATTGCCATAGATTGTCTATGTGGAATCCTTCTATAATGATCTGAGAATACATACCTTTTAATTTCCAGTGGATCCTGAAATGATTTACAAGTTTGGTTTTTGAACACATTCCCAAAATGTACATATTTTGGTTTGGAAATACTTTCTGCAACTGCATTTTGCTTATAGTTCTCTTTATTTCAGGTTGACACTGTGGCATACCATCTATCGGTCTTGAAAGAAATGTACCCCAGTGGCATCAATATGCTCTCTCTCTTCTCTGGAATAGGAGGTGCGGAGGTAGCCCTCCACCGGCTCGGTATCCCTCTAAAGAATGTTGTCTCTGTTGAGATTTCAGAAGTAAATAGGAATATAGTCAGAAGCTGGTGGGAGCAAACAAATCAGAGAGGCAATTTGATTGACCTCGCCGATGTGCAACAACTGAACAGTGATCGCTTGGAATATTATATGAGCAAATTTGGTGGCTTTGATCTTGTAGTGGGTGGAAGCCCATGCAATAATCTGGCAGGCAGTAACAGACATCACAGGGATGGACTTGAGGGTAAGGAGTCTTCGCTTTTCTATGACTACTTTCGGATACTAGACTTGGTCAAGTGTATAATGACAAGAAATCAATAATTCTAAGTAAAGCTACCAATGTTTCTGGTAGTTCTAGTTAATTAACAGACCACAGGCCATGGACGATTCTCTTTTTTTTTTCCCCCCTCCTTGCAATTGATACCTTGAAAGACAATAATATTCAATTATTGCCAAGTTTATTAAGGAAACATGAAACCTTGGGAGGAGACTGAAGTAGCTAAGTTTGTGTTTGTAAAGTATGTACCATAACCACACATCACAGCAGAAATGCCAAGACAGGGAAGATGATTAGGAAATCAGTTTGAGTTACGTTGAGGCGCATTTACTAATCCACAATCAATTGAATCGTAAATGGAACGATTGGAAGGGAAATGGGGAGGAGTAAGAAACAATAACTTGGAAAGGCTAGGATTTCTTATCATGTGTTTTTTAATTGCTATGTAAACACATGAAAAGGAAATACTTTTCCTGATTCCCTTTACTCACCGTTATGGATTAACAAACATGCAATAAATGTTTGTCAGAAATTTGTTCACAATTCTTATGCTTTTGAACTTCAACTCATTCATATTTTGATCATGTTTTATACAGGCCAAAAGGTTCTTATCTATTTTAAGGTTTCTAACACTTTTACTGATAAAAAACCAAAAAATTTACAAAAATACGAAAGTCATGCTTTTTTCAAATTTTGGAACGGTTTTTATTAGAAAAATATCATTTTTAAATTTTTTTTAAGAAAAATATCATTTTAAAAATAGTTACTAGTTATTTTGAAAACAGGTAATGGTACGGTTTTTATTAGAAGAATATCACTTTTTAATTTTTTTTAGAAAAATACCATTTTAAAAATAGTTAAAAATTATCGGTCTTTGAAAACTAGTTACTAGTTATATACTAGTTATGAATACTAGTTACCGGTTATTATATACTAGTTATAAATACTAGTTACCGGTTATTAGTTACTATTTTAAAAAATGATATTTTTCTAAATATTTTTTAAAAAAAACGGTATTTTTCTAATAAAAATTGTACCTCACCCGAAAAATGCTAACCACCGTAATTTTCAATTTTTTTTTTCGAAAAATACGGTATAATGTCTAATTTTCCTATTTTAAAATTTAGACAATTTAAATGCCATATCTGACTTCGCTTTTTACGCTATATGCATTGTTAGTTTTCCAACGATTAAGAGATAGCATCTCCAAATGCAATCCTAATGCATGTAATTTAGCATATTAACACTTTCTCCTTTAATGCAATTCTATTTTTTTGTGCCAAATGTAATCTATGCTAAATTTTGTCACAAATTTTGCATCAATTGTAACATGATGTTAATAATTTTAAAACATTACAATATACAATTGCTCCATCAATTACTTGTAAAATTGTTATTGTTTAATCAATTTATTTTTCCAATACTTAACTAATTATTAAATTAATTTATTAAATATTAAATAATAAAACCTTAAAAATTATATTATGCATGGAGTCCAAATTTAAAAGTCTTTTTAAATTTGGTGTCAAAATTCGTTCTATGTAACTATTTCTTATTGTCTTATTATCTTTACCTCACCCTCCTTTCCTAAGTGAAAGAAGGCCTTAAGGTATAGTACCTTACCACTTCGACCACCCCAGTAATGAAAATATCGATGTCGACAGAGTTGTCGAGATTTTGATTTACGGATAATGTCGATGGATATTCCTGGAAAAAATAGATACTTTGAAAACAACTCTACTTTTTCTGATAAAACTTTATAGCATGCTAAAACAACTAATATTACTTTATTTGGACGAGATTAGTAACATAAATAATATATATATGTTTGAATATGATAGATTTTTTTTTCCTTTTATGTTGTATATACAATGATTTTATTACAATTATGCTAGAGAATTGACATTATTATACATTAGTTATAATTTTATAATATTCTAAATACTCTATATTGAGAGCACATTAAATAATAAAAGTTGTAACATTTTAATTAAATGACAAAGATATCAGACTTCCAAGTGTTTCTAATATGAGAATGAGTTAAAAAAAAATTTTAGGAAGTTGAAAAAATTAGATAAGTTCCAAATTTTTTATCTTAATCTAAAGATTTTAAACAATACATTTACAAAGATACTACGTATCGTGATTAATTTTTTTTGCAATTAATAATTCACAAGTATGTTTCTTGATTTCTTTTTATTGTCAACCCGCAATTTAGATTTTAATTCTCTAATAAGTTTAAATTAAACAATAAAATGAGTTATTATTTTTTAACATAAGAGCAGAAATTGGACCAAAGATTGAATTTTTGGGCTTATTACAAAAATCCAGGCCCGAAGTACCAAAATTTGAAAAATCTCGGATGGACTGATTTTTTTTGGAAAATCCCCGTTTGATTTAGAAAAAATATCAATTTTTAAAATATTATTAGAAAAATAACACTTTTAAAAAATATTTAGAAAAATACCATTTTTCTTCAAAATTGGTATTTTTCAATGGTACTCGAGGTAACTAGTTAGATTACTTAGAGTAACCAATTCAATTACTTGAAGTAGCTGTTCGAGTTACATCAGGTAACTCGACTAACTACCTTAAGTATCTCATTAATTAATAAAAAGTGATATTTTTCTAAATATTTTTAAAAGTGATATTTTTATAATTAAATCTGGGATTTTTCAATTTTTTTGAAAAATTACCATAAAAAGTCAAATTTCCTCTAAATTTTTTACAAAAAGAAAAAATAAATTCATGGTCATTTTTGATAGTGTGGATATTTCCACAAATGTTCATGGATATTTGCGGATATTGTGGATATTTATAGACATTATGGATATTTTGCGAATACCCTAGAAAAAAATATTTCACCCCATATCTATGTCGAGACTTCAAAATATAAATAATATCATGGAAATATTGACAATATCGTCAATATTTTCGTTCTTCACTACCTATTAAAAGTTTTTATAAATTAGTTATCTTACAAACAATCAAAATATAAAGTAAGTACATATATTTATTTTTTTTCTATATATTTTGACATGTTTTTGTTGGTTTATTTTTTTTATATATAACTATTTATTTTTTTCATGTTTTAGCACTTATATTAACAAGATATTGTAGGATCAAGTAATACAGACGAACATCCTTATACCTTTACCTTATTTACGAACATCCTTCTACCTTTACTTTATTTATATCTAAGTTGTGTATAAAAATTTGTAACTATATCATATTATAAATCCAAATAAATTGACTATTATCTCATCCATTGTTGTTAAGATATCAATTAACATCCTAACCTAACTCCAAAAAATATTGTCTCTCTTTTTAACCCTCTTTTTCTTTTGTCTACTCAACCCTACCAATTTTCTCACAAGAAAAAACTCACTGACCAAAAACACCGAGGCACCAACCATATGTGCGTGCGAGATCCCCTAATGGTGACTTAACCATGGTCAAGTTAACCTAACCACGGTCACGAACCCAACGTAGCCAGCTGTCCAATGTCCAACTCCACCATTATATCTGGCAATCCCCTATAAATACCCCTACAAGCCTCTCCGCGTTCCTCTTTTCTCTCAATCTCTACGCTTCTCACCCTTCGGAAGCGTAGTAGTTCCTTTTCTCTCAGAGGGGTTGAACCGTCAGATCCCATTTTCGGAGCCTCGCAGCGTGGTTCTAGGTTCTCTCTCTCTCTCCTCCATCTAAAATCCCTAATTTCTCCCAAAATCACCGAGGTAAAGCCTTCCCTATTCTCTTAATTTCTCGATCTATTCGGATCTTCTCCGTTTTCGCTTTCTTAATTTTTTGTTACTTTCCATAGTCATGAGCTCTTGATTTGATGAAGTTGGATTCTAGGGTTTTTTTTTGTTTTTTGCTTTTTTTTTTTTTTTTTTTTTTTTTTTTNTTGTATTTTTTTTTTTTTTTTTTTGCGTTTGAATTCATAGGGTTCTTATAGTTCGGTTTGTAGCTCAGGAGAAAGCTGGACTCGTGTTTGCATGTTTGATTTTCTTATGCTTGGGTTGAAGAAGATTGCTTTGTTAATGGGTTTGGTCTTATTTTGCTCTAGTTTTGGTTATGGTGGTCGGTTTTCCATTTGGCTTTCATTTAGGGGGTATTGGTGAAGTTGCAGATTAACTTCTGGGTTTGATGTATTTCCCTTTTTTAGGGTCTGAAGTTAATTTAAATTGGTTTCATTTTGTTTTTTCCTTTGGTTCAACTGGTTGCATGTTAAGAAAAAAGGGGTAGTTTTTTTATTTATTTATTTTTATTTTTTTATTAAGAAAAGATCTTTCACTTTTGAAGTTCGAATTTTGAAAAATTGCCATTTTGTTTAATATAATGGTTCTCTGTAGCTAGTTCAACCTTATATTTGTTCCGGAATCCTGATGCATGTCTTCAGAAATTGGGTTTTTGATCGACCGAGTTATTTTGTTGAGCTTATTGACAAATAATAGGAGTCTGCTTACTCACTGCTAAATCTTTAACACTTTCTAGCAAAGTGGCCGTTTAAGTTAGCGTCCAGTAAGATTTTATATGAGATTCTTTGGGAGTTGCCTTTCTTGGTCTAAAATATTTGATTGTATTTATTGTCCGTATTTTCTTCTTATATGTTGTAGGATTGAGCTTGTGGTTTCTTTGCCATGGCTGCCATTGCAACTTCTTCTGGCCCGAGATATGCTCCGGAAGATCCAAGTCTCCCTAGGCCTTGGAAAGGACTGGTTGATGGTAAAACTGGATACCTTTATTTTTGGAACCCTGAGACCAATGTGACCCAATACGAGAGGCCAATGGGCTCAGGCCCTCCACTGAAGTCCTCTTCATTGCCTATAAGTTCTTCAGTTCACATTCAACAATCTTCTCAAGGGCCACGTTCCGGTGTTAGTCATAATGAGGAAAAGGATAGCTATGAAAGAGGTAGCAATGACGGGTCAAAACTTGACTTCACATCAAGGAGTCAGCAGGTATAACTTCTTATGTTTGTTTTTGCTTGTTTGCTTGTGTTGTCTCATTAACATTTTTGTGACACTATTATGAAGCCTTCTTTTGTTTATTATTTACCTATTCGGTGATATATCATGCTGTAGTTACCTTTTTCTCTTAAAGCTTTAAGAGCAGATTATTTTTGTTGCCTGTGCATATTTTATATAGTTTGTATGTGAAGCTTCTTCTTCTTTTTCATCTTCTTCTTCTTCTTCTTCTTGTCTCTCTCTCTCTTTGGTTTTTTTCGTTTTTTTTGGCCGTGGCCTCTTTTTCATTTAGCTTTAAAATGTGTTTCCATAGTAAGTTCAAAACTGGGCCCTGGTTTCACCTTTTTTTTTTTTAAGCTTTATGAAAAATAACAATAAAATCAATTGTGTGTTTCTTGATTATCCTCTTAGGGTGCTTGAAATCAGTATAGTGTTGTTGGAATTATGTGAAAAGCTTTTGGGACATGTATTACACTGGGCTCTCATTGTCTTTCATTTCATTTTATCTCTCTCTTTCTCTCTCTCTCTCTCTCTTCTCTCTCAGTTTTATTATTTTTTTAATGGATTTGATCATTGTTCTCTACTTGCATCAGCCACGAAGTGGAACTGTTTCTTCTACCACCACTGCAAATGGGGCACTTAGTACTGGACATGGAGGCCCTTCTAGAGGACACGGAACATCAGATGGGGGAAGTGGTTTGTCTGCTGAGGCTTATCGACGCCGGCATGAAATAACAGTTACTGTGAGTTAACAAACTCTGTAAAGTGAGGCTAGCCATCTTAATGTTTCTGGTGGTTCTTTTGTTTTATCCTTTAGTATGCTTTTCATGCCTGATTTGGATTATTTATTTCAATTTTCGATTCTTGTTAGCCGGGTGTGTTTAAGTGGATTGGTTCTTTTACTCAACAGCTGGCAATGCTTGATTACTTAATTATTGGGGTTTCTCTTCATTCCTATTTGTCAATGGATATCTGATTTTCTTTTTCTTTTAATGCTTCCTTGAACCAATAATGATGGATTTGGGAGCTGACCTTCTGCTGTTCATGTGCCTTTTGTTTGTCCTATAAGATTTGTTGGGTTTTTGTCAAGCTCCTTTATATTCAAGTTGCTGTTTCTTATACGCATACATACACGTGTGTGTATACATATATATTTATATGTGTATGTACATATATATATATATTTGACTTTGTGGTTGACAATTTTGTTTTCTTTTGCCATTTTTGATAGGGTGATAATGTGCCACCGCCTTTTACATCATTTGAAGCTACTGGCTTTCCATCTGAGATGCTTAGAGAGGTATCTGATTTCTGCTTTCTGCTTTCCGTTTGTTATGCTATGTCTTTATTCTACAAGGGTGGCTAGGAACTTCTGTAAGTTAGCTAGAGCTATGCAACCTAAATGTTTCTTATGCAAAGTTCTGTCATTGCTAGATGTCAAATGTTGAGTTTCAGACTCATGTTAATTCATTTGCCATCTGTACTTTTTTTTTTTGGTCGCAGGTGCGATGTTTGCTCCTGGGAGGAGCTAATGTCGTACGCTGTGCTGCCCTCTCTTTGGGAGGGCTTGCATTTAATTTGGAGCGCCCTTATTTGGTGGACCAATTCTTTTGAAGGGCTTTCCGAATCACCCAAGTTAGTGGCGGGGACTGCCGTTGGTAATGATTCAGTCTGCCACACAGTCCAAATGAAAGAAGAGGCCTCCTCCTACTCCAGCTTGCATCTGCAAGCTCTGGTGCCCTGCCAATGGGGGATGATGCTTCTTCTGACATTATTCATTCTTATGAGTCCCAAAAAAGAAAGATAGAGAGAGAGAAAAAAGAAGAAAAAAAAATCTGGAAATCTTGCAGCCAGTACATCTGCTTATTGGGCTGGTGGAATTTTGATTTTTCCAGGTACACAACGCAGGGTTCTCTGCCCCGACTCCAATTCAGGCGCAATCGTGGCCAGTTGCCCTTCAAAGTAGAGATATAGTGGCCATTGCTAAAACCGGTTCAGGGAAAACCTTGGGCTACTTATTTCCAGGGTTTATTCATCTCAAGCGTGTTCACAATGATCCCCGATTAGGTCCAACTGTTTTGGTATTGTCACCAACTAGGGAGTTGGCTACACAGATACAAGATGAAGCTGTGAAGTTTTCTAAGTCATCAAGAATATCTTGTGTGGTATGTAATTTTGTAGCTAATTTCCATTGTATTTTAATCATGCGTTCTTTATGATGTATGGTTAATCTCTTTAATGAACGAATTTGATGTTTAATTTTGGCTGCGAGTTTTAAAATTGAGAGAGATGCATGTATGCTCTTTTCCATTTGAGCCCAAGGGGAATTTGTTTTGTCGCTTTGAGATATGTTGGATTTTTTTTGGTAAATGCGTTGTCTTGTTGAGTTGATTGTCTGATAGCGCACTTGATTGAGATCAAATACAAGTCAACAGGGTATTTGTTTGGGATGGTCATGTTTGTTGTCACTTATCAGTAGTCTTTTTTTTATTTATTTTCTTTG
>JXTC01000166.1:280721-440772 GCA_002914845.1 Trema orientale
AACCTCAAATAAGGAAAATTGTGAAGGAGGTGCCTACTCGCCGCCAGACTTTAATGTATACAGCAACTTGGCCAAAAGAGGTTCGGAAGATTGCAGCAGATCTACTTGTTAATCCTGTTCAAGTTAACATTGGCAGTGTTGATGAGCTTGTTGCAAATAAGTCTATCACACAGGTCCCAACTCTGAACATTGTTTGGTACGATTTTTCTCATAAATTTGGTTAGATCTGTATAATGTATTCTTCAATATTTGGTGTTGCAGAATGTTGAACTACTGGCACCCCTGGATAAGCACAGACGATTGGAGCAGATATTGCGGTCTCAAGATCCAGGTTCAAAAATAATTATTTTTTGTTCAACCAAAAAGATGTGCGATCAACTTGCTCGCAACCTTGCACGCCAGTTTGGAGCTGCTGCCATCCACGGGGATAAGTCTCAGAGTGAGAGGGATTTTGTCCTGAATCAGTTTCGAACTGGTAGGACTCCAGTGCTTGTAGCCACTGATGTTGCAGCCCGAGGGTTAGACATCAAGGACATCAGGTTTTGGCCTTCCCAGTTTGTTTTTGTGTATTTTGGTTTATGGATTGCTTTTTACCCTCTTGTTCCTGTACCTGGCTCCCAACCCCCCTCTCTCACACGCATCACTGAAATAAAAACAGTGTTCATGTTCTTTTACATCCTTCTTTATATATTTGTTTAACAATGAATTGATGGTAATACTCACATTCACTAATTTTTCTTTCAGGGTTGTTATCAACTATGACTTCCCTACAGGAGTAGAAGATTATGTTCATAGGATTGGAAGGACTGGAAGGGCAGGTGCCAGTGGAGTTGCTTACACATTCTTTGGTGACCAGGATGCAAAGTATGCTTCAGATCTCATCAAAGTATTAGAAGGTGCCAACCAGCGAGTCCCGCCAGAAATTCGTGATATGGCCTCTCGTGGTGGTGGGATGAACAGGTTCAGACGTTGGGCTTCTGGTTCTGGTGGTCGTGACGGGGGTCGTGGTGGACGCAGTGATTCAAGTTACGGTGGAAGAGATGGCGGAAGGGGCGGATGGGGATTTTCCTCTTCCAGTAGCATGATGGAAAAAGGTGGAGGCCGTGGATATGACGGTGGATCACGTGACAGGTATAACAAGGTTTTTTTTACCATTACACATGAGATTTTTGCTGTCTCATATGCACTTCATGAATTGTGTGTTGTTTCTATATTGGCCACTTTATTGTGAAGAGTGATGGTTTTGTGGGACAGGGTTGATCGTGGTTACCAGAATGGGTATGATAGGGGCCGAAGTCGCAGTCGAAGCCCTCAAGGTTGGAGTGCTCGCAATCGTGAACGTAGCCGTAGTCGTAGTCTTGACAGGGCTTCACGTCCGGCGCGAAGTTTCCATCAAGCAATGATGGAAAAAGCTCGGCCTTCCTCACCGCCTCAAAAGCAACGTGGCAGTGACAATGAGAAGGAAAACTTTGGAGGAGAGGGACTTGTTAATGGAGGATATGCTGGTGGACCTCATTCTTCTCACTATGGGGAAGAAGCTGAAGAAGGAATGATACCCCAAGACGAGTAAAATATCGTACAGGGGGTAATTTCATGACACCGTCTTTTTGTTTGTTTTTTCTAGTGTTGTACAACTGGAAATAGGAAAGCCTGTTACAAGGGTAACCTGGGTTTGTGGATTTTGACCCGCTGTGGACGATGGAAATTTTTTGTTCTTAGATTGGGGGCTAAAGTCTAAGGTTTCCTAGAAATCCCCCCTCTTTAACTTTCTCGACTCTTTTTCCGTAGAAAGGGATACGGCAAAGGTGAAGAAGAACTTAGCTATTGATGTATTTAATTCCTGTGTAGTTCTGTGACTCGCACAATTGGATGATAGCGAAATCTATATATTTTTTGAAGACCATATCTTTATTTATTTAGTATTTATTATTTGGTGTTTGACCTGCATATAGTGGTTAGAAGTCAGACTGCATGGAAGTTCGCTGGAAATTGTGTCCATTTTTTCTTTTGCCCCGTTGAGCTTTTGCAAGAGAGAATCGTTTTTTTTTTTTTTGGAAAGTAAGAGAAGTCGTTTTTGTTCTCGTCCTTTCCAAATTTTGTCTGTCCCAGTCTCCCTGTTCAGAATATGGGAATTTTCCTGCTGCTTTGAAATATGTATGTTTGTAAGGTTGAAAAAACATTCTTGACTGGTTGAACCATGTGAATTTTCCTGGTGCATTCGAAACTTGTATGTTCACAAGGTCGAAAAAACATACTTGACCACTGTTGAACCAAATTGACTGTCAAAGTCGAGTGAAAATTTGCTGCCAAATTGCCCAATGGCCTGAAAATATGGCTGACAAGAAATTTGAGGAATCCGAGTTTTTTTTGCTTCAGAAGGAATCTTTGAGTTTGGGTATTCATATATTTCTTTTAGGGTATGTTTGGTTCGAAAGAATGGAGTTTGGAATAGAAAACCTATTCTACCAAATAGTATATTCCAATGTTTGTTTCATTTTTTTGGTAAGGTAATGGGAATTATAATTCCATTAAATGATGGAATTGCTATTCCACTTCTCTATCAATGGAATAAAAGTTCCAATTTCTTTTAAATTTTAGAATAATTAATTTCTCTCTTTGCTCTACTAAAATATTTAAAAATAAGGGTAATTTTATCAATACATGATATATTTCGTTTCATTCCACTGTTATTCTAATTTTAACCAAACAATGTATTACTATTCCCATTATTATTCTAATTCCATTCTATTACTATTCTCATTACTATTCTAATTCTATTCCATGAACTGAACGTCACCTTAGTTCTTGTTTCCTGTTTTTCAAAGAAATATGATTTTATTTATTTACTTTTTCGGTTTATTTAGGGTATTGCGTGAAAGATATATGGTGATATGACATTAAGATTTTATTTTGGATAAAATTCACGAGGGAGTGTCTTTGTCACCATATGCCATTAGTTGATCCACTGACCGTAAAAACTCAAAAAGTGCGACCAAACTGGAGCTTGAATGACATAATTCTTGGATAATTATCCAACTTTTACGACGAAGGTGTGTAAAAACTCGCAAAAGAATATCACCAAATTGGAACTTGAGTAACATAATTGTTGGTTATCTAAAGAAAAATCGAGAGGAAAAATTGCTTAGGACCCAATATAAACCTGATGTCAAATATGACTTGTGTCTGATCGTTCATTTCTTTTTTAAAAAAGAAAAAATGTTGTGATGTTCAAGAACGATTTTTTTTTTTAGCTGAATTATAAGTTGCTTAGTTTATTTTACTTATTTTAAGCTCTATTCATGAGTATTACCAGAGAATGAAATGGTTGGTTGAGAATGTGGGGGGATGTTTGTCTTTCCATCGCTGAGATAAAATTTTTTTAAATTTTTGCTTCTTAATAGTACCGTTTTCTTTTCCCTCGATATTTTGGATCATTTTTTTTTGCTCCGAATATTTTGGACCAATTTGATAGTGTTGAGTTGTGCTACAGATATGCTCTGAGCAGAATCAATTGTGAAAAAAATGCAAAAAAGTCGCAAAAGCAAAATTTACAGGACACATTTTTTTTTTTTCAAAAGCAACCCAAAATGGGCACTTAATGGAAATCTTATATCTTTGATGTATATGTCTTATACTGCACAATACATTTCTACTTGTATTTTATATTTCTCTATATTTATTATATAGTAGTTTATTTAGCTTACACGACAGCATAAGGTANACTATAACAAATCAAAAATGAAAATGATTGTTCGACCTTGATCGACTACAATATTTGTTAATCGTTATGTTATCAGTTTTCATTTTGAGTTTTGACGCTACTCGTACATATGTGCCAAGGGTTTAAGGTTGACTAATATAGGATATCTAGCTTGTTGACATGGAGAAAGGGCATCGGAGCGATAATGGGAAATGCTAGGAACAAGCGGGAAAAAAAAGAACTTTGACTAAATAACGTGGGATCTTTTTTAACTACAAAACTCCAAATAATATGATCTTCCTTTAAAATAAAATATGGTTAAAAATAATGTCACATAATTAGGTGTAAATTTAATTTTGGTGCAAGTTTTGAGTATCCTTAGCATTCATTACTCTTTTGGCAGTACATAAAAGGAGGTTGTTTTTTTTTCCAACAAATGTATAAGGTATTATAACGACCCGAATCTCGGGCCAGTGGCAAAAAAAGAATTTCACAAATAGAAATTCAATAGTAGATTTTGAAAAATTTATAAATTAGTTTTAAAAGTAAAATTTTCATAGTTTTGTAATCACTGTTAGACGTAGATTGATAGAAAAATTTATAAAAAACAAAAGCAAGCATCATCATCAACAGTCTCATAATTCGGACAAAAAAGTTATACAGATCGAGTCCGTGATACGGGTCCTTAAATGTTATTACAAGCCAAGAAAGTAAATGGTATTATTTTACATAGTTACCAATTATTCAACAAAGTAATAAGCTCCTCACTACTCCGCTCCTGAGTTTAAGTCACACTGAGTACTACTTGAGAGAGAAAGTAGAAGGTGAGCATAAAATACCCAATAGGATACCCAATTACCTTTTTGGAAAAACATTCAGTTCTAAAACCCCTGCATGATTAGTTATTCCAAAAACAGTTCACAAAATTTCAAACCAACTATACGTTGAAAATCATTATTAGAAATCATTATCAAAACCGTAAAGAAAAACCAGATAAATAAATCACAGTGCACATATCACAAATCAACTCATTCTATGAACTTACATCCTCTCATCACGAACTAGAGTAATCCATACTACATGTATTAAGTATTCTCTGCCTGATACCTAATCCCAGAATATCAGAGGGATACTTATATGTCTATGCCTATCGAATCGGACAGGCAACTGAATGCCTACAACTACCGAGTGAAGGGTAATTGGAATACCCCGTGTGGATTTACAAGCTCTCATTGAGGGCGGGGGTACTGGCTGCCTACTAAATACCACAATGCCTATGATAAACCTTATGTGTGATCCTATAGTATGTACAATACGAGAAGTAATACAAACAACCATGCAGTAACACTCTAGATGTGCTCTGATTTTTAATCAAAAGTTGTTTTGTGCTCTTGAAAATTTTAATAATGCAACACAAATATATTTATAGAAATCAAAATATTAATTATGCATAAAATTATTCATAAAATTATTCAGAGCAATCAAAAATTTAATAATAACGTTTTATGAAAATTATAGTAAACATGGTATACCAAGCTAACGTAATTGAATCCCCTACCTCAAGATGATAGTTATATCAAGCTAACGATGCTCGAAAAATCTCCCGTTAGTCACCTGGATGCTCGGATGGTCATTTCGGGATTCCGGTAAGTTCACTTTTTAAAGTGACTTTTCCAACGGAGCCTTAAATTGAGAAACAGATGTTACCATTGAATTCAGAGCATCCAAAAATACTAGGTTAGATATATAATTCGTTAAATATGGGTCCCAGAGCAAGACCCGGTCATATTTTATATCAGAATGTGTCTCTCGACCTTACTGAGTTTAAATTTGAAGTCGGAATTCAGTTTCGAAGTCCCGAGCCTTAAACAGGCTTAAAAGCAGAGACTTACAAAAATGTCCTTTTTGAGGTTTTATTTGATAAATGTCCATTTTTTCAATTCGAAAATTAACGCACTTCTAGATATCATTTTAACGCCTAACAACTGTAATTATTCATGATTTTAACCCCTCTTTCACCTCATATAATTATTTTGAGTAAAATAATTACCTATCAAAATAATTATAAAAATATCACTTTCTAGAAATATTAGTGAAACGGCCAAAACTGACGAAATCTTACCGGCAGCAAGATGACTGCCGAGACTGGTCAGAAAATGGCGACGACGACGACAAGATGAGTCCAACCGTGCTGGAGGTGTCGCGAAAGGAGGTCGGACGACAGAGTTACAACTAAAATTAGATCGGCCGCCATCAGTTTCGGGTTGTTCGTTTTCCAGCGTCTAGCGGCGAAACTCGACAGGATCTATCGGCGTCACTTCGTCGGCGGCTTCTAGTCAGCACGAGCCGGCGCGTGGACTGCAGAGGGGTGCGGTGTGCCGGCAACATAGAAGGACAGAGCTTTGGCTCTTTTGTTCTCTATCATGAACTTGTTGTGAGAAGATAAAGAATTGAGGAGATTTAAATGTAATTTTTAAGAACTGTAGTCCGGATATTTTAAATAAAATTTTCGAAAATTGATATTTACTGGTCCAAAAATTACCTATTTTCCCATAAATAAAGTTGGATTTTACAAGTATTGTCTCGCTACTCCTATAATATGCGAATATTAAAGATTCCTCTAACTTTATTTTCTTTAATTTCATGAATATAATTTTTTAGATACAGTAACATTTGATCTTTTCTTTTAGGGAGAAAAAAACACGTATAACCTTTTTTTCAAGAAGTAGTGATACTCCTCTCGTGAATCTCATATTATCAATGACTTTCTAGTCAACAATGCTAGGTGCAGTCTCACTCCTTGGACAAGGAGCACTGTCGCTCATTGTGTTACTTGTTTTGCTTTGAATTCTAATTCTACGTGTTTGTGGTTTGAATATGGGATACCAAATTGTATCTCTTGTGTTGTACTGGAAACTGGAAGACTTTCCCACTGAACAAAGATACTTTGTGTTCAGACTCAGAAAATAAATAAAAAAATAAAAAGCAAAATAAATATTTTTGGAGACGAAAGTAAAATTTTAATTCTAATACACAAAATAAAAATAAAATAAACAACAATAAGCTCTCTTGTCTCCTATAAGGCATTTTAGACAATGAATAAAATGGTCGTTTTTTTAATTAATTAGTTAATTAATTAAGTTTTTACAAAATGATAAAGTTTAAAACCAATATGGGATTTTTCTAATAGTTAGGGATCAACATGGTTATTTATAAATATAATATACACGTGTTTATATATATAGGTTGCCAATCCAGTAAGTATTTTTTTTTTAGCCGTTAGATCATCATCTAATGATGATTTAACGGCTATAATGATATGCATGAAAAGACGTGCATTATTAATGCTATTTTCCTATCTTACTTTTTAATATAAAAAATATATAAAAAAAATTTTTATTGGACAAATTGATACCTATGCATAGGTAAAAATAAAAAATACCTACTGGATTGGTGCCCATATATATAGGTATATGGTGTATTTAAAAGAAAATCACTGTTTGATCACTAAATAGGTCATTTCATATAAGTAGGAAGGAAAAGGCAGAGAAAGGAAAAGTTTTAAGGGAAAGGTGGAAGGAGACAAAAATTTGAGTTGTTTAGTAAAGGAGAAAAGGGAAAGGAAGAAAAAAAAAGGAGGGAAAAAAAAAGAGGAGCCTAATCAAATATTTTTCCCGCAAAAATGGAGAGAAAAAAAAAAGATTTTTTTACTAATGTTTTAAGGTGAATTACCAAATTAACCTTGTACACTAATTTTAAAATTTTAATAAAATAAATAAAATAGTCATTTTAAAATAAACTGATTTTCTTTTATCTTTATTTACTAAACAACAATGGAGGAAATATACTTTTCTTTATATTCTATATATTTTCTATCCCTCCTAATTTTTCTTTCCTTCCTACTTTCTTTTCTCTCTACCAAACATAGCCTTAAAGGTAACTTGAAACTAAGATAATTTATTACACTTAATTTTATCGTATATATGTTCTAAAAATCCCTAGTTTATCTTTTTACTTAGTATTAGGCTTTAAACCCATGTTGTAATGTTAGACCTATCCTTTCTCTTTTTAAACATGAATTTGGATTTATGGAAATTAAGTGTTTTATTTTTTTGAAAAAAAAAAGAAAAGAAAATTGAAAAAGGTATATAGGAGAGAGAGCGCGTAAAAATTGGAAAATCAGATACCGAGGTGCGATATATGGCAAGTGGAACTCCGTTTACCTTGTGAAGTGCTGAAAACACAATCTTTCTTCTACGACTCAATTAATTGCCTTTTGGAAGCACACATGTATTTCATGCACTAAAATCATTAAAAGAATCCAATACATAACAAATTCACATTAATTCTGCTCATCAACAACACTCAAATCCTATATATTACCATATATTTACTCACACACAAGGAAATTAATTTACTTCCTGACTAATTAGTGCCATTTTCTCTTTTACTATAGCCAAAAATAAAAATAAATATATAAAGAGTACAAAAAGTCCTCTTTTTTTTTTCCCCTTCCTCTATTGGAAATATGCTGGATGATTTATATTTTCCTTAATTTGTTTAATTGCTTTGAAAATTGAGAGGGGAAAGGGAGAGAGACCAAGTGTCCAATCTTAGTATGCCTCATTATTTAAAATATGAAACTACTTAATAAGTTCTTTTTAACTTGATCATTTTAAGTTTTAATGTAAATTGCTATTGTTTTATATGGGTTGGTCATGAATTGAGACTCCGAAATTGGATAGAAGATTTGGATTAAGAGGAAATGGAGAGAGACCAAGCGCTAAATAAAATAAAAATTAAAAAATTACTTCTTAAAACGGCTTTCCAAAACGAAAAAAAAAAAAAAAACTTATGTGTGTACTTATATATATATATATATACACACACACAAATACAAAAGAAAACCATATTCAAGTTTCGCATCTATTTGTATGCATATCTTAGATGAAGTAAATCCATATCTGTTAAACTCAAGCGGGCAGGAGATTTCAAGTGTTCGTTAAATTCCAAGTTGAAATTATAAAAGATATTATTCTTATCTATTTCAGGTTGTTAAACATACTAAATGTGGAGATTTTACCTGCCATATATACCTCATGTAATGTATAATTAAACAAAAAACATAGAGGTAATGATATTTGACTTTTTTAGTATTTATGAAGCCTTTAACCAACTAAAACACTGTAAAAATTAATATTTAATGGTCTTAAACCCCTATAGATATTAAAATGAAAAATATTAACTCTATCTCCTTTTATGGCTTCATGTACTCCAACAAATATGCTAATTTGGCTCCTATCTAGGGGAACTGTAGTATAGAAGTGAGAGCAGCCTCGGTAGTAACAGATTTATGCGCGCTTACATTTTTTTTTAAAATAAAATTTTTCTTCTAAATTTTTTAGAGGATAAGAATAGATTTGTGCTAGATTAATTGCTATAACTAAGTCCTATATAACTGTATCCTTTTAAACAAAAGCAAAATTTGGGAATGATTTAATTGTAATTAAATTGAGTCATTTAATTAAAAATGCCAATTTAGGAGGTTTTGAAATGGCAGTTACATATAATAACTGCAGTGCTTTTATTGCTTAGTCATGAGTCATAGCTCAGACAAAGCCATTCAAGGTTTTAACCTCATTACCATAAGGACAAAAGATATGGTTACAAACTCTATTAGGAAATTCAACCCAAAAAAAAAAAAACACCTGTTCTGGTAAAGTTACTTTCTTGCCCTCATTTTAAGTATACATTATCAAATTATTGCCAAAATCTACTTTCAATTGGTACCCTTTCTACTACTAGACTCGTTTTTAAGAGATCAAGTCTCAGAAGCTAGCTATAGCATAGCACGCATGGTCAATCGGGCAAAACCTAATATTATTATTATTATTTTTATTTTTAAACAAAGTTTTTTCTTCCTTTTATAATAAGAAATAAAGAGTAAAAGGGACAAAAACTTTGTTGATAAAAGGGAACTTGATAACAATTAAAGGGAGCTCTTCCCCTGATTTTTAGTTTTACTTGGCAATATATACTTGGTCATGCACACACATTTTTTGTCAATCGGTGGGCCTTATACAAAGAGAGTACAAAAATAAACTTAGTTCCAAATAATTCTAGTACATCTCTTGAAGTAGCAATTTGGACTATATATATATATATATATATGCGCGCAATGCAATTTTTGAGTAATGCAATAGTGCAAACGAAAAATGTAATTAGAAACAAAAAAAAAATTCACATAAATTAACTTACCAAAATAATTCGACTACTCTGTACGTAGACTCTTATTATAATTAAACTGTACCAACTATAGCTAAATTTGAACGTATAAATAGCCTTGAAAATGGTCTTTCTTAGGTGAAACTATGCAAAATTGATAGTGATAGAATAAGCAATTTCTCAACGTATATATACAAACATGAACTGCTTTTGTTACCCACCAAAATTAACTATACTACGCTGTCCTTCAAATATCATCAGATCTTAGGGCTAATAAAGCCATAAACAACTATGATTTAAAATAGCATATATAAATCACCTATAAGAATCACATATAAACGACTTCAAAATGATGCCTAGCTTATTATAGAGCGTACAAGAAGAGCAGCACATGTCTTACACGTGTCTTTTACTCTTTCTGAGAATTTTTCCTAAAATACAAGGCCATATAACGACCTAATCATTATTTCATTACTGTAAAAATGTTTTATTTTTCCTCCTCTTGAAAAAAATACCGAGGATGGAAGCTCAACAGTCACAACCAACAAGCAATACTGACCCTTGGATTTAGATACTTGGCTCCTCTCTAACCATGCCCCTCTCACTAATATAGTCCATAAAAGGACCCTAATTACTCCTCACATTAAACCGCCCTTCCTTTCTTGATAGCTAGCCTTTGATTTCTTTCTTCTTCCTTCTCTCTATACTGCATGGAGCTTGATAGAAACGATATGAGAGAAAACAATTTTCCTTTGCTTTCCAGCCTTTTCCCTGAAAATCCCTTGAACAAAAATGGCCTTCCTAGCTTAGAGCTTTCTTCCTCTAAGGCCTTGTTCCAAAGTAATCCCTACCATTTCGATCATCGTGATCATAATCATCACCAGCTTCCTCTTAATGGGTCCAATATTCTAAATTCTCAAAGTGGTTTTGGTCATTTCACCTCTGATCAAACAGGTTCTTCATCATCCAACCCTTTCCTTGGGGTTTCAGCACCCTGCATTGATTCCTTTGTGCCTTACACAAATGGGTTTTCAAAGGATTTGAGTGCTTTTAACTCTTCTGTACCTTTCCCATCTCAAAGCCAAAGTGGGGTCATGCATGGCTTAATTCAGAGTGGTACTAAACCCTTTTGGGGTAACCAAAACTTGATTTCAGCCCAGCCAGCTGTACCAGAAACCTATGATCTGTATCCGTCGTCTACGGCGGCCACCTTGAATTTTCGAGATGTGGGATCAGCTAAAAATTTGCCTGATGATCATATCTCATGCATAAGCACTGATGACAAGAAAGTGTGCCAGAAAAAATCATCATCATCGTCCTCAGTTGGTCAGAAAAAGAGGAGGAGGTTACATATGGTCAGAAAGGCTGGCAAGGTTCAAAAGAAATCCAATG
The DNA here is from genome assembly GCA_002914845.1 of Trema orientale. NCBI lineage: Eukaryota > Viridiplantae > Streptophyta > Magnoliopsida > Rosales > Cannabaceae > Trema > Trema orientale. The sequence continues at coordinate 292,039 of JXTC01000166.1, forward strand.
TAATCAAAGGTCAATGGACACCACAAGAAGATAGGTAAACAAAATATTGATTTTTCTTTCAAGGATTTTTTTTTCTTTCTTTTTTGGGATACATTATTATCGTTTTTTTTTTTTTTTTGTTTTTTGTTTTTTTTTTTTAGAGGAGGAGGTTACATATGGTCAGAAAGGCTGGCAAGGTTCAAAAGAAATCCAATGTAATCAAAGGTCAATGGACACCACAAGAAGATAGGTAAACAAAATATTGATTTTTCTTTCAAGGATTTTTTTTTCTTTCTTTTTTGGGATACATTATTATCGTTTTTTTTTTTTTTTTGGATTCTTGTGTTTTGTTTTGCGTTTTTTTTTTTCCCTCCAGCTTGTATATATATTATTCAAAATATTGGCTTTTTTTTAATCTTATATACATGTAAAAATCGCTGCTTGCAGAATGTTGATGCAGTTGGTGGGGCGGTATGGGATCAGAAAATGGTCCAAAATTGCTAAGATGCTGAGTGGTAGAGTGGGAAAGCAGTGTAGGGAGAGATGGCACAACCATCTGCGGCCGGATATTAGGGTTTAATTCTTTTCCTCTTCTTCCCACTTACCTTCCATACATTGAAAAATGTTTATTATTTATATAGTCAAATATATATACATACATACATATATATATATATATATCCTGAAAGAAAACCTTGTTTGTTAATCCAGTAAACCTTTTGTTTGCTCCTCCTAAATACATAAAATGAATTCATATACAAGAACATGTAGATTTGCTCAAATATATTGTTATTTCTCTTAAATTCTTAAATACATACACAACAACGTGTAGATTTTCTCAAATACATTCATAGATCTGGTTTTGAGATGTGATTTTGTACATTTTTGGTTATTCATTTATTGAATATTATGAATTTTCTGCTTTTTTGACGTGTGTCGTCAAATACATGAAAGTTATTACGTTGCATTTTGTTGTTATATTATTTCTTTATTAGGGCATCTATAATGAGAATTCTATCCAATTAACCATAGCGCAAACGCAAATTGAGCTGGCACCCAGATGTGTTGTCGCATGTCAATATGTGGGATCCATATTGTCATGCGAGCTATTTATCGGTCCAGCTTAACTCATTTTCTTATAATATCATGTTGGATAGCTTTTTTCTCTTGTAAACACTTGCCTTGACTATTGATTACAAGTTCATGCAAAGTGACGAGTGTTTTTTTTTTTTTTTTTCATTTTCTAAAAAAAAAAATTAAGAAAAAGACACATTCAACTAAAACAATTACTAAATGTATGTAATATGTTTGGTACATATAATTAGAACTCAATTCATCATTAGGCATGTATAATGGATTTTTAAAGTTATATGTAATATTTACTAGTCCTCATATTCGTTAATTAAGCAACTTTAGTCGAAGAGCTTTGCGGAAAAAAAAAATTAGTCGAATCCAAGAGTATAATTATCATTTTATCAATACCATAATGTATATTGTATGTGAAAACGTAAGAAAAGATATATCACTCTTTTTCTTTTTTTTTTTTTTCCTTTTTTTGGGTTCTCTTCTTTAATTATATTTCATTCTAAATATATATATGATGCGGGACTATGCTTTAGGTTGAATCATGAAGTGCTGTAACTCAACGTTAAGTGTTATTATCACGTACTAAGAAGCCAGCTAGTTTTCATACATTTAATTTCTCTTCCATTTTGTTGTTATACATAACACACGATTGAAGAATTACATTTAAGTTTTTCTCATTTGTACTTGATATCGCTTCTATGAATTATTCATATCATGTAAAGCATTTTGTTTTGAACATTGATAATATGTATATATATATATATATGCACGTGATCACATATGTATACATATTAATATTTTCGCATATGTATCTATTGGCAAACCCTAAAATATTCTAATTACTAGGTAAAACTGGGGCAAAATATTGTTGTTATTTCAAGAGCTTTGTAGTATATATATTTGTACCCCATTGTTATTCTTTTCACATATATTGTATCCTCATAAATCCTACGTGAAATTTGTACATATGTTGAAATAATTATTATAATATCACAGAAAGAGACGTGGAGTGAAGACGAGGACATAATCCTGATAGAGGCTCACAAAGAGCTCGGAAACAGATGGGCCGAGATCGCGAGGAGATTGCCGGGAAGGTCGGAGAACACAATCAAGAATCACTGGAACGCCACCAAGAGAAGGCAAAGCTCGAAAAAGAACAGAGACTCCATTAATAATCTCCCCGGCTCTCTCTTGCAGAACTACATAAGGAGCCTCATGATGAACGAGCAGAACAGCAACAATTCCAGCTCATCAACCGCCGAAAACGACAATATTGAAGACAATATCAAGACGGAAGATCGTGATGATGATGATGATGATGATCAGCTCATAGCAGGCGGCGCAGACAACCCTGATGATCATGATGAAGAGGACCAATCGAATGCGGCTGCCGCCCTGCGGGTGGCCACCTCGGCGGATCAGCTAAGCTCGGATCTGAGTACTTGTGCTGATAACAACAACTGGGCTAATACTAATAATAGTAATAATAATTCGGAGGAGGATTACTATAATGTGGATATGAGTGCTATGGAAGTTAATGCTGTAAACGACAGGAATCTTTACTCTCAGGGTTACGGGTTTAGGTCTTTGCTTGAGGAGATGTCGTATGGATCGTCTGTGATAAACGACGAGAATGGTGTGGATTTCCAGATGAGGTCTGAGATCGAGAGCCTTATGCGAGGCCCCGGAGAGGTGAAGAAGGAGATGGATTTGATGGAGATGATCTGCCAGGGGAAGCTTTAAGTAGTGGTTTCTGTCCATATCATCCATGGGAGTTCATCAAAGTTAAAAGTTCGAGTCCCGGTACTGGCTTATTCAGATAATAATAATAATAATTAGTCATAATATAGTATCGTCATTTAGTTTCTTTCCTTCCAAATAAACAAACAAACAAACAAAAAAAAGTTGCTTTGAATGTTTTAGTTTTCTGTTTTTAAATTTAGAACTTCTTAAGTTTTAATGTTATCGTAAAATGTCTCATACACCCTGGGGAAAAAGAAGCCGTCTTAATTGTATGTGTAAGAGGGTCAGTAGACGTAATTTCTCTTTGTACTTTGGACAATTTGGACAAGTTATTTTAGTTCGCTTTTGGATCACATTTCTGTTTTTCCTTTTTATGTATGTTTATTTATTTATGGATTAATGAATTAATTCCAGCTTTCATTCATAAATTAGTTAATTAACGCCAATTAGTTGCAGTATTTATAAACTTGTCGGTTACATGAAAATTATTATTTGATCCTCATACAAGGTAAAAAAAAAAAAAAAACTAACATTCTTCTTTTGCACCCCAAAAAGGAAAAAGAAAAAGGAAAAAGAAATCTTTACACTTGCCAAATGAAGCTATTTTACGCTTCTTTACAATTTAGCTCATACAACCTTCGGCTTTGGCTTAATTCGTTTGGCTCTTGAGTACAAGAAGACTCCAGCAAGAGCGACAGCAGTTCCTGCAATCACACAACATTATTATAATTATGTATATACTTTCAACTGAAAAAATATAGCAATTAATTATAGCGTTGAAATATAAAAAAGACAAATAAATTGAGTAACAAAATCATGATTAAGAGCAGGGGTGGGTAATATGTAAAAGGATTATATACCGAGGGAGTTTATGGGTGAAACAGGTGTTTGGAAGAAGACGACTGTGGATACTATTACCACCACGCGCTTTACACAATTTCCTACAGCGTGGGTTACAGGCGATACCATTTGTAGAATCATATATGACACCTGCCACAAATAACAACATTATAATTATATATATATATATATATTTATTTATTTAAAAAAAGAAAAAGCAGAGTCTGGCTTAGTGTTATCCACTAACCTTTTCCACTCTATCCTTATTTTCAGCCAATAAATAAATAAATCAACCAACAAGGAAAAACAGAAGATAAAACAGCAAAGTTATCAGTTGAGATTTGTTGAAATTCTTGATTTATTTTTCCTAATTTAATAAATACAAAAATATCTAATTGAAATTAGTAGGTAAATACAGATTTCGACACTGTCTAATTTGGTCAAAATTGTTAAACAAACAGATAAAATTAGTCTTACTCTTAACTTGTAACTCAACAGATACTTCGCGGGGAAAAAAAATTAACCCAAAAAAAAAAAAAGTTAACCAAACAAATACTTACCTACAAAAAATTAATGGTGGGAGAAATTGGGAAAAAACAATACAAAAATAACATGATTTTTTTTTGGGGGGGGGGGGGAAGATGGATGGAAAAAAATGATTTAACGAAGAAAAGTTGTATACATTTTTTTTTCATTTTTCAATTACATTTTTTTGTGAAAAGAAATTAAATAATTATATTTGGGTATGGATATCTTGCTCATTCCAAAAAAAAAAAAAAAAGAAAAAAAGAGAGTTCTTAGTTAATTTTGACCAAATATGATGAGGGATCAAATCTATATCGTTTGTTCATCTAAGAAGATGTTTTTGTTATTTCTGAAAACAAGGGGATCAATGGCGCATTTCACTTAAAGCCAAGAGATTTTTTGTAATTTCTGCAAAACAGAAACAGCACAAAATGACTCAGCCTTGCCTGCTGGTAAGAATGAAAGCAGAAGCCCGCAAGAAGTGATCTCACACATAGCTCTTTAATGTTCAATCCTTGGCTTGCCTGAAACAGAAGGGAATTGGAGAAGTGCTTTATGCAAGCTAAATAATTATGTTGTTAGAAACGAGTGAAAATATAATCTTTAGATGTTCAAAAGTGCAACTTACAGCAGATTGCAGATACGAAGGACTAAACTTAACTCCTTCCAGAAGAATAGCCGAGGGAACCAACAAGATGAAGGAAATTATGGTTATGACTGAGAAGAGATTGATATTGTCCAAAGTTTCCTGGTTAGGATGAATAAAAAATAAGAAGTGGGGTCAGGGGACTAAAGGATAAACAATTGAAAATATTACTGATATGCAATACAACTGATAAGGTACAGTTTATCCTTCAAAATGAACATGGACTAAACAGTTGTATCTTGTTATATAATTTTACCTCTTCTTGAACCATGAACTTCTTGCTGAATACATTACGTGATTGATTAGTAACATTGGAAGCCATTGCACAGCAGAAGCCAATCCTGTCTCAAAGAGAAGTATAAGTAACTGTACCATTTCTATCCTTTTTATAATATCCCAAAAACTCCCCCAAACTGCTTAGCGGGGTCGAGTTTGAAACTCGAGCAATTGTACGATCTTATAAAAGTTGCTACATGCACAAGAAATTGACCCTCTGTTACCAATTGAAAGAGGCTTCGGTGAAGGATGCCAGTGCCACTCCTCCTACAATTGGTATAAGAGATGAAACCACCCACAAAGTTGGTATCTGCATCAGCAATGGTGAATTAGTGGTGAGTTTCGGCATATATCCAAGAACAAATTTATGTCATCAATCATATTCAGAAGTGTCTGCACTATTCCTTAGCCTGTTGCCATGTAGACAATAAATCTAAACAAAGGTTTTCTAAGTTCATAGTTAGTGGAAGAAAACCAACCAATCATCTAGTTCCTGTATCACAGAATCAAGCTCATAACTACTAAATTTGCAATGACTTGAAAAAAGAGAATCAAGCTCATAACTACTAACAAGAACGTGTTGATTAAACTACTCAAGCCATTCAAGAGATGGAACAGAAATTGAAAGAGCCCAAATTTCAAAGGCTTAATGCAATATTTTTGAACCCATCATAAGAGCATCCGAATGATGAGAATGGGAAAGAAAATTCATTACCTCGGCAAGAAACAGAGCCGAGAACAGAACAGTGAAAAATGGCTCCATAGCTTTGATTGTGTGAGTGAATGAAACCGCAACTTTTCCGAGACTGACGTTGGTCAACAAGTTGCCCAATGTGTGTGCCAAGGCCAAGGGTACGATTGCTGCAAACTGAGAAGTAATTTCATTGACAATTCACATAATCAAGTAAAGCAAATACGTGATCCTCTCAATTATTACGAAGTACCTGTGACCGACTAATCTTTGGTCTAGAATAGAGATTAAAGGCCCACACGAAGAGAATGATAAGAGTCCCACAGCCAGACTGAAAAGCTGTAACCGTCGCTGGAAATGGATAGACTTTCAGAACCTATGAAGAAGCTAATAGCCTTTAAATCCTAACTGTCTTTAGTAGCCAAACTCAACCATCTCATACCCACATTTTAATGCGCTATACACTTTTACGGCATGTTTACTAATACGTAATGAAAATAATCGTAGAGAAAAAAGATCTGAAGAGAAATGAGGGAGAGCAAAAAAAATTGGTTATTCCTATCCAGTTTCAGTGATTATGTGAGGGATGCATCATTCATCATAGCTTATGACTTAAATGAGTAAGTAAACACAATAGTATTCTCGTTTTCTGATAGTTCCAATATCTGCAAATGTTACTAATGCAAAACATACTAAAAAATCTTCTGAAGATATTTGGTGAAAAGGGACAAAAATTTTGGTAAAGCAAAGACACAAATTACCCAAAAAAGTGTATAAAAATCCCAATTCGGGAGAGAAAGTTTGTTTCTTTAGTTCCCAAGCTATGATGAACCAGAAGAATAAAGGAATAGAATTATACCCACTTGAAAGATTAAAAGATTCTCTCATTTGCTTATATTTTCTTGGCAACCAAACAACAATTTCAAAACAGTCATTTTCAATTAAAACATTTTATTTCTTAAAGCAACGGAAATTCCTCAACCACAAATTTCCCAAAATTGGAAACCGAAAGCAACAAGGTAGAAGAGTACAGCTTCCAAAAAAAAAAAAAAAGGCAGTTAGTACAAAAATGGAAAGTATAGGTAAAGTGAAGCTAACCTGTTTGTTAAAAATGTTGAAATAAATATTCAAAAGGTACCAAATTCCAAACATGGAACCAAGCTGCAAAGTCCGAGTCAACTCGCTCTGAGTGGCACCACCGTCCTCAGCGCTCTCCGGCACCGACGCGGCCCTCACTATCAAGTTGTCGTTTTTCCGGCTAGGAATGAGGAATGAAGCAGAGATTTGAACTTTGAAGCGCAAAGACGAAGAAGAAGAAGAAGAAAACGTGTCGAGAGATCTCTTCCATGAAATTCGACGAAGAGAATGGCGGTCGAGTTGTACCGAAGACGAAGAATGCGAAAGTAAGGCGAATTTAGGGTTAGGGTTGGGGTTTCGAGATGGAGGTTTTGGCAATGAAGCCGAAGAAGGAGACAGAGAAAGTACAGTGTTCTGCATTTTGTTTTGGGGGGTGTTTTTCAGAGAGAGAGAGAGAAAGAGAGAGAAAAAGAAGCTTTGTGGTCTTTAACGTTGCATGAGGAAGAACAGAGTCCGTAAAACGACGAGTCGTTTCAGCTGTTTTTGGTAACGAAGATTATTCTTGTGGTTCGTGTGCATTGAAGGTGTAATGTATGGACCACGATATAATAGTCAATATTGTTGTGACTGGTGGTGATGCAACGTTTTTTTGCCTTGATCTGTTTAGTTTCTAAACCTTATGTGATCAACTTAATAATTTGGTAATGAATTGACTCATGGAGATAGATAGCCTTTTTCCCTTAAAAAAAATAAACAAATAAAGGATAACCTTTCACGTGAGGACAAAAGGTGTTTTGTTCAAGGGAATATGGATAAATAAAATTTGGACATATACTAGCAATGTAATTTGAATCTCTAATCTTTAAATCTCCCATTTTTGGAGTCGGATGAATTGACAGTAACGCACGCTCTCATTAATAGAGTGATCTACAAGTGTGACAATTATTGTTGGATGCATTTAGTTTATTGTAATTTTTTTCTATTGTTTTAGTTTGCTGTTGTATTTCGTATTATTAATGAACCGACACATGCTTTAACTAAGTTTACTTTAGGAGTAGATGATAAGCTATATATTGTTAGAAATATTATCTTCTAATTGAATGAATTGAATCTACTCTTGTAAAAAGATTTTGTTTATTTATAATAGTAGATTCGTTCTTCTCCTTAGAAAAAAAAAATTGAAATGAAAGAAAATGAGGGAGAATAAGAAATTTATCGCTACCTAATTTTACTAATATATTAAGGATTTATCAAACATTTGTATTATAAATGTGTAACCAGATATATGAATGAATCCTTACACTTCCCTCTCTTCATTTTCATTATGGATTAGTAGACCTGACTTTAGCCTATTATTATAAAAATACATTGGAAAAAAAAAAAGAAAGTTTCTATGTATGGAGATGCCCACGCATGGATTAGAATTTGAAAGATCAACAAGTGACAGAATCATTTATTTTCATATTTGTATTGGCCTAGTTTTGGGTGGTGGTTACCAAGCAGAGCCAGTTGGATACCATGGATTTTATTATTATTATTACTATTATTATTTTTCTTGTGTACTAAATTTGCCGAGACAAATTTGTGGCTTTTAGTGTTTTTCAGATCCAAAGATCTTTATAGAGAAACAAAGGACGCAAGTGCTATTAGAGTTGCATACTTGCATACACAATTGAAAGTATTTTAGAGTACGTTGACTTCAAAGTTAAAAATGTTGATGAATGTGGTGACTCTCTTGTGAGAATCATTTATGATATACAAGAACGAAAAACTGAATTAGAACAATGAAAAATTTCACTGATACCTCTTGATTTATCTCAAAATCACGATTACATTCTTGGACTAGAAATATTCTAGAACTCGTAAAAATTCAGAATAAAATTATACAAACAATTCCTCCTATAGTTAAATTTGACTAAAATTTTACTTTTGACCATTATATTGTCGTTTAATTTAAAAATAACATAGCTAAGTAATGATTTACAGATTTTTCAATCCTTTTTAGACGGGCGGGTGTCATTATAACTAACTTTTATCCAGGGACTATAGCATAATGTTGACATAAATTAAGGTGTCAATTTGATTGTCACTTACAATAACAGGACTACAATAAGCACTCTTACATTTGAAGGTCTTTAATCAGGATGTAGTGTTGTACAACAATTAACAGCTCTAAAATGACATTGCCATACTCGAATTTTCCAAGACACAATCAATTTTGAGTTGTTTATACCGCAGGCAACCAATCTTGTGTTGAACAGGTCATTTCTCTATCACATTTGCCTCAATAAAATTTTTTAATAAAACATGGATCATAAGAATCACGGGTCAAAATTTGATATCAAGTGGTACAAAATTTTTGGAATGGTCAAAGACCAATTTACAAGAACAGAAATCTTTAGAATCTCGTACTAACATGCAAGGAGATACAATGTTTATGAGAGGCATTTGAGTCTGGCGAACGTCAAATAGCCTGTGTGACCTTTAGCCTCACCACATGGTCTAGCCATTGCTATGGAAGAACTTTGACTTTCCAGCACATTTCCTTCGCTTGATCGCTGTCGCCTCTTGCATGGAAGAGACCCAACAGAAACACCATCATCACCCTGGCAGCTGTCCATTTTCCCTTCTCGAACTTCATATGTGCGGAGGAGTACCTCGAATGTCCTTATGTCTGTATACAAGAAGATACATATACATTAAGTAAGCAATGAATTGCTTGACACACTGACTCAGCAGGTAAATCCAGAAGAACACAAAGCACTAAGGTCCAAGGCAATGGTTTATGAGAGCCTACCTGTAAAATTTGATCTTAGAGTTTCGCATGCTCGTTGAACCTGCTCAATACACGGGGAGAAGGAACACAAAATCCCATCTTCTTTCAACATTTTCCCTGCTGAAGGAATAGCCAGCCAGGGTTGAGGTAGGTCCAGAAAGACAGAATCTGCCATCCCAGACAATTCATTAGGAAATCCTTCACCCTGAATGTCTCTAACTCCTACAGTGACCAAGCTGCTTAAACCTGTTTTCTCAAAATCCTCCCTGTTAAAGTAAGACATCAGGTCATAAAGGAACGCTCTTTAGATACTCAACCACGTTTTAAAACCGAAAGAAAGTAGCCATTAACTTGCATTACAACTCATAATCCGAATCTAAATAACAGAAAAAGTTAGACCAGTATAAATCATACTAATCTATCAAAGTTCAGATTATGAAAGAATAAACTAGGCAATCCATAAATGACAAGTTTACTAATCTGTAATGAAAAGAATCGTAAAGGGAAGGAGTTGGGAGAGGAATGAAAAGAATAAAAAATTGATCAATTCCTTCCCAATGTCACTAATTCAGTGATGAATTCACCAAAATTTGTATTCTAAATATGTAGGTAAAACACAAGAATGGATAGGAAAGGAAACACTTCCCTTATTCTATTCTCATTATGGCAAGTACATAATTTCATTAACTACCTAGCCGAGTCAGCCCTTTGTTCATGGAAATCAAATGTATAGACATGCCCTGTTGGAGCCACTGCTCTTGCAAGTGATGTAGTTAAAGACCCACTTCCAGTTCCTGACTCGAGAACAACACAGCCAGGAACTGCTTCCAAAAACATAATCACAAAGCTAATATCTGCAATATAGAGGATCTGGGTTCTGTGACTTAAAACCAGAGTCCATAACTCTGGAGTTGGAGCCAACAAATAAATGAAACCACCCTTGTTGCTGAACACCTTGGTCCCAAAGGGCTTACCAACCCAATCTGAATGTTTAAATACCCCAAATCGATTCTGGAGTACTGCACCCTCACATACTTTAACAGCTTTCATATTGTCATGCCTCTCATAAGTTATGACCAAATCTCCATAACTAATACAACGATTAAAAGATAACTTCTTTGAAGAATCAAGTGCAAGCATCGTTTTAAAAATCTGAAAACAAAACCCAAAAGAAAAAAAAAAATCGATAAATACAGATTGTTAACCAAAACAAAGATAAACTGTATTATATACAGAAGCAGCTAGTCAAATATACATATTTGAATCATATAAACAGAAAAAGTGATGTATTTATTAATGCCGTGTAGGAAATTGAAGCATAAAAGCAACCCATTGCATGAAAAGCCAAATATTAAATGGGAACTCGCAAATTAATCATATTCTCACACACTATACAGTATACAGCATAGATTGACTGAAAAAAAGTTACGGAATGAATAAAAAAAATAAAAAATTACAAGGGTGAGTGAGGAAGAAAACCCCAGTACTAAACAGGAACAAATTCAAAGCAAAATTCAGTTAATGGGGAAAAAAATTAAAATAAAAATTGGGTGTAGGAAAAGTAAGCTTCAAATTACCACCAAAAAAAAAAAAGTAAAAAAGAATAATAATGGGGTACCTTGAAATTTGAGAGTTTGTAATGATGCAAGATGGGTCTGTTACGAGAAAGCGAGAGCTGCGACTGTTGTTTGAACTTCGAAGAAGCTGTCTGGGAGACGACTGCGGAGCTGAGATGGATCGACGAGTAAGCTGCCTGAGGGAAGTAGAAGGAGAAGGAGAACGAGAAGGGAACAATGGGCTAGGGCTTTGTGAAAAGCCAGGCCTGGGCCTGTATGGGCCAGAACCTCTGAAACAATTGGTTAGACCCAGTGCCCATTTTTGGGACGGGTATTTCCGACCTGCCCTTTGTTTTTTCAAATTGATTAAGTTGTTGTCCGTTTTTTCAAGGGATTTCTTACAAAATTCTAGGCCCAAAATACCAAAAATTGAAAAATTTCAGATTGGCTCTTTTTTTGGAAAAATGACACCCACCACTATATTTCAAGAAAAAATTCCAAAAATACAGTCCCTGACATTCAACATACTTTTATACGATCTTTTTTTTTTCTTTTCTTTTTTTTTTCAATACCACATCCAGCTAAACTAAAAACTACACAGTAGCTTCTTCCCTCACACCACATCGAAAGGGGATTTCAATGTCTCTCTCCAAAAAAATTATGCTCCATAGGCCAAAAATTTCTAATTTATCAGCCCACTATACAAACCCCTTCTATCATTTCTACTGTCATCTCAACAATCTTTGCTCAGGCGGAGCCATTCTAATTCGATGTGGTGGTCCAGTTCGCGAAGAAGCTCCATGATCGTTCTCAGTAGTCCTGGTCCTGGTTTAAAAGGGAAAGAAAAGTCAAAGAGGGAAGGCAATCTAGATGGATTCTCGTCTACTTTCTTCACTCATGACATCTCACGGTGCTCCTTCAGTTATGGATGTATTGATTTCAGTAACTTTAAGCTTTGGTTTCATTTTCATTTTTGGGTTTAAATTTGTATGAGTCATTTCTTATGATTGAAAAGATTACTAATTTCGTAGTTTCATATGATTTACTTAGCTACAAGGTATTCTGTAAAATAGAAACTGCGATAGTTTCCAGGAAACTTTCTTGGTTTCCTGTGATTTACTTAGCTACAGGGCATTCTGCTAAAAGAAACCACAATGATTTCCAGGAAACCTTCGTAGTTTCTAGGAAACTAATGTGTAGTTGACTGTTATTCAAAAAGAAACCACAATAGTTTTTAGGAAATTTTTATAGTTTCCTGTGATTTACTTAGCTACAGGGCAATTTGCTAAAAAAAAAAAAACCACGATGGTTTCCTATAATTTATTTAGCTACAAGACATTCTGCAAAAAGAAAATCACAATGGTTTCCCAGAAATGTTCATAGTTTCATGTGATTTACTTACGTACAAGATATTCGGAAACCACGATGGTTTCCTGTGATTTATTTAGCTACAAAACATTCTGCAAAAAGGAAACCACAATGATTTCCTAGAAATGTTCATGGTTTCATGTAATTTACTTACGTACAGGATATTCGGCTAAAGGAAACCAAAATGGTTTCCAGGAAACCTTTGTACTTTCCTGTGATTTACTTACGTACATGGCTTTCGGCTAAAGGAAACTAAACTAGTTTCCAGGAAATCTTTGCGGTTTCCTGTAATTTACTTACTTACATAACTATTCTGCTAGCAGGAAACTAAATTAAACCAAATTAGTTTCCAGAAAACCTTTGTAGTTTCGTATTAAAAAAAAAATGACTTATTTACTAAAATGCCACCGCGTTTTCTAATTTTCAAAGTATTTAGAAAAGTACCATAAAAAGGTCGTACGGATTTTTATTATTTTTGAAAGGTCGTAAATTTGGTATTATTTTTTGAAAAATAGGTATAAGTGTCCAAAACCCTTTTTTTTTTTAAAAAAAAAATCCCGGATTGATTTCAAAATATATCACTTTAAAANATAATATTTCTTTCAAAATTGGTTCAACGGTACTTGAGGTAATCAGTTAGGTTACTTGCGGTAATCAATACAGTTATGTAAAGTAACTAATTAAGTTACCTCAGGTAACTCGACTAGCTACCTCGACTAGCTACCTTAAGTATCTCATCAATTAATAAAAATGGTATTTTTATAATTGAATTCAGGATTTTCATAACAATCTCAAATTCTGGCATTTTTCAATTTTTTTGAAAAATTATCATAAAAAATCAAATTTCCTCTTTCAACTATGCTCCCAATTTTACCCTTGGACTTCGGTCAATAACGTTCATTTCCCTCTTCGGCTCTTGCATAAGGCTCTCTCTCGCTCTCTCTCTCTTTTCCCTCTTCATCTTCTTTGTTGGGTCTCTCTCGCTTTCTATGTCCATTTTTTCCATGCACATTCTCTCTCTTTTCTCGTCGATCACGCACGCGCGCACACACACACATTGTCTCTCTCTTCCCTTCTCTTTGTGATTCGGTCTCTGCTGTTATCTTCTTCATTGGGTCTCTCTCTCTCTCTCTCTCTCCCCTTCTCTTCGTGATTTGGTCACTGCCGTTATCTTCTTTATTAAGCCTTTCTATGGTCAATTGTTAAAGTATTATGTTGATTTTTGTTAATTTTGAGATTTTTTTTCTACATTATTGTTTTTGTTTGTAATAGTTTTAGTATTTCTTGATTTTTATATATTTAACCCTTTTTTATGGGCTATTCGTATTCTTGATTTTTGTTTATTTGAGAAATCTATGATGTTTTTGTTTATTTCAAGTTTTCATGCTTTTTCTTTTCTTTTTTGTGTACATTTTCTTTGATTGTGTGTTATCTTTTTTTTAAATTTTAGTTTACTATATGCATTTGGCGGGATAATACTTATTAAGTCTTAATTTATATACAACTTAGTGATATATTCTACTTATTGTAATTGGAGTACTTTGTAAGGAGACATGGATATTTTTTATCGATTTTGTTATAAGTTTATTAAGTTAACAAATTATTAGTTCATCTTTAAATTGTATACAATGGGGCATAGAAAGGTGAAATTTTAAACCATTAGTTTACTATTATAAATGTTAGCTAGCATGAAAATGGGTACAAGGGTGAGTCTTTTGGAACATGTCCCAATCTAGGTATATGAAGTTTCTCATCCAAAGGCTATTATATGCACAATGCACCGTGTGACACGCTTGGAGCTAAGATTGTCATCTTTAAATTTCCCCTTGAAATGCTTTCTGATAAAAGCTTTTAATGCCTTATAATAAGCTTTTGCTAGCTCAACTCAGCCAACATGTTCCTCCGATACTAACTCAAGCAACTGAAACACATCCGATAATGAGAGCAGACACACAAATTAATATGTATAAGACATAATTATACTAGGAACTCAAGTAGAGAAAACATTCTTAAGTTACATATTCAAAATAAGCCTAAAAATTCACAAACTTTAACAGTCTTAGTAATAAATTGAAAACAAAAGTAATAACTAGAAAACGATAGAAGTAGAAGAGAAAAAAATACCTTGTCAGAATCCATAAGTTTTAGAATATCTTTATAATATTTTCTTTTCTTTTCCTTTAATTTAACATATTTGGTTGATGTCTTGAAAATATGAAACACATCTGGACCCAAGCCTTGGAATGATATCAAAATCCAAAACTTGCAAAACCCAAGGGAATCTACAAACTTTATAACTTGTCTTTGTCTTCAAATTCTTCTTATTACTTAAAGCTTTTCACAAATATTTGAGGGTCTCATCATAACATAATCAATCACAAGGATAATCCTCAAATTTTACTTCATTATCAATATCTCTTACTAATCAAAAAATTTTCAACCATAAAAATTTTTGTTAATTTTGCTGCATCTTCATCATTGCTAATCTTTTGAGCACTTAAGAAATCTTTCAACTCACTTCTGGTTATATTACTTTAAATCAAAACCAGACTAATTTTACTCATAACCCTCCCACTATGCCAATTTTGTTTCGATATAACAAATTCAACATCCTACAAAAAAGTTTACATTATTTTAGAATATAATATACCTTTATTGTTTTATTTTTTATTTCTTAATAACTAGTTCTTTAGTACTATTTCTCATAAAAGATCTACATCAACAATATACATTATAGAGAACATGACTATACTAATTAAAAAAAAATTAGTTATTTAGATTTATGTAAACAATTGATTTACTCTATTGGACATATATTAAAATATAAACAACATACGTATAGATATAAAAGAATTTTTTCAATGTGTTTACATTTATATATTAGTAGTATACATTATAAAGAACAAGACTAAAAATACAATTTTACCTTAGTTTTAATGTCTCAACTGCTTTCTTATTTTTATTATGCTTCCCCTTTTTCTTAGCCTTTTTTTGGTATAAGGGATGAGTGGAAGGATGAAGAAGGTTAGAGGGAGAGAAGTAGATCTTCCTCTATTTAGTGGAAGGGAGAGATGGAGAAAGAGGAGAAGTAGAGGGGGGAAGTCTCCCTTTGGGCCCACAAAATCTTATCCTTTCAACTTTGGAAGGATTTGAGAGAAATGAAGAAAAAAAAAGAGGGATTGATATATATACCCTCTAAAATAATTATAAAATAAATATTATAGTAATTTCATGAATAAATAATCTCCATCCTTATTATCACTCTCCTCTTCCTCCTTCACATTCTTTATCTTTCATTAGTTACCTATACTTCCTATTCTTTCTCCCTCCTACCAAACGTAGTCTTAGAGCTAACAACTTTAATTTTTTGCCTTTTACTCTTGTATGAAGATGTAGTTTTTACCATCTTTTAGTTCATTGCAAAAAATAAAAATAAAAAAAAAAAATTTTTGAACAATAAACATAAGAATGAGATTATACATAAATGAATATAAATATTTCAGCAAGGTAATCCTATATTTATGTAAAGACTATCTAATTAATTTAAACAAGAAGCTTACAGTTTTTAATATAAAACTACTTGTATACATTTCCAGATATTTCTACATGTTGTAAAATCTTATCTTCGTATGTCTCATATGTGAGTGATGATGAATTTGGTCACATTTAGCTAATATTTATAACTGTAAACTAATGGTTTATAGTTTTCACCTCTCTATGCCCCATTGTATATAATTTAAAGATGTTATTAGTATTTTGACATAAAATAGATGTAATCTGTGTCATTTTTCCAAGCAAATATTTTTAATATAAGTGATAGATAATATAGCAAAAGTTCGGTGGTCTTCCCCTACAAGTAATAACTTCTTAATATTTATTAAGATGCCTTATATTTGAATTTTGAGGTTTATTTAAAGATGCATGTATGCATTATTTATCTATCATTTATTTTTTCCATACATGAATGAATGTAATATTGTGTATCTTGAAAATTTTCCAAATAATAGGTAGAACTACTCTATTTTGAATATGTAATTTAAAGAATGTTTTCTCTACTCGAGTTTCAAGTATATTTATGTTTTCTACATATTAATTTGTTGTTTGCTCTAATTATATGATATAGTCAGTTGCTTGAGTTAGTATCGAAGGAACATGTTGGCCGAGTTGAGCTAGCAAAAGCTTATTACAAGGCACTAAAAGCTTCTATTAGAAAACATTTCAAAGGAAATTTAAATATGATAATCTTGGCTCTATTAGAAAACATTTCAAAGGGAAACTTAAATATGATAATCTTGGCTCCAAGGGTGTCACACAGTGCATTGTGCATATAATAGCCTTTGGATGGAAAACTTCATACAGCCAGATACGCGCGAAGCTAGGAATCTAACTTAGAGGGGGCAAAAATCAAAATTTAGTTAAATTTTAAGAAGGCCTAACTCAAAAGTTGAGGGGCGTACTTGAAATTTTACAAGTTTAGGGGAAAGGGAGAGGGAGGCAAGACTAAATTTAAATAAGAGAATGACTAATTTTAGAAAAAAAATTACATATTACTTACAAGAAAAATAAAATTCAGAGGAGACAATTGCCCTCTCTGGACCCCATATAACTCTGCTCCTGCGACCCAAATTAGGACATGTTCCAATCAACTCACCCTTGTACCCATTTCCATGCTAGCTAACATTTATAATCGTAAACTAATGGTTTACAATTTCACCCCTCTATGCCCTATTATATACGCTTTAAAGATGAACTAATAATTTGTTAACTTAAAAAACTTACAACAAAAATCATTAAAAAAATCCATATCTCCTTACAAATTACTCCAACTACAATCAGTAGAATATATCATTAGGTTGTATACAGACTCATACCTAATAAGTATTATACTGCCAAATGTATATAGTAAACTTAAAAAAAAAAAAGAGAACACATAAACAAAGAAAATACACCAAAAAAAAGGAAAAAGAAAAACCATGAGAACTTGAAATAAACAAAAACATTATAGATTTCTCAAATAAACAAAAATCAAGACGAATAATACACAAAAAAGGTTTAAAATATACAAAAATATAAAAAAAATTACTAAAATCATAACAAACATAATGCTGAAAAAAAATCTTCAAAATAAACAAAAATTAACATAATACCTGAACAATTGACCATAGAAATACTCAATGAAGAAGATAACGTCGACGACCAAATTACGAAGAGAAAAAGAAAGAGAGAGTAATCGATGAGAAATGTAGGAGAGTGAGTATAGAAAAAATGGACATAAGAAGCAAGAACGACCCAACGAAGAAGATGAAGAGTAAAGAGAGAGAAACCCAATGACTGTTACAGATTTGATTCTAAAGACCAAGGATAAAATTGAAAGTATAGTTGAAAAAATGGGTAGCAACTTATTCAATTTTAAAAAACGGGCAGGTTAGATATACCCAGTCCAAAAAGGGGCACTGGGTCTAATATCAACCGAAAGATCCTCGAAACTTTGAATGACCATGGTTCAAAGAAGAGAAAAGGACATGGATAGGATTAGTTTGGCCCCTAGTTGATATTTTGAGGACTTGCAAGTTTTTTTGACATGGATAGGACCAATTTTTTGACTTGATGGAGAGAGAAATAAAAACATTCTAAAATTGCCCCTCTTGTCATTTCTTTCTTCTCTTTTATTTCTTATCTTTCTTCTTTGCCATTTCATTTCATTTTCTCCATTATTGCAGTGTTCTTTCTTTTTTCTCCTCTGTTACCTTTTGTTCAGATTGAAGTTTAAGAAACCAGGAACAAATCAAAGCTTGTTTGTTAAATATTGGAGAGTTTTGGTATTTAAGGGTAAGGTAAAAATATGTATTCTATGAACGAAAGCTTTGATAATGACTTATCAACGTTTTGAAGGGGGTTTATAATAGTGATCTGGAAATTATTGTGCTGAAATAATTATTTTTTTTTTTACTGAACTATTCATCTTCTTCGTAATAGTGATCTAGACGTCACAGGTCAAGTAGTCCTTGACTACGTGGTCAAGTAGTTCATGACCTCATGGTAAGAACTACTTTACCTGTGGTCAAGTACTACTTGACGTATGTCAAGGACTACCTATTTGGCCCCAGGTCACGTAATAGTCAAGTAGTACTTGACCTGAGGTCAACAATGATTACTTAATCTGAAACAACAGCCAACAAAAATATAAATAGGGACTTAGATGGGCTATTCTTCTTCGGCAATGGGGGCTTAGATGGTAATCGTCCTTCCAATTGACGTCGTGGCTAAAGATTTTGTCAACTCTTTATATTTGGCCGACCTAGTTTTTACCATTCTAGGACTTTACATGCTCATTTAAATAAGAAGAATCAATCAAAGAGGTTAAATACTGACTTCAGTGAACATTTTTTGAGTTTAAGGGCAGTTTTCGTAGTCGGATATACAGAACTCTGCATACTTAGTAATAAATAAATTACAGTTCCGGTTGTAAAATGAGAAAATAAATATTAAGTTAAATCAACTAAATGAATTGATCGAGTATACAACATATCAAGTTTTATTTGACTTAAGATCAAGTACATTTGATCCCCAGTTAGGTAAATGATTCATGACTTCATGTAATTAAAAATTTGTAATAAGGTCAAGATCCACTTGACCTAAAATTAAGAAGTACTTGACCTTAGGTCAAGTCGATCTTAACATTTTCTGAGGTCAAATGAAACTTGACCTTTGCTGAGATCAACTGGAGAGAAATTTATGGGGAATTGTGTTGACCTTAGACCTTTGATGGGATCATATCAATCAAGGGTTATATCAACTTTTCTGTAGTGTTGGCTGAGGATTTGGTTAGGGTATTTTAGTCTTTTAATTTGCGTGGAACTCAATGTTTAGTCCTATAAAATTTATTATTGGAGTTAGTCTTAAAAGTGTCCATAAGGGGTGAAAAGAGTCCTATCCATGTCCTTTTCTCTTCAAAGAGACGAAAATTTGGGTATTTAAGCACCTCCAATGGGAGTGCTATTTGGTGTGCGTATGCCAAATTTGGCATTTCTTCAATAAACCTTGCTCCAATTGTATGCCAAATTTGGGACTTTATTTCGACATATGCCAAATTTTGGCACACCTTCAATATACAAAAATGTCATCCAAATTTACACATATCACCTTATAATTGCATAAATGTTATTGTTATAGCTACATAACTGCCATTAATCATATAAAGAGAGCGATATTATTTTAGTAAAGCCCCAAATTATTTCTTTTCATTTATATTTTCCCCTATTTTGCCTATAAATTGGAGTTAGTATATTAATAATGTGATAATAAATTTATTTTCTTTTTAGTTTGTTCAAAATATAGTAATGGTTAAATTGTTAATTGGAGCTGGTCAAAAAAACATATTTATCTTATTTTGCCTATAAATTGGAGGGTTCCTATTCTCCATTCGTCTCTCTTTCTCTCGTCTTTCTCTCGTCTTTAATCTCTCTTTCTCTTTATTTCTATCTATAGAAAAAATATTTCTATATGGATAAAACACAAATTAAACGTGATTAAATTTTTTTTTATTTATATTTTTTCTCTCTTTCCCCTATAAATTGGAAATAGTTAAATATTAAGATGTGATCTAAATCTTTTAATCCGTATAAATACAGCGATGGTTGGTTGCTAATAAATATTTATAATTCAAATATGTAAAATATGAATTCTATATAATATGGCATTTTTTATAGCACACACTCGTTGGAGCAAAATAAAGGCAAAATAAAGGCATTAGCACTTGCACTGGAGAAGTTAGCTAGGAGTGACATTCGGCGTTAGTGTTGATAAAAATAATGAGCGATCAAAAGGCCATTTGTATACCCCATCCCAGTGGTGAAAAATCTGATAACAAATCTCATTAACCCGCGTTCAAGTGTGTTCACTTTCTAATATTTTCTCCTTCAGGCAAATATTAACTCGAAGCTTATAAATTTCCACCGTATAAATCTGTTTGTTTAAATTATTTACGAACAACACTTGTTTATTAGCGCACTGGAGCGGAGCCCTGTCTTCACCATATTCATTAGTAACTAGTAAGTACCTAAATAAAGACGTGTGATCTTTCTCTGATAAAAAATTGTTCCCTTTGGTCCGTTCATCCGCTTAGAATTTACATTCCACGTTAGAATAGGTAGAAAAATCTAATGGAACACGTAGTCTAGAGAAACATAAAAAATGCTAGAGTAACAAATAAAAAAAGATACGTTTCAACATCAACACAGACAATACCGCAGATAATCACAAACACCAATAAACGTCTTACAAGTTAGCAACATGACAATATTGTTAAACTAACAAGACATTATAACGAAACGCATTAACTCATGAACATGCTAATCACGATGTTAAACTACAGGACAGGATGACCATTTTACAAACTCTGTTAAAGAATTAAAACCTATCCAACACTAATGAGCACATTACTGCAGCATTAAACAAAGTATATTCGTTCAAGAAAGAAAAATATAATGCCCAAAGTTCCAAACCCAACCAATATAATTAGCCATGAGAGTCACTCACCAGACCCCCTTTTCCATCAGTGTGCATGCTAAAAATAGTATTGATAATGTGCATGTCAAAAGTTACTGACTACCCGATACTACAGGAATCATCAAAAACCATGTTCAATGGTTTTCAAGATCAAAAATATAATCGTTGTATGTAAAATTTCTCACCGGCCTGACAACTATAAGCTAACAATTTGTGAGATCAGCTATAGCAGAAGAACTCCATCTTAACTACCAAATGCACACATATTCAAGGAAAGAACCATCTTAACCAACTATTGAAACTACAAAAATAAGTTTTCAAAATCTGAATTCAGAACAATATGAACAAAATCATTCTGGCCAATACAGACAGAAAGACCAAATACAGAAGTCCGACAAAAGCAAATACCACCGAGGTAAGTGTTATGATCAACAAATGACTACATAAATCCACGTATTGTAACTATTAAGGTAATCTATTCTGCCAGAGAAAACGTTACCTATTCATTAGATTAAAATCAAAGGCAAACAAGTACATTAAAAAGCTGTAAAAGAGATTCAAGGGACAAGCCAAAACAGATACCTATGTATTCAACCGAAACAAAGCTACTAACTTCAGCTGACTAACATCCCACAATTTGTTGTTTCAGGCTTTCAGCACAATTGAAGTCTTAATCATTTTTCAGATGGGCTACACAGAAACTATACATTCCATCACTTCAGAGCTTAGAAAAATGAAATGCACTACATTAACTCAAGCAAACAACAAAATAAATAAATGCAGACGAGCCATGAGCCTCATTTCAAAATAACACCACAAAATTAATCATATCTCGCTAATTTCGATCTGTGCTATGGGCTTGACCGTACAAAATTCAAATACATATCAAACCCATCAAATTACGATATCCATAAGATATGATCAACTATCTATTGATATCAAACTTAACCATAAAGTTCATTCAAAACTGAATCGAAATCCACATAGAAATCTTCCATTAAAACAAAATTCCCATCTAATAAAAGAAACAATAAAATTCAGAAAAGGATTACCCAATAAAGGCTATCCATTAAAGTCAGCTTCTTCTAATCGCCACCAGCCTTCTGGTACACATAAGTCAACCCACACTTGCCGCAGTAATGGCGGTCAAAATGGTTGGCCATGAAAGTCCCAGCTCCGCATTCGGCGTTAGGGCACTCCTTCCTCAACCTCTGAACCTTCCCAGAATCATCAACCTTGTAGAATTGGAGCACGGCGAGCTTGACCTTCTTCTTCTTGTGCTTGATCTTTTTGGGCTTGGTGTAGGTCTTCTTCTTCCTCTTCTTGGCTCCACCCCTGAGACGGAGAACCAGGTGGAGGGTCGATTCCTTCTGGATGTTGTAATCGGCGAGCGTACGGCCGTCCTCGAGCTGCTTTCCGGCGAAGATCAGGCGCTGCTGGTCTGGGGGGATCCCCTCCTTGTCCTGGATCTTCGACTTCACATTGTCGATGGTGTCAGAGGACTCGACCTCTAGGGTTATGGTCTTACCCGTTAGGGTTTTCACGAAGATCTGCATGGTTGGTTCTGATGGTTGGGCGAGCGAGGAAGAAGACGATGCTATATAAGGAGTCGGATGTGTGCGAATTAGGGTTTTGGAAATTGGAAGGAACAGCCGTGTTCTCGGCCTGTGGATTGGGATATTTTATGGGCCTGGGCCGGATCCGGAAATGAATTGGGAAATTATGGAGACTACGAGTGTTTTGCCTCCACTTTATTTTTCTAGGAGTATTTTTAAGAATTTCTTTTCTATGAGCAAAAAATTACATTTCTAACAACTTTTAGAAAGAAAAAAAGATGCTCATTCTGAAAATTTCCTTATGTGATATCAAATTGTATGACCATCTGTCACGATTTTTTGACAACTTGTCATCTCAATTTTGTTTTCCATTTTTTTAAGGAAATTTTGTTTTCCATTGTTACTAACTTCGTGATTAGAAGTGGCAATGAATTGTGACTCATGGTCATAATTTTGAGACTCAAGTTCACAGTATATTTTATATTGTTACGAACATTGTGGGATTATGTTACCGTAATTTGTACAATCTTAACATGTTATCATGATTTGCGACTAGGGGTGGCAATTTAGGTCACGACACGATAACACGACTCGAAAACGACACGAAGTTAGCAGATTTGGGTTTCTCTTAAACAGGTACAGGTCAAAACAGGTTAAACCCGATTAAACACGATTAAATAATAGGTCATTAGCAAGTTAACCTGTTAAACCCGAAATTGACCCGTTTAACACGATTAAATTTTTTGAGACATTGTATTATCTTGTGTGTACCAAGACTTAAAACTTCCCTTTTATGTTTTATGTACTAAAACTTGAAAGTTTTATTTTGGTTTTAAACTTTGGATTGTGTGTTTTATTTATTTGATTATGGTTGCTTGGTTATATTGGAAATATAAAATAAGTTAATAGATTATATCAAATTATATTAAAAATGTGAAATATGTTAATATGTTAAAATTAATAGGTTAATACGTTATGTCAAGTTGAACTAAATACAACATATTTAACATTAACATGTTAAATTGAGTTCAATTAACGGGTTAACAGTATACATGTTAGCAGATCGTGTTACGTTGGACACGATCTGAACACGACCTATTTAAATAACGTGTTAAATGTGTTGCTCACAGGTTAACCTGTTTATTTAGCGTGTCGAGTGTGGGTTTACAAATCATGACACGAATAATAAACGTGTCGGGTTTGGGTTTGGTAATTGCTCGTTATATATATGCCTCGACACGACACGAATATGACACGACAACACGAATTACCACCCCTATTTGCGACTCTTAGTCATAAAATTTGTGTCGGCCTTACAAAAAGAATATAAGTATTCCCTATTAGCCAACAATGGCTTAGTTTCATTTGTCTAATACAAATCTAATTTTACAATAAAAATTATGATATTTTCTCTATTAGTAGTCAATATATTTGATACCAACAGTTACATAATTCATGACAGTCATAATTTTATGCTATGTAACCTTGATTTGTGACTGCCAGTCACAAAATTTGTGTATATCTTACAAAAGTAAAATAAGCATTCACATTAGATAATAAATTCAATGGCTTTATATATATGTGTGTGTGTGTGATACCAACACACATAATTCATGACAGTTATAATTTTGTAGATTTGTGACTGTTATTCACAATATTTGTGTCTGTCTTAAAAAAATTATCACAATTTATCATATAGTTTAAAGTCAAATTTTGTGACAATCCAATGCACAGAAAACTGTCATTGGTATAAATCAATCCAACACACAGAAATATCAGTCCCAAAATCCATTTGTAGTAACAAACTCAGTCCAAAATTATTCCAAAAACACATAACATTACACCTTTCTCTTGTCACTATTCTTCGTGCACAATTTGTGGCGATTCAACATACAGAAAACTGTCATTGTCACAAATCAATCTAACACACATTAAAATCAGTCTCAAAATCCATTTGTAGTCACAAATTCAGTCCAAAATCATTTCAAAAACACACAACATTCCACTCATTGATTATTACATACTGAAATATTCAATTCTTAACACAAACAGGAGGCCATCAACGAGTAACAACTTCATCCAGATAATTCATCAAATACATGAAAGTCATTACAGAACTACAAAGTGAAAAAAACTTCATTCAGGCAATTTATCAAGCAGAAGGTAGAAAAAGCATAACAAAGAGTTAAAAACTAGCGAAAAAAAGGTAGGTAGACATTTTTTCTCCGAAACTTGCACTGAAATACCATGTTATCCTTGCCCCGAAGCTTGCACTGTCACGATGAAGTCGACGACGATGAGCTGTACCGTTTTTGCGAGAAAGTTCTTGGTGGTCGCTCAAGCTAGAGCTGAGATGTATGCGGCTCGAGATGGATTTGTCGGTGGAGAGCTTGTAGCTGGAGACGAAGATATAGACGAGGCTGCTCGAACTGGTGGCCCAAGTCGAAGCCTCGGGAGCGGCGGAGATTGGCTTGGTTGGTGTCCTTTAGGACCGAGTCGACTCGGCGAGTTTGCAAGAGTGGTAGGTAGGAGGAAGCATCGGAGGAGATGGATGTGGGTTGGGCTTGGTTAGCTTGGGAGGGTCGAGTGATCGGGTTAAGCTCGGCGGCTTGGGTGGCCATTGGAGGAGAAATAAGAGGTTTCGGTTTGGGTTGGGAGAGGAGAGTTTGGTGTTGGGTGATTTTAACTGGGAGGATATTTTAGTCTTTTGGCTTCTATGGGACTCCTAGAAACAGAATTTTGAAAATCACTCCCAAAACAGTAAAAAAAAGGGGCAAAACACTCATACTCCCCTTAACTTTCCAAATGAATTGGATTCTATAGTAGGCCCATTTTTGTTGTGGATGCTAAGGTACAGCTACAACTACAAGTCGTTTAGGTTGTTAACGAGATCATCAGCTTTTGAACAAGAACGACATGTCGTTTATTATCTTGTACACCATGTCGTTCTCCTATGTTAAACGATTTGTCACTCTGATAGAGAAACAAACAAAATATTGCTCTTTTTCATTGATCTAGTCTCAAATACTCTTCTAAGTTTCAAAAAAGACACATAATATATATGCTAATTATAGTTACGTTAAAATAGCGTTGGCACCACTTATGACACTTTCATTTTGAACATCTTTGACCGATAAAAGTAATTTGGGAAACCAAAAAAGGAACGTCATTGATTTCCATCTTAGAGAAAAACTACATGTCATTTCATGAAGTAAAATTCCAAACTTTACAGGAAAATGAGTAGTTAAATCTCAAAAAGGATAAGAAGAAATCGTTGCCTGGACTGGATATGGTAGAGCCAAATTTAATATTCGACAGAATAAAATTGGTCACCGTCATACTCAACATCTTAATCCAGAAGACATGAATTTAAGGAGAGGGAATATAAAAAAAAAGGCTGAGTCGGCTAAGAGTCTAAAGACCTCCTCTCCTGCTTCACATTTCTGCTTCGTTAAACAAGTTTTCCCTTGGAGTTGGACCCTTTCTTCCCCTGTAAGTAACTGTAACGGTGTAACCCTTTGCTCATTCCTTTTCTTTTTAAAAAGGAAAAAATGGATAATTATGATGAACTGGGAAATGGTTTGGTTTTTTTGTTTTTTTTGCACCCAAAATTGCATAACTTTCAGTGTTCGGAAACAAGTAAATGAATCAAAGAAAACTTTTTTTTTTTTTCCGGGTTGTTGGATGATGAATCATGATTTTCCATTTTATATAGCAAGATCATGCAGCTAGAGGTAATGGCTGACACTACAACTCTGAGTTACTGGTTGAATTGGAGAGTCTTGCTATGCTCAGTTTGGGTATTGACACCTATGGTTATAGCTTTATTGATCATATGGAAATATGAAGGCCCCAACCATTTGAAATCTGACACAGGAGTAATTGAGCAGCCTCTATACGACAATGAAGCATGGAGACCAAGCCTTAAACAAATCCACCCACTTTGGTTGTTGGGCTATCGGCTTTTTGCATTCTTTCTACTCTTAGCAACATTAATCTTCAAAATTGTCATTAATGGAGTTGGGATATTTCTCTATTATACTCAGTAAGCATTTTCTTATGTTCGAGCTCAAGGCTTATCACTCCTCTGCTTACATCTCTTTTTGGATGCTTTTACTTCTTATTCACGTGGCAAGTGAATGGTTTAAGTTTTAGCCTTACTACATTTTTAATTTTGTGATGTATTTTGGATGATGAACAGATGGACTTTTACCTTACTTATCATTTATTTTGGGGTATGCTTTCTTACTTTGAATTTTCTTGTTGCAACATATCTTATTTTAGTCAATATGTGTAATTTCTGTAATGTAAAATTGCAGTCAAAGAAACCGGTAATTATATTCCAAAATATTCATTGCAATAATTTGAAGTGACCTCTAATATCTTCTGTTTGTGTTTTCTTTTTAACTTTTCTTGTAGTGTGGCTCCCTGCTCTGTGCTTATGGCTGTTACCGGTATAGTCTAAGGAGCTTAAGTTCAAATATTTCTCATGTCGAAAGAGATATGGAGCAAGGATCAAACTTGCCTCTCATGTGCAAGGAAACCACAAATATGTTCAGAGGGAGAAACTTATCAAATCCAGAAAAGGATGACCATTATATTTTCCGACATCCAGAGATTTTGACTTACGTCTTTGAGATTATATTTCAGGTTATTTCTTTTCAACAATTTGTTATTGCTTGTTAGTTGAACAGGAGGTTACTTAATAGGCTTCGGTCTATAATATTTAGTTGGACGGCCACAGAAAATAAAAATCTGTCCTCGTCTGAATTTGTTCCATTTCCATATTAACAAATATGGTTTGCATATGTGTTCTCATCTGGATTTATTCCTTTGATTTTCTATTCCTTATGTCACTTATCTCAAGCTGTGAGACATGTTGAAAAACTTATTTTAGTAGCAAATGAAACCTGTCATTTGATGATTTTTTATCTTTTAGTTTGGGATAGGATTGTCAGCCATTCAAGAAGATTTATTTTTAGGTTGAGTTAATTATGAAGATTGTTCTTACGTTTGAAGTTGAAAAGCTATAAACTTCCTTAAAAAATGTAAGGCTGAACCTTGTGGCTGCGCACTTACACTAAACTCATATTGTCACTTCCTTTAATACGTCGTGAACAGATGAATGCTGGTGCAGTGATGCTTACTGATTCTGTCTATTGGTTTATTATATTTCCATTTCTTACCATCCAAGACTACCATCTAAGTTTTGTAAGTACCATGTATTTCTCTATTCCACCTTTTTTGTCTATTATTTATTGCTTTTTCTTTATTTTTTTGTTTTTTTTTTTTTTAAGTTTATATCATATCTGAAAATTTCTACCTCTCACCATTTTATGCAGATGACTGTGGACATGCATACGGTCAATGTCATTTTACTCCTTGGTGATACAGCTTTGAATTGCTTGGTAAATAGTTTTGGTTCTATTCCCATATAAGATTCACTTATCCTATATTTTCTTCCGTACTGAATTTACTTAACCTACTCTTTCAGCGGGTTCCCCTCTGTCGTATTTCTTTCATCATTTTGTGGACTGGTGTTTTCGTCATTTTCCAGTGGATCCTTCATGCATGTATATCAATTAGGTAATTTCTGTCATCCTTTCTGTAAACTCTACTAGGACACTATGTTGATTTAATCAAATACCAAAGATGGTAATACATTCGTTTACAGGTGGCCATATCCATTTCTTGACTTGTCATCACCATATGCTCCATTGTGGTATGTTATCTCTGTAACATGTCCGGTAGTGGCATTAGAATTTTCAACTTGGTGATAATTTTTAGACTTGAAATCTCTTCCTCTTCTGGGAAGAACAAAAGGGCATTTGATGCATTTCATTTTCTGGTACCGAATTGCAGGTACTTGCTGGTTGCAGTAATGCACTTACCGTGTTATGGTATATTTGCATTGATTGTGGAAATGAAACGTTCCTTGTTGACCAAATGGTTCCCTTTCTGTTGTCAATGTTGAAGATGAGAAACTATGTGAGGCTTGACTTTCTTTGAAGTCCAGTGAATATCGAGTTTTATTGAAGATGAAGTTACAGTTTGGTACTTCAGATGGTGTTTAAGAGCAAACTAGTGGAAAAGTATGATGGACTTACGGATGCAGTTGTTTGGAAAGATTAGGAACTTAAACATAAATATTTGAAAGTTAGGGACCTAAGAGTGCCAAAAGTCGTAAACAAAGGGACCACAGCTGCAATTTACCCTACGAATAACAATTGGGTTAAGATACACATACACCTCCTTTGACACATCAAATTGTGCAAGATGGTATAAAACTGGTGTACCTAGATCCCTGCCATTGCATGTATATGCGCCCATTACATAGAACATCTGAAACCAATTGAGAACTAATTCTGATACAAAATTTAGCCTTGCAAGGCATTTTTAACGCTTATATGGTTTTACGAATTCGGCTGTCAAAATGGTCATGATTATATCATATATTACTCTTGGAATACCAGTATTCTATTTAGTCTCAGTATCCTATTTCTTGTCAACTAATAAATTGATATTACATAATCTAAAATTGAAACTTAAATCAGTTTTATAACTTCGTAATTTTCATATGTAAATATGGTATGACATTATTTTATTGGTTATAGACGAGAATTGAAACACCAAAATTTGACAAAAGATGTATGTTCCTAGTGTCTTTATTTTCACCCTTATGCAAAGCAAAAACATAAGGTCCAAAAAAAAGAAAAAAATCCCTTAAACTGGCAACACTTCTACTGGTNTAAATATTTGAAAGTTAGGGACCTAAGAGTGCCAAAAGTCGTAAACAAAGGGACCACAGCTGCAATTTACCCTACGAATAACAATTGGGTTAAGATACACATACACCTCCTTTGACACATCAAATTGTGCAAGATGGTATAAAACTGGTGTACCTAGATCCCTGCCATTGCATGTATATGCGCCCATTACATAGAACATCTGAAACCAATTGAGAACTAATTCTGATACAAAATTTAGCCTTGCAAGGCATTTTTAACGCTTATATGGTTTTACGAATTCGGCTGTCAAAATGGTCATGATTATATCATATATTACTCTTGGAATACCAGTATTCTATTTAGTCTCAGTATCCTATTTCTTGTCAACTAATAAATTGATATTACATAATCTAAAATTGAAACTTAAATCAGTTTTATAACTTCGTAATTTTCATATGTAAATATGGTATGACATTATTTTATTGGTTATAGACGAGAATTGAAACACCAAAATTTGACAAAAGATGTATGTTCCTAGTGTCTTTATTTTCACCCTTATGCAAAGCAAAAACATAAGGTCCAAAAAAAAGAAAAAAATCCCTTAAACTGGCAACACTTCTACTGGTTCATTCATAGTGGAGATTCATGTAACAATCCTTGAAAGGAAGGAAAAGAAAAAGAGCGATTAAATAGGATTTGGACGAGAATTTGGACATATTTGGCTAGATAGTTTACAAGGCGGCATTGATTCGTATGCTCTCCCTGCCCAAGGTTCCTAAATTCACCGCTTTCTAGTGGCTATTGGCTATTGCTCTCTGCTTATGGCTGTTACCAGTAATAGTCTGAGCTTGAGATCAAATAATTCTCATGTTGAACTAGAATAAGGATCATATACGCCGTTCATGTGCAACGAAACCACAAATATACAGGGCTTGACTTCCTCTGAAATATAATAATATAGAACTTTATCCTCTTGTAATGGAGTCTAATTCCTCGCTTCTCCCTAGATTGTCTGTCACTTTGTTCTTACTTCTCGGACAAATTTCCGACTTTTTAAAAGCCTTGTCACATCACAGCCAACAAGAAGTTTCGCGTTAAATGGAAGAAACTTGTTCTTGGTCACGCAAAGAGACTTGTTATTTCGTTTTTTTATTCTCCCTTTTTCAATTTTTTACATTTTTCTTCAGACCGTAGGATTGTCACGTGACACACACACACTCCATAAATTTTTATTTTTTATGTTTTTGAATAATTCTTCTAGTCTCTCTAATACCCGTCAGAGTTTAAGCACTTGGCTGTATTTTAATGTATGTCACATCCTAACTCGTCACAACATTTCACAATCCGAGCCCGATAAAACTTTCACATCCCACACTTGAAAGATGAATCAAAGCCAAAAAAGTCGATACAACTAAATCGAAAATCAACCACATATCTAAATCCATCGTTTTAAAGATGTAAACACTAAATGAATATCAACCACGGAGAGCTCTGAACCACAACTCAAAACTCCAATTTTATTGAAATGGCCAAAGAGAAGTTCTTTACATGTAAAAGAGAACCAACCCTCTCAAACGACTACTACAACCCATTATAATTTACCGGTCCAAGTACTCAACGGATCAAGTAACTTAACTCCTTTACGCCGCGGCGGAGGAAGAAGATTTAGCAATAGCACCGGCTTCAATCAGGAGAGGAACCAGCTTCCCTTGCTTGTGCAAGGCCGTGGTGTCTACGAAACAGTAGAGGACAATGCTAAGGGGAAAAACACTAAAAAGAAACACACACAACAAAATCAAATTCAATAACAAGTTCTTACCATCACATCCACCAATGTGGTTTCCACCGATGAAAACATTGGGCACAGTCCGCTGTCCGGTCCACTCAGCCAGAGCAGATTGAATCTGAGCACCATCACCTTCAGAACACAACAAGCACAAAACATTAAAGCCAGAGTGATGCAATTTTGAAATACATTAACGCAAAGTCGTTACATTTGTTCCGAAATATATGAATCGTAACATCAAAATTCACTTCAAATATCATATCTTGAGCTAAGAAATCACAAATCAGGTGTTTCATCACCACTTCCAAAAATCTCAGAGATTATTATCTTCGAATAGATTCGAATATATTTGTACGCGGCCACAAAAAAACCCTCCAGCAAAAGAATTCAGGCCTCTTTATCCAAATTCCTAAGCTTCACAGCAAAATCATCAAAACTTTCCAGCTAATATTATCATAATTCATACTGTCATACTTACGTATATAAACCATCGAAACATTAACAGGACATAAATTCGGGTACCCAATAGTCGCAACATCGTTCTAGGGTTCTCCAAATCCAAAAAAAAAAAAAAAAACCATGCACGCTTATGTCAATATACACACATATATATATATATATCATATTATATACATATGAGAGAAAAATGAAGTATGCATGAGGAAATTGGAAGAAGCAAAAAGAACAAGGACTGACTCTCAATGTCCAACTCAACGGCTTTGAAAGAGGCTCCCAATTGAGTGAATAGCTGCTTAACGCTCACGCAGAAGGGACAAAACGTCTTGCTGCAAACACAAACCCATTTTTAATAACCAACCCATTTCATTGAACTTAATATTAATAAACACATAAATAAAAAGAGCGAGAAAGAGAGAGACCTGAAGACCACGACCGCATTGGACGAAACAATTTCCTTAGCCTTAGCCAACGCCATTTTTTTTTTTTTTTTCTATCTCAACCCTGATTTTTTCTCGGCTGGGAATCTCTCTTTTTCTCGCTAGACAAACAAGAATGAGTTGAGACGGGAGTGTTGGGTAGAACTCCCTTATATACTTGGTTTGGGACGTTGGTGGACGTCACGTGTATCTCTGCTGAACCGATCAAAAGAAACGATCAAAGCCGTACATAATCGGTAGACTAATCCAGCCCGCAAGGTTTAATTTTGGGCCTTTCATGGGCCCACCCGGACTTCCCACCAGCAACCCTTTCCGGGTCAAAGATTAGCGTGGCGTAGCGGCTTCCTCCTCCTCCTCTCTTTTTTATTTATTTATTTTTTTCAAGAAGTTACATAACTACAATTTTGCTTTCCCTTTTACTTTTTCTTCTTTTGGTTGGAGAATAAGGGGCCTGTTTGGTTCGCCTATTTGAATAGAAATTGTGGAATGTGTTATTATTGGAATGGGAGACATTTGAATGGAAAAAATAGTGGAATGTGTTGTAATTAGAATGGGAGCATTGAAATGGACCATTCAAAAACACCTCCTCCCCTCCATTCTCATTCAAGATACAAAAAAACCATTCCAATGGTTAAATTTTTGGATGGACCATTTGAATGAAAAAACTGACTTGTTGAAACAAACACACATTTTAAAAGATCATTTGAATGGAAAAACTGAATTGTTGAAACAAACACACATTCAAATGGATTTTCTATTCTAATGGAATGAAATGGTTGAAACAAACGGGGCCAAGATCATTTTTTCTTCTTTATTAAAGCCTTTGAATTCAGCTTGTCAGGGGGGAGAAAAAGAACTTAAAATTAAGGGAGAAAGTACAAGAACCTGCGTATTTCGATATTAACAAGTATCTGAGTCAAAATTATGTAATATCACTTTATTATCTTATTGCCCAAAACAAAGGAATAATAGTGGGGAAATGAAACTACTGAACAAAATTGTTTATGAAAATCAACTTGGAATGAATCACCTTAGACGCCCCCTCAACAAAGAGTCAGAAAAATCAATGGGACAATTTTATGTTTTTATCTGATTAAAAAAAAAGGAGCCAAATTCACCCTCCTGGCCTTTGAGGTTTACTCAGACTGCTGCAGGTTGTCGAAGCTTTGTTACAAGATTCTGGGCAACAGCATCGATAAATTCTTCAGTGTTCAAGTAAAACTCCCTGGTTACCCTGCATTCATAAGCATGGAGCATTTCAGTTATAGGGCTAAACGTTAAGTTGGCATAACCATTAAAGATGTAGTACCACATTTGAGCTGTTTAATTGTATCATCACATGCATTGCCATAAATCCTGGAGAGACCAATTTAAAAGGGACTTTAAAAACAGAGAGTGAAGGTCCCACTTACTTGGGTCCATGGATCAAAATAGCAAGATCTTTGGTCATTTTCCCTGTTTCCACCGTCTCAACGCACGAAACCTCCAACTTGTGAGCAAAATCCAGCAATCTGTCATTTTTATCTAATTTGGCCCTGAAATAAGTCAGAGTTGTTAGAGGTGTTACATTCTCGATCATACTGACATGGTTTACAAATGCAGAAACGAGTACCTATGCTGTAGTCCGCGTGTCCATGCAAAAATTGAAGCAATACTATTTGTACTTGTTTCTTGTCCCTTCTGATGTAACCGGAAATGCCGAGTGACGGTCCCATGAGCTGCCTCAGCTTCTAATGTCTTACCGTCAGAGGATAACTGCACAACAACTGAATATGACTTCGTGCGGCTAAGAAGGAAAATAAAAATAAAAAATAAAAAAAAATAAAAAGATATCAACATAAATACAACTGTAGTTTTTGGTACAAACCAATACAGAAGTCATGAGGCCCAAAGAGCCAAATCCTGCAAACCACAAATAAGCAAAGCTTTTAGACATTGGGCCAAAATGTTCACATTTACTTTCAACTTTTAGACAGTGTACATATACATGGAAGTTTCCCCCTTGTTTCAGCTGTTCAGCATGTTTAAAAACACACCCTTTATTGGTAAGTAATTATAATAGATAAAAAGCCCCCACGAAGCAAGAAGTCATTTTGGAAAGAAGTAGTTATCTCAAAGTTGGAAAGGTTTATGGTATGGTACCTTGTGCAAGTAGATCACTCTGGACATCACCATCATAATTCTTACATGCCCAAACATATCCACCCTCACTTTTAAGTGCATAAGCCACCATGTCATCAATCAACCGGTGCTCATACCTGAATAGCCAACAGACTTGGTCAGAGCTGCTAAGATATATGCTGAGCATATTAATGTAAGCACACTTTCACTCTGCATCATACGAACCATATGGAATTCTCTTCAAACTTCTGCTTCCACTTCTCTTCATATACCTCCTGGAATATGTCCTTAAACCTGCGTTATGCAGAAGACTATAATTTTATCCGCACATATATATTTTCACAAGATCGATTAATGTCTACTGGATATACCACCAAAAAGCCCATAGTACTGTGGCACTAATACAAAATTATAACTAAAGAAAAAGAAACCAAGTTTACCTNATAAAGGCCACCTCTTCGTTAATGCAAGCGACATAGATGACTCAGCAAAAGCTCGAATAGACTGGCAATTGCAAATTACACAAGGAATTTCTACTATAGTCAATAAGCATTTGTGGATACTATGTACATACATATAATTAAATATTCCGGGTGCTATTTTGTGATTTAATTAGAGAGAAATTAATTAAGCGTAAAAGCACTTAATTAAGAACAAGCAAGATAGTGATAGAAATGGAAAAAATGACGTAGAAAATTATAACAATATAATTCCACGTGTCAGAAAATTATAGGCGTCTTTGACAGGACAACCTGCAAGTAAACAGGTGTGGATGGTTTCAATGACCATCACCACGTGTTAGATAGCCAATGTTTCTAACACATGTGATCTTAGTCATTTAGTTAGAAACAAACAAAAAAGATGGTTTGTTTTCTGACACAGGTGATTTCAACCATTTAATCAAAAAATATAAATAAATATTACTAAAAAAAAATAATTAGAAAGTTAAATTTTTGACAGAGGTGATTCCAAACATTTTGTTAAAGATAAAAGAAATTTAAAGTGCTGAAAATAAATGTGCCAATACAGGACTATTCTATTAGATAGTTAGATTTCTGACGGAGGAGGTAAGACCTTCGACGATGTCAGAAATAAACAAAAATATAAATGACAGATATTTAACAGGTATCTAACACAGGCGGCTGAACACAATCGTCAACAATAAGTCCTGTGGATCTTGCAATAATGTAAAGAAAAATAACATGAGCAGTTGAATAGAGTAGGTTGCATGGAACAACTTATTCAGTAGTATGTAACAGCACAACACATCGATGACTCCATCTAATGGATTGTAGGTAAGAATATAGTTAGTAGTTATTTTAGTTAATAAGCACCACAATAATGGAACATGAGAAAATGGTCAAGAGAGTAGTCAGTATCCCAAAATCTACGGTATGAGAAGTTGAAGTAAAGATGAATTTCGTGATTAGATTAATCACAAAATTTATATTTGTAATAAAAAAGAATTGGCGGGATTTAAGTGAAGTTTAATATGGTAAATGACCAAATTAATATGGGTTTTGACATTCAGGAAACCCAAACCAACGAATTCACATATATGTGTATATCTGCGTACATATATATATGGGCACCAATCCAGTAGGTATTTTTTTTTTTATCTATGCATAGGTATCAATTTGGCCAATGAAAAATTAGCATGCACATTTTTTTATTATAAAAAGTAAGAGAGAGAAAGATCATTAATGATGCACGTCTTTTCATACGCTTCACTATAACCGTTGGATCACTATTAGATGATGATCCAACGGCTAAAAAAGAAATACCTACCCATAGGTAAAAAAAAAAATACCTATTGGATTGGCAACCTATATATATATATATATGGAGGAGGTTTCAATGGTTACGTCTCCATGAGTAACCATCATTAAAATGCGTGTAATAATAAATTTATTATTTAAATTAGGGTACTACTAAGTTGACTTTCTAAAAAAGTTTTATAATATCAATGCCAATTAATTACAATAAATTTTATTGCCCAACTACCAATGTAATTAAAACCGTTAGATTTTCATCTAACGGCTAAAAAAACAGTAACCATCGATGGGTAAATATAGCAGTAACCATTGAAACCTCACCCATATGTATATATATATATATATATAACTTGAAAACTTTTGGTTGGGAGACAAGAATGTAAAACTGAGACGGGTAGAGAGGAAATGACTCGGCTAAAGACCAAAGAAGAGAGAGAATGAGATGCACAGTTTTAGAGAGAAAAAAAAAATAAAATGATAATATGATGGCTCATAAATATAGGATGTTCAGAAACTTGTAGAATCGGCTAAGAATGAGAGCTTAGTGGCATATAACATTGACACCTCGTACTACTAGTTAGTGCATATTGGGCAAGTCCCAAAAATTTGATACATGACCTTAATGTGTCTAACCAACAGTCATAAAGCTTGCCTATTAAGACACCTCTTGCTTACTAATAAGGTCCAATGGAAGCTTGACAAATGACTCTATAGTCTTGTGACACATGGCGTAGTGAATGATGTGGCACAAGTTTCTTGATGATGTGGCAGGAACTTGATAATTTTTCAATAAAAAATTGACACTTGTCTTGGGATGCCAAAGCCCTCTCTTGTCCAATATAGTTTTGATAAGTCACATTTTCTTGATTGACAAAGTGATCCAACTAAAGCGGGATCATGTGAGATGCTAAGACTATCGACAATATGACCTAACTAGAGCAAGATCATGCGATATGCCATCAAGGCTAATCAACAATATGACCTAGCCAAAAGAAGGATCACGCAAGCAAAATGCCAAAAGCTATCGATAAGATGACTTGGCTAAAAAAAGATCATACGATACGCCAAAGCTAATAACAAGATGACCTTTTTAAAACATAATCATACGAGATGCCAATTCTTATGGCTATCGATAAAATAATCTGTTTCAAGATAATACTGGTGATATTAAACCCATCTTTTATCATTATACAAACATCTTTGACTTATACACCAGAGGTGAATTGTGACTAGCCAAAGTTCATCAAGATTTGCCTCAACAATGCCCTCGCTCACATGCAGCATACTCTTTTTCTCTGCTAGAGATCTTTTCCCACTAGGTTTTCCTGTAAGTAAGGTTTTAACGATGTATAGTTTGGATTGGACTAACCCAATAGAAATGTTTCAGCAGAATTATCTGTATCCTAACTAGAGCTTTATTCTTCTCAAGCTTGCCAACAATTTGTATAAGTTGTTTCTTCTTAGATTGGAAGGAGGATAGATCATCTTGTAAGTGGGTGCCAACCTAGTTGGGATATGCCTGTAAGATCATAATGTCCCATCTTTTGCCAGCCATTCATCTAAAAGAAGTTATTCTTTTTAATGCTTTGGAGATATGTTCAAAGATTTCTTGGAAGAAAATTCAAAGTGGTGCACTCTAGTGAATCCACCATAGATCAGGGAACTTAATATTTTGGAGTGACAAAATTTATATAATTCATCACTAACTAAAATATAGTCACAAAACAATGTCACATACAATCAATAAAGAAAGTGTGATGTGTCAAAATTGCATTGGACAAAAGAGGACCATAACATACCAAGACAAGTGCTAATTTCTTATTGAAAATTTGTCAAAATCACGCCACATGATCATGACACAATGTGTCACAATCAGATTGGGCCATTTGTCAAGCTTCTATTGGACCTCATTACTAAGCAAGAGGTGCCTTATATGCAAGTTTTATGGCTACTGGTTTGACATATCAAGGCTATGTATCAAATTTTTGAGACTTGCCCAATATATACACAAGACAACTAGGAGCAAGAGGTGCCAATGGTCCATGCCCCTAAGCTCATTCTTAGCTGATTTTACAAGCTCCTAACCATCCTATGTATAAGCCATCATATTATGTATCAAAAAGAACGATACAGTTTTTCATCTATTCCATATATTGCCTTCAATATTTTACTATCAATTTAATACACAAAGCTTCCTTTCGTCTTTTCCCATAACCAAAACCCCATGTTCTTTTTCTCTTACTTTTGTCTCATCAATCTATATACATCTTTCTAAAACAATTCAACTTGTTTCCTTTCCCAGTTACTTGTCCATCAACTACATGCATATATTAAACTATCCATCCAAAATCAGTACTTCTCCCCGTATATATAGATATACATATATATACACATGGCAATATGTATTTATAAGTTTCCAATCCAATAAGTATTTTTTTTTTATCTATCTATAGGTTTTTTTTTTAAGCCGCTGGATCATTATCTAACGACAACCATAANNNNTAATATTTTTCTCTCTCCATCTTTTACCATGAAAAGACGTGCGTGATAAATTTTAATTGGGCAAAATAATACCTGTAGATTGAAAAAAAAAAAAAAGCTACTAGATTGGTGCCCATATTTGTAAATACTTACATATATACATGTACATACAAAGTCACATACACGTATACATACATGCATGCATACATACATATATACATATATTTACATGCTTAAATATATTAATATTATTATTATTATTATTATTATTATTATGCATTTGGGATACTGGCTACTCCTTGAACCATTATCCTACCTTCTATTATTTTTGTAGTGCTCATTAACTAACAATTGCTACCTATATTATTACATGTGATCCACAGAATGTGCTGTTGACCTCTGTGTTTAACCACCTATGTTAAATACTTGTCATTTATATTTCTGTTCATTTCTGACATCACAGAGGTCTTACCTCCTCCGTCAGAAATCTATCTACCTGTACTAGGGCCTTTATTTTTAGCATTTTTATTTTTACCTTATCTTTGACAAAATGGCTGGAATCACCTGCGTCAGAAAATTAACCATTTTTTAATTTATTTCTGACCAAATGACTGATATCACCTGTGTCAAAAACACTGGCTATCTAACCCGTGATGATGGTCATCGAAACCACTCACCTGCTTACTTGCAGGTTGTGCTATCAAAGACACCCATAATTTTCTAACACGTGGAATGGTATCATTACAATTTATATACATATATATATAGGGCACCAATCTAGTAGGTATTTTTTTTTTTACCTATCTATAGGTATTTTTTGCCCAATTAAAATTTATCACGCACGTCTTTTCATAGTAAAAATTGAAGAGAGAAAAGCATTAAATAATGAGTTTTTATTTTTCTAACTATTCAAATTATGGTGGCCATTAGATTATGATCCAATGGCTAAAAAAAAAAAAAAAACCTATGGATAGGTTTAAAAAAAAATACCCATTGAATTGGGAACCATATATATATGTATATACATTTATGTATGTTGTAAATCAAGTCTAGAGGAAGCAAAAAATCTTACTAAAAAAATATTTTACCTCATCCACATTATACATAGCAAGTGCTATCCCTGGACCTTTGAAATTATAAACATCAAGCTCCACTGGTGCACCCCCATCCTCTGGGACTGAAACATAGAATAAAAAGACAGCTCAATGAGGAAAAATACACAGAGACAGAGGAGACAGAACGCTGGAGAAATATTCAAAAGAATCACCTATACTGCTTGGAATTTAATTGAATCAGCTTACCAAATACCATTTTGAGCTTTCCTGGTCCCTCAATGACTGCGTCAGTGGCACGATATTGATCGCCAAAGGCATGCCTACCAATACATATGGGTTTCTTCCAACCTAAAAATCAAGAAAAGTACTAAGAAGTCATTCACGTGATTTTACCGCATTAATGAATACAACAAGGATAGTAAATTACCAGGAACAATTCTTGGAATGTTCTTGCAGAGGATTGGTTCACGAAAAACAGTACCTGCAAAAGTAGAAAACTTTCCATTGTGAACCATTTCAAAGTTCAGAAGAAGACATGACATACAGGAAATTCAGAAATGAACAACAATATTAGAGAATCTAACAGCGATGTCGAAATGCTTGCAGTAAAAGTACATGGAATCAGAAAGATATATGACCAATTCCATAAATTGTGAGATAAATGTGTCAAAAATAAAAAGACTTTTTTCCAAAAATTACAAAGTAAAAAACATTATACATTCCGCTCTCTTTACTCAAGACAAAATTAAACTTTTCTATATTGACATAAAAGAAATTAGAAGCAATAAAATACACAGCATTCATAGCTTTCAGCCTAAAAGGAATTTCAAAAGCTGACCGAGCACTCTAATGAAAGACCGTAAGACTGATGCTTTTGGATCTCGTAGAATAACAGTGTTCAAACTTTTAAAATACAAACCATTTAGAATGTTTCTAATTGTGCCATTGGGACTCCTCCACATTGACTTTAGCCCAAATTCCTTAACTCTGGTCTCATCTGCAAAGGACAACATAACATAAAGCCACTTTTACTGTCTGTATCCACAAATTACAATTAGAAGGTCTTAACTGAACGAAAGGGCATCAACTAGCTCTATAATAGGAAAATAATTTCTGTATGGACTACATCTACATGTTTGTCAAACTCTATTCCTGGTGTGCACTAAATAATCACACAAGAAAGGTGAAAACTTAGATGGAAGAAAGCCTACGAACCAGGTGTTATCGTAGCACATTTCACAGCAACGTTGTATCTGCAGCATATTACCGATCATAATGAACTAATGTTAGCTAAAGAACATTTCTGAAATAGCTCCTTTACACAAGTATTCAACAGGGTATAGCTTCTTTCCCCGACTGACCCCTTTTTCTCCAAGATCTCTGTTTCTTTAATTCCTCACAACAATCAGCATTTCCCTCCATATCACCAAAGATAATAATATTGCAATTTGTATTTGTCACCGAGATACTTCTAAATAATTTATCACAAATGCGACATCGCACCATACATTTTGGCTTGCCCATATATAAATAGCATTGTTCGTCATGTGCATACATAATTCTGTACAAGTGCTAATGCAAGAAAGCCACACCAAAAAAAAAAAAAAAAAAAAAAAAAAAAAAANTAAATGGTAAATATTAGCATATGCTTGTATATGTCAACTAAAGAAACAAATTTATCAGCCATTAAAAAAAAAAAAAAAAGATAATACCCATTCAAGAGAAAACCGAGCAGCATCGAATTCCATTGTCCCAATCTTAAATCGAGTCCTATAAAACCCAACTAAAAGAACTTACTTAAGAGTAGCTTCAGCACTCTCCACTGTAACTCTGTCATCAGTAGCATCACGGTTCAATATTCCTAAATCATAGTACTTTATGTCTAAATCCAGATAAGGAAATATAAGCTGCAATCACATCAAAAATCAACCAAATGAAATCAATCAAGGCTTCTTCTATCAAGTCCCAATTCAAAAACAATAAAAATTCGTATCGAACTGAAGCTCATACTTTTTCTTTTATCATTGCCCATATAATTCTCGTCATCTCATCACCTAATTTGGAAAAATAAAAAATATATATTAAAGAACTTTACAACAATAAAAATAAATAAATAAATTCTCAACCACAAAAAAAAAAAAAAAAAAAAAACAACCAAAGCTTTTGAAAACTAACCGTCCATTTCGACGATAGGATTCTGGACTTGAATTCGATCAATTCCCGAAGAGGAAGCGTAGCATCGAAGCGAAGCGGGAGTAAAGCGAGCCGAGAAAGTAAGACGGTTCGGCGAAGAAACTCCATTAAAGAGCTTCGGGCTCGAACTGGAGAAGAAAAAGATAGGGTTTGAGAGGGCTTTACAAGAAGAAGAAGAAGAAGAAATCATTGTGGCGCCGGCCATGGCGGATAGTCGGAGTTTGGTTCTGAGCATTTGAGTTTTGGGGCGGTTTAGAGTGGAGTGGAGCTTAAGTTATACGTGTCCCTGCGTAGTCCGTGCGCAGCGTCGTTTGGCCTTTTTTTATTATTATTATTATTATTATTATTATTATTGAGTCGTTTGGCCTTTGCCCCTTTCCAGAATTCGCCTGAGTCGGCCACCACCCGATCTTATTGTCTGGCCCCCTAGTATTTCATCCAGTGGCTGAGAATGAAGGGATCATCTAAGTCTTCTATTGGTTGTTTATTATTGTTCTTTTTTTCCTGTGATTATTGTTATTACATATCGCTGTATCCCAAATTAATAGGATGAATATCTTTAAGAAAAAAGAGTAATTTGTGATACCAAATATGATTCGTTATATCACACTGAATCAGGTAAATATCTCCTACAATTTAATTACTTGAATGTATTATTTTATTTGTATTATTTATTTATTTAATAAGGTTTCTACCATGATTGACCTGTTATTCTTGAAGGGGATTCAAACTAGAGAAAATCCATATTACAATATGTACATTCCCTTTCATATTTATATTCATATTCATAGCCTTCATTCATATTTAATTTTTTTTTTCTATCAAATTATTGACTTATTGTTCCTTTTTAGAGATTTATTGATCCTTATAAAAGATAGATGGACAACTATCATGAAAACAACTTCAATCTAATAACCTCATTTTTCTTCTTTCTCATGATTTCAACATTCACAAGTGGTTACGAACCATTTGAAAATTGAATTGTATAATTTAGCATTTACAATCAAGTCTTACTTTTGGGGTGAGAATATTTATATGATTTATTAATCAATTCATACAAGTATCATAGTCTAAAAACATTTGAACTTGAGAATTTTGATAAGATAGTTGGCCTTGTTCTTTTACCAAGTTAGAGTTGCATCTTACAAGATTGGTATTTAATAATTGTTTAAAAAGAAAAAGACATTGTTTTCTCAAATTGAAAAATAGACTTCTCATTTCTTTTTCTCTAAAAATAGACCACCCTAATTCGTGAAAGAACCGAAATAAGCATTGCCAATTCGATCATATAAACATACTAATCATGTACAATAATTTTATCATGAACCTTAATTGTAAATAATTATTTGTACTATATTAGGTCATGATATATTTGTCATTAAAAGAAATCTAGTTTTATTTAAAAGAAAAGATAATAGATAAAGAAAAATAAAACTCTAAGAATTAAGACACGATACATGACTTCACAATATTTTACTCCACTATATTTTAAGATTATTACTATTACTACTACTATTGTTATTATTTTACTATTATTATTACTAGTTCACAGTCTCAAAAAGGACCGTCTCTCTAAATTTATTAATTTAATACATTTTTTCTAATATCTTTTTGTTTATTGTTGTGCTATAAGACCATCTCCAATGCATTATATGAAAAAAGGTGTCCTAAACAGTAGATTTAACATGACATGCTAAATTTAACACACATTTTTTGAGTTGTGCTTCAATATATACATTCTAAAAAAAATGCTATTTTGTATTCACACATTTTTTTAATTTATAAATTATCTTTTTTTCTACCAATGACTCTTATTATTTTATTATCTAATTACTCATTTTAAAAAACTAACCAATTTACAAGTATTCATATTGTAAATAAATGAACCAAATAGTCAATGCAAAAAAACTGTAAATAATGCTTCATTCTACTATTAATTTTAGTTGATAATAATTTATTAAGGATAAACTTATAAATAAAATTTAAAAAATAGATATACATATATTAAATTTGACAATATTATAAACCGTATGATATTTAAAATAGCGGTAAGATTATAAATTATATTATATACCAAAATTTAGTATATGCTATTTTTTGTACTATATTTAGTATAACAAATAGCACGTACTAAAATTAAATGCCAAATACAAGATCTCATTAGAGAGATATTTTTTAACCAAATGTCAAAAGTGACGTAACATATAGCATACTTTTTGGAGATGCTATAATAAAGGGGTTTCTTGCTTAACATTTACAAACTTTTTTTTTGGGGGGAATAAATGAACTTTTACAAGCTTGAGATTATGTTAAAATTTTCTCTTTTTTTTTTTTTTCTTTTTATATACAATAGTATTTAACCGTCTTGACTCTTGCGCCTACAAATGGTTCGGACTTTGCTGCAAGGGGGTTTAGGGAGACACTCACAGAGAGAGAGAGTGTCACTAAACTCGACTTTTCTTGTCTCGCTGCCAAGACAAGAGCACTACAGATACGAGCTCAGCTCAAGAAAACACAACTAGGAAATATGAGACCTCGACATAGTAAATCAGCAGTACTAATAGTAGTACTGGTTTATTACGCAGTCTTCTTTGTGCTCTTGGAAGGTATACTGGTTCGTGTAATCAGCGCCAACACAAGCTCAGAACAAGCTCATGATCGTGTACTTTTCAAGGTAAAGAAGAGGAGAAATTACAACGTTAACTTATTTAGCCGCAAAAGCTTCTACAATAATCATGGCTTCTTATACCATGATTCTAATATTTCTGATCAAGACCAGAAGAGAATCACACCTAATGGCGCAAACCCACTTCACAACAGGTAAGGCCAATCAGTTTAGACCCCAAAAAACAAGTTATTTTGGTGTAACATTTGTCGTCTTCATCAGGGGCTTATTTGTTTGTATCATTTTTCTTTTCTTGTAAAGCTTGGTTAATTATTGTGCTGTGTTTTGTTGAAATTAAACTCTGTTGTTCTGTTTAAAATGTTCTGGCCTTTCCACATATCTTCTTCTTCATTCCATGTACTTGTTATTATTATAAGCACTGTTTTTCTCTTTTTACATATAGCTAGCTAGAGTGGTATATACTTCGTATATAGAGTTCATAAATTTGGTCCAAAACTTTATATTATTATGACATTCTATCCATTCAAATCTGCAAGCGACTACCAGGTTGTTCTGTCACCCTTCTATATGAACCATCTTTCAGAAAA
Source organism: Trema orientale (assembly GCA_002914845.1). Taxonomy (NCBI): domain Eukaryota; kingdom Viridiplantae; phylum Streptophyta; class Magnoliopsida; order Rosales; family Cannabaceae; genus Trema; species Trema orientale. Next base: position 336,914 of record JXTC01000166.1, read on the forward strand.
AGAAAAGTAGAAAACCCTGTTCACATCCAATCATCATCATGATTATTGACTCGGACCAAGATAAACCTTTGTTCTTTTAGAACATATATTTTGTCTTTGTGAGGATGAGATATATGCCAGAAATACCATACTGTTTAGGTTTGGCGTATACATCAAAAACTTGTTCTATATATCTTTACATGAAGCCACAATTGATTGAAAACTGAAAAAGTAGAGTTAAGATAATAGATATTACGCTGCCAAAAAAGCCAACCCCTCTAGTGACCTGTCACCCTAGGTTCTGGTTGAAAGGCCAATTTGATTAGTGCAATCGAAGAGGAAAGAGACGGCCAACTATTAAAATTTTAAATATAATATATATATACTTCAGAAAAAAAAGAAAAAAGGGAAAGGGAACGGTGTCTCTAGTTTTGTTTTGTGTGTTGACAAGCAAAAAGAAGAGCAGAAAATCTAAATTTTGAAGTGATGTGGATCTATATTAGATACTGTAGCCACCAGAGCAGAGGATAGTATAGTGACCCAACTCAACTAGACAACTACAACCCAAATAAAAAGACTCAAGACATTCTCCTTTTTGCTGTTGATTTACAGCAATGGCAGCTCCTACTTTTGTCTTCTCTTTGGATTGTTGCACTGCATAAATTAATAAAAGCAAATATATCCCACTATTGTATTTTGTTTTATGCCGTTCTTTTTTTAAAAGGTTGAGTTTCCCAAGTCTTAAATCTTCTGTTACTCTCATTAGTTAATCTACTAAAACCCAGTGATCAGAATAAAAAGATCAAAAAGATTTTGAAGATTTCAGTTTTGTGGAAATTGGAAAAGGAAAAAGATATTTCAGCGGCAAAATGAGCTTTTTCTTAATGGTTTCATCTTTGGTACGTACTTGAAAACACTCATCCTCTTTCACGTTTTGGGCTCTCTCTTTAGTAGCTATCAACCTGCCAAGATTCAGATTCTTTTGTGTTCAAGAAAAAGCAAACCAAAATTAATGCTATGTTATTAAGCTTTTAGGCTACATATTTAGCCCAAAAAAAAAAGAAGCTTTTAGGCTACACGGGGTAGCAATTTGTGACTCGACAAGGATTATATAGGATTCAAAATTCGCTTTGAACTTAGCTAAATCTATTTGACATGAAAGTGACTTGAATTAATCCCGATTAAATAATTTTTTTAATAGTAAATAATAATTTCATTCAAAATATATATTTTTTAATAAATTTCATGTAAATCAAATGAAGAATATAAGACTATGAGCTAACTTGTCCTAGTATTGTAAAACTTAATTAAAAAAACAAGTAAATTAAGAACTATATTATTTGCATGTGTTTTGATACATCAGTCAACTCAAAAATGACACGATTTAATAAAGTGGCATGAATTGACTGATTAAATAATCTTTTTAGTAAAATATATTAAATGATAATTTCATTCAAAATATTTTTTTAATGAATTTCATGTAAATCAAATGAATAATATAAGACTATGAGCTAACACGTCCTAATATTGTAAAACTTAATAAAAAAAATCAAGCAAATTAACAACTGTATTATTCACATGTGTTTTATACATCGATTCAACTGAAAAATAACACGATTTAATTGAGTCAAGACGATGCGGCACAGATTACCATCGTCTCTTCTGCTACTTTTTTTTTTTCTTTGTTTTCGCTTTTTTTTAAAGAAAAAAAAAACTTTTATGGTGTAATGTGTAATTAGCTATTTGATTTTTTTTTTTTGACATTTATGATGTACATAATTGAACTATAAACCTCAACATTGGAAGTATATGTGGTTACCAATCAGATTAAGCCTATGATCACATTTAATTTCTATAATACAGTGAATTACAATGTCCTATAAAAACCAATGTAAATGACTAACGTGCCTTAAAAGTTCTATGTATATGGGTACTTTGCAAAATAGAAAACTAGTTTTAGTAGAAAGACACAAACAAAAATTGTATATATATTACATAAATCTATAATAATGTGACAGAAATTATTATTTGGGTCTCACCCATATATATAACATATACGTTTATTTTAAGGTGAGGATATTTTCACCTCAATTCTATCCTGTCCACATTTAAATTTTGTTATTTTAAGATTAACTACTACTTTAATTACATATAAATACAAAAGTTGATAGAAGATCTCTCTATGCAAACCTCTTACTGAAAATGTTAAAATCTTCACACCTCCTTTTTTTTTTTTTTTTTTTAAATTCCATGTTTTCTCCTTCCTCCATTTTAAGTAATTCTCTTTACTTCTTAACTGTCTAATTTATTGTATTATAACTCAACTTTCATATGTAACTATTTAATTTATTGTATGATAACTCAACTTTCATATATTCTTTCAAATCATAATAGGGTCTTTTTTTATATATAAAAAAAAATGGATTTGAAGATTTTGTTCATCATGTTTTCTTTGTTTTTTTCTCCAACTTTTTTTTTTTAAAAAAAAAAGAGAATTTCATTTTGTATTCACTTGCTTTTTATAGTGCTTAGTTTGCGTGAACAAAAATAAGTTCTATCCACGAGACATTGAGGGGAAAAAAATGAATGAGATGAATGCTTACAAGAAAAAAGATAGATAAAATGTTATTATTTACCATATTGGTTGAAACCATAAAGGGTACCAATCTAGTTATTTATTTATTTTTTTTTTACATATACATAAGTATCATTTTGGCCAATGAAAATTTATTATGCACATTTTTTTATATTAAAAAAATAAGAGAGAGAAAAAGTATTAATGATGTGCGTCTTTTCATGCACCTCATTATAGTCATTGGATCACTATTAGAAGATGATTTAATGGCTAAAAAAAAAAATACCTACACATAGGTTAAAAAAAAATACCTATTGGATTGGCAACCAACCATAAATCTTTAATCTTATTTTTTGAGGTGATTATTTGAATTGCAGTTTTATCTTTAATGCATTGGGATTCGTGATACTAAAGATGGAATTCACATTTTAAACAAAACAAAATTGTCTCTTTTGGTCAACATAATTTATTAGAGGGATGACCTTTTTTTATAAATTGACTAGTATATTTTTGTTATTTTTTAAAACTTAAATGGAGAGTATAGTGTATATATATTTGCCCCGAATTATGTAAAATGTCTCAATATGCTTCTTAAACTATTAAAATTTTCAACATTATTCTCCAAAAAAGACTTGTGAGTAGATAGAAGAAAAAAGAAACTCCTAAAAAACAAGTTTAAAATGACTCATTGCTCAAAGGATATACAACTAATCTATTCAGACTTCAAACACTATTTTTATAAAGTTATTATCGATTTTTTTTTTTTTTTGGTTTTTTTAGTTTTAGCCGAAAAAACATTGGGTTTCTGGTTATATCAAATAAAACTTTATTTTTTTAATTATAGCAATAAAAACCTTAGAATTTTGGTTATATCCAATAAATTATTAAGATTTTGAAATCCAATTAAACTGGGCCCAAAACAATCATTTGATCAAAATTCCATATGAGAGCATACAACATTTTATACTTTTGAACTTTTTTTGGTTCAACATAAAAATGCAAACATTTTTTATATAGAACATCATTGTTTTTGTTCAAATTAGGGTGTTGGGCAAAAAAAATAGCCTCATAAGTGGCACATGACACTGTACACCAAGGCCAAATGAGTCATTTCTATTTATTTTACAGGGTAATTTGATTAAATTTCTTAATCCAAAGGTTTTATTTGGTATGATTAAAAACTCAAGTTTTTTTCTTTTTTACTTAAATTAACATACGTTTTTTTTTTATATAATCAGAAAAATCCCGTTTTTTTTTTCTAAAATAAAAAAACCCAATTTTTTTTTCCAGTAATAAGCCATTTTTATACCACAAAACGATACATTAACACGACAACAAAGTTTAATGAATGATCATCTTTTATTTAGTTGTTTATTTGAAAAAAGGGTTAAAAACGACAGTTTATCATTAAAGACGACATATAATTAGTTGTATAAGACTTTGAAGCTGCTTGTCGTCTTTAATTATAAATGACATACAACATGTTTTAAACTTTTTTTTACCCTTTATCTCGAGAAATTTACACTTGTACCCGTTTTTAAAATTTATTTCATAAATACTCATTTTTAATTTTTCTTTCAAAAATATCTATTTTTATGGTCCACATTTCATATGCAAAATATGAGTGGACGTAAATTTTATCTATGAGATACACATTTCATGTGTAAAATATAAACAATTTACATTTACAATATAAATTTTTACCACTGTTTATATTTTTCATTATAAATTTAACCTACGGTATACATTTTAAAATGCGCGCTAATTTTTAGTGTAATTTTTATTCATGAAATATATACCGTATAAAGTTCATGCATATATGAAATGTGTACCGTGGTTTACATTTCATATGTAAAACAGTAGTGATCTATATTTCTCCAAAAATGGGTATAAAAATAGGTATTTATAAAATAAAAATAAAAAATAGGTATTTATAGAAATATGATTTTGAAAACGGGTATTTATGAATTTTTTCCATAAGGGGGTTTTGAACTCGGACTTGGATCCTCTGTCGCTAATTGTCCAGTTCTCTATGCAACAAATGGTTGGATGACACGTCATTAATTTGTTTTTGTCTCACATGCTCTTCATTCACCTATTCTAACGGCAGTGACTCTGTTTAATTCACCCCTCCATCTGGATCAACAAATTCTTCAACGGCAGTTCACCGTCATTATTGATTGTCTCTCTCTTCTCTAATTTTCGTACCTTTAAAGCATAAACGCCATGTCGTTTTTAATACCCAAAAGGGCCAAAACCACAATTTTTTGTCCAGGTTTTCTGGCGCTCAACTTAAATCTCTTAAACCCTAAACCCTTGAACAACCTCCAGGCTCCAAAACCTACTTCTTCCCCTGCTGTGTCTTCCCTTACGCCATAGCTATGGCGTCCTTGGCAAGCCGAGCTAACCCTCTTCTCAGAACGCTCCCCCATTTCCTCACATGGAGAGCCCTAGGGTTCAGCACCATTTGCAGTGGCCGCCTAGGCTTCGCGTCTCAATCGGAGCAGCTAGATACCGAAACCTCCGTCGCCGGCACCAAGGTCCTCGAGAATTTTAAAGAAGAATTCGAAATTGGGTCACGCTTAATCACGCTTGAGACTGGAAAGATCGCTCGTTTCGCTAATGGGGCCGTCGTTTTAGGCATGGAAGAGACTAAAGTCTTGTCAACCGTGGCGTCCACCAAAGGCAACGACGTTCGCGATTTCTTGCCCCTTACAGTAATTCACGCTTCACTTTCTTTTGGGGGGGTTTCAATTTGGTTGTATATACATTTGTTTCACCTCTTGTTGAGTGCACCATTCGATGCCTGGTCTTTGAGTTTTTCATTGTTTAATAACTTATAAAAGCTTGAATTTTAGGTTATCTAATAATTATAATCTTTTCGAAGTTCGAGTTCATGGCTTTCTTCTGGGTTTAGGTTCATCCAAGGTTTTTCTGGTAAAATTTGTGCTTCTTATAAGGTTGATTATCAAGAGAAGCAATTTGCCCAAGGTGTGATTCCGAACACATTCATGCGGCGGGAGGGTGCTCCTAAAGAACGTGAACTCTTATGTGGTCGTCTCATTGATCGACCGATACGTCCACTTTTTCCTTCGGGATTTTACCATGAAGTTCAGGTGCGTTTAGGTTTTTAAATATCTTTTGGAGGTTCTCTTTTTGCGAGATTATGACCCCTTTGAGACTTTTGCGTCTCAATTGACATCCTGATATTGTAGGTTATGGCAAGTGTCCTATCTTCTGATGGAAAACAAGATCCAGATGTGATGGCAGCTAATGCAACATCTGCTGCTCTTATGTTATCAGATATTCCATGGGGTGGGCCCATTGGGATGATTCGTATAGGACGTATTGCTGGGCAGTTTATTGTTAATCCAACCATGGATGAGGTGAGCTTAACATAATTTCTTCGGTGTCTGTAGTAATTCTTACCTGCTGAACTATTTCTGCTCTCTGATATTTCTGCCATTGGTTTATGAGGTTGGTCAAAAAAGCTGGCCTTGGTATAACCTTGCTTATATACTTCAACCTTTTTTTTTGGGAAAGCCTAGATCATTGCTGTTTTTACAGGGACGAAGTTGTAAAAGTAGGTTTCTCTTTTCCAACACCTAACTGTTAATTTGGTACGTGCAGCTTTGCTTAAGTGATCTCAACTTAGTTTATGCCTGTACAAAAGACAAAACATTAATGATTGATGTCCAAGCTCGTGAGATATCAGACAGAGATCTAGAAGCTGGCTTAAGATTTGCTCATCCTGAGGTGAGTCGTGAAACATTTAACCATCATGCAAGATTCTTTATTTATGGAATCCTACTAAGATTCTGGAATCTGATCATACAGGCAGTCAAATATCTTGAACCACAAATGAGATTGGCTGCTAAAGCGGGGAAACATAAGAAGGAATATAAGTTGTCGATGTTGTCAGATAGAACATTAGAGAGAGTCCGTGAGTTGGCAGAAGCTCCTATTGAAGCTGTCTTCACAGATTCTACCTATGGGAAGGTGCATACTGTCTTTACCTGTAGAACAGAGTTCTAACTTTTGATAGTATTTGGGAGCTTCTTTGTCTGAGTAAAGAAATACATAGCAATTTTTCTGTTCGTATTTCTTCCCCTTTAACTTTATGTTGTGGTCTGTTTTCATCCAGTTTCAACGTGGAGAGGCTTTGGATAACATTACACAAGATGTTAAAAGAGTTCTTGAAGAAGAATGTGATGAAGAAAGCTTAAAAGTTTTATCAAAGGCAGTTGACACGGTGAGGAAGAAGGTAAGCTGAGCCAAAAATTAGAGTCTGGTAGCCTTTTTTCGTTTCTCTCTTATGCTTTTTAAAATTCTTTTACCTTTATATTGATCATAGAGTATGCTATATTTATCTTTGTCTTTTGGTAAGTTATGCTAGCTGATTTCGTTGGTGACTGTTATTGAATTACATGCCTAAATTTTGGTCTTTTAATTTTGAAGTTGACAGTACAGATTGGTATATATATCCTTCCCTTGGCAAGCAGTAAGTTCTTATGCAAATGCACCATATTTTATTCGTGACTGGGAACTGGGTCTTTTGACATTTATAAAAATGTTAAGTTCTTATGCAAATGCACCATATTTTATTAGTGACTGGGAACTGGGTCTTTTGACATTTATAAAAATGTTATTGCCTACAAAAATTCTAAGTTATCTTTTGACATTTATAAAAATGTTATTGCCTACAAAAATTCTAAGTTATAGAGTCTTTCTTGGGTGAGAGAATCTGGAAAATTGATTATGTGGTAAGGGCAAAGGCATTGGTTTGCTGCAGGTAGTTATATCTTATGGGGGCAACTGACATACACATATTTTTTTATTGGTATTTTTTTCTATAATTATTTTTTTGCTTGGGTTTTTAAATTGAAGGTTGTTAAGACCTTTAATTCTGTCAAAATGTCAGGTTGTCCGCAGAAGGATCATTGCTGAAGGACTAAGAGTTGATGGGAGACGTCTTGATGAAGTTAGGCCTCTGTATTGTGAAGCTGGTAATTTGCCACAGTTGCATGGATCATCACTTTTTAATCGTGGAGATACTCAGGTCAACATTCTCTTGGATGCTGGAAATAACAGGTTTTTGGTTAACTTCTTGGCTTCTTGCCTAGTTACATATTTGATGTTCTACAGGTTCTTTGCACTGTCACACTTGGTGCACCTGCTGATGCTCAACGGTTGGAGTCTGTTGTTGGTCCGTCAACAAAGCGCTTCATGCTTCATTATAGTTTTCCACCATTTTGCATTAATGAAGTCGGTAAACGAGGTGGTTTGAACAGACGTGAAGTTGGGCATGGTAATCATTGACTATGTTTCATTTGGATTTATATTTCCTTTATAAGTGTATACCTATGGGCCCGTTTGGTTGCAATGGGGGAACAATGATGGTAATGGTAATAGTAATAAGAATGGAATAGAAAAGGAATGATAATATAATTATGTTGTTTGATTAGAGTGGTGGAATCAGTAGCTGAATGGATATTTTTATGTTTGGTTTACTATGAAAAGGAATGAAATAAGCTCTATAATGACAAAAATACCTTTAAGCTTAAAATGAATATTTTAAGTATTTTAAATTACATTTAGTATTCAATTATTTTATTAATTAAATTATTTTACATTTAGCATTATTTTATTTTATTAATTATTTTTTATTAATTAAATTATTATTTTATTAAATTATTTTACATTTAGCATTATTTTATTTAATTATATTTTATTATTTCATTAAATTATTTTATTAATTAAATTATTATTTTATTAAATTATTTTACATAGCATTATTTTATTTTATTATTTTTTAAATTATTTTATTAATTAAATTATTATTTTATTAAATTATTTTACATTTAGCATTATTTTACTTTATTTTATTAAATTGTTTTATTAATTATTTTTTTAATTAAATGGTTTAATTAAATGATATTTCATTCCACCTTATTCCATCCAAGACCCAATTTTGGGTGGAATAGAATTCTACCATATTTCTTTCCAATGGAAATGTTTTTTCTATTTGGACTTTCTAATCAAACAATGGAAGTGGGTCATTTTGGAATTGTTTCCATTCCATTCCTTTCCATTACCCCCAACCAAACGGGGCTTATAATTTAAACTTTACATTCTGAAAAGAATTTGTAATATGTTATTGTTAATATGGTAGAGTTGAAAATTTTCTTTGTACATAGGAACTCTTGCAGAGAAGGCTCTACTCGCTGTCTTACCTCCTGAAGAGGATTTTCCATACACAGTACGTATCAATTCTGAAGTTATGGCATCTGATGGTTCAACATCGATGGCCACAGTTTGTGGAGGTATTCTTTTTATTTTGATGCTCTAATTCCGTTGGTTTTTCTGTGATTCTGTCTTGTAATTTGTTTTTGTTATTTCTCAAAAAATTGGCTGCCTTCTCTCTCTCTTTCTCTCTGTGCTTATTTGATAATATTCCTCTCTTCCTTCAATCAAAAAATGCATTACTTCACGACTCAAAGTTACATTTTAAAACCAGGATGTTCTTTATAATGCATAAGTATATTATCTTGCTTAGGCAGTATGGCTTTGATGGATGCTGGCATTCCATTGCGTGAGCATGTGGCTGGTGTCTCTGTGGGTCTCATTAGTGAAGTTGATCCATCAACTGGCACAATAAAGGATTATCGTATAGTAACTGACATTCTGGTGAGACTTCTGATCTCTCTCTCTCTCTCTCTCTCTCTCTCTCTCTCTCTCATAGTTGTATGTTTGTGTGAAGATAATAACTGGATTATGTCTTATAAGTTGTTTAATTTGTATCTTAGGTATTGAAATATTTAATTCAATTTGTCTAGGGTCTGGAAGATCATTTAGGGGACATGGACTTCAAAATTGCTGGCACCCGAAAAGGAGTTACTTCAATTCAGTTGGACATAAAACCAGCTGGAATCCCCTTAGACATTATTTGTGAGAGCTTAGAGCCTGCTCTTAAAGGTCGTATTCAAATCCTTGATCATATGGAGAGGGAGATCAGTGCTCCACGTGCCACAGATGATAGAAATTCTCCTCAATTAGGTTGACTTTTCAACTTCCATTTTTTGCTTCTACTTTTTTTGGTGATGATATTTAGCTTTAAAATTTTCTGATAAATGGTTGATGCAGCTACCTTGAAGTATAGCAATGACTCACTTCGTCGCTTGGTTGGACCTCTTGGTGCTTTGAAAAGAAAAATTGAAGAGGAAACAGGTTTGTTTCAATCATGATCATGACTTTAATATTCTTTTTGCTTGTTATAGAGCCCCTGCAGTTGAGAAATGGGTTAGTGGGGGTTTGGTTATGCTGCTTGCTGTTGTTGGTCTTGTGTGGCTATGTTATGTTTTCTTTTCTCTTTCCTAGAGCTACATATGGTGAAAACCTACTAATATACACTGCCCTCATGATATGTCCTTTATTTCTATTTTGTCGAGTATCTGAGACTGTTGTAGCAATTTGGCAGCTCCCAAACACGTTTTTTTTTGCATGTAAATCCATAGCCTATAACATTTGAAAATGCAAAATAATCCAAATATAAGAGAAATTATTTAGCCTTCTTGATACTTTGATGTAGATAGTCCTTTTTGTTTGTTGTTTATGCAAGCATAGCCGGTCCATTATTTCACATCAGTACTCTTTTTGTATGCTTACTAGGTGGACGTATTTCTGTAAGTGATGGGACACTTACCGTAGTGGCAAAAAATCAATCCATAATGGAGAAAGTACTAGAAAAGGTATTTATTTATTTCTCTAATTTCAAGTGTTTCAGTACAGGAACAAAGCTATATAATGTATTTTAGCTGTTTCATCCTATGGGCTCTGGTTTTGTTTACTAGACCAACTGAATAGAAATTTATTTACCTATAGTGCTGAGAAAAGGCTTTGCATTTTGAAACTACAGGCATTTTGAAAATTATACAATGTAATAAAAGAAGTAAAGGAAAAATTGACTTCAGATGTTAGGGAATCAAGTTTTCATTTCAAAATAGTGAGGCTTCGAAAAAATTTAACGGTAGTGATATAAGTTCAGAAACTAACAACTTTAGCGAATGAAGCAATGTACTTATAGCTAGTTGCAAGTATTGAAGATAATGTTTAGTATGCCAATCATTTCACTGTTGCCTATGCTTTGGTAGTAATAAGGATAATGTTATCCGTTATTTGTCATGCCTTAACTCGTTCTGCTCGTCAGATTGACTTTATGCTTGGGCGTGAGATTGAAATTGGTGGGGTTTATAAAGGTGTGGTAACTTCAGTCAAAGAATATGGGGCATTCGTTGAGTTTAATGGTGGCCAGCAAGGCCTTCTGCACATCTCAGAGTTGTCACATGAACCAGTATGTACTAACTTCTTCTTGTTATTATTATTATTATTATTATTGTTGTTGTTGTCGTTGTTGTTGTTATTATTTATTATTATTCTTATAATTGTTCTTGTTTGCTGTTCCTGTTTCTTCTCCAATTCTCTTCGAGTATTTCTGTTTTTTTCTTTATTGTTTCAATTATGCTTCGGAAAGTTTCATTGTATTGGAAAGACGATGTGCCTCTCTCTTAAAATAGATAAATAATGAATCCATAGTTTACTATGGTATATGTTGGCAACCAACGTAAAATATGGTTTGTTTTGGTTCTTATGTATTCCTTTTATCAGGTTACCCGCGTTTCAGAGGTTGTGTCTGTTGGCCAAAAGCTTACATTGAGGTGCATAGGTCAGGATGTTCGTGGTAACATCAAATTATCCCTTAAAGCAGCTTTACCTCGACCTGGATCAGGTGAAGATAATGTTCACAAAGAATCTGTCCCATCTTTGAAAGCAGCACCTAAATATCTGTCATCAACTGAGGCTACATTTAGTGGACCAGATAAGCACAATGATACTTCAGATACGACACAGGAATTGTTGGTTAACAAAAATTTAGGTAGTGACGTAAACCCCACAAGTTCCTCTGTACCAGTAATTCTAATTCGAAGTGCTGCTGAGTGTGATGAGGAAGAAAAATCTGCTGCTTTGACAAGAAATTCTAAAAATAAATCTAAATCCTTTGGTTCTTCGGAAGGAGATAAGAAGTCAAAACCCTTCTCCCGAAAGAAAGGAGAGAAAGAATCAAATTCTATTGCAAAGAGTCGGGATGGAGATGAAGTTAAGCAGAATATCGCATCCCTTATACATAGTAGCCGTGATACAGAAGCTGAAACTGAGGCTCCTGTTACTGCAAAAAGCCTAAAGCTTGGGACAAAAGTTACTGCCAAGGTTTATCAGATTCGAGCTCGTGGATTGGTGCTTGATTTAGGTGGAGGACTTCGTGGAATGTATCGCTTTGAGGTATGTGCATTGTGTTTTGTTGGGTTTTTTATTTTTATTCTCCTCCTCTGTGAACGAGTAAAGCTCCTTTCTACCTTTTATCCACTCACTTTTTAGAATTTAGACCTGTATGATAGCCTTATTCTGACCTTCAAAAGTTTAGGTTATACTAGTCTTGGACTCCTAAGCAGTACACTTTATGGGCATCCCTCAAGTCAACTCAAATTCTTACGTCTTCTCTGATTATTTGTCCCAAGTTTAGAAAGAAAATATATTATTCTCGAACTAGCTACTTAGCGGGCTAATTGCATATCTCTATCTAGCTAACCCAATACAAGGCATCATTTTCCCTCTCCTTTGTTGCTTCTACCACTCAACTTACAGTTTGGTCGGCTCTTGTTTCCTAAAAATATATATTAAAGCAAGATTAACCCAACTACAGAAGCAACCTTGTCTTCTTCTTCCTCGTCACACATACACACACCACATTATACACTGAATGTCTTTATCATTTAGAAATAATGAGATTGCTAAAGGTCCCTTGCATTTCCATGCAGACAAATGGCAGGAAGGATTTTGAGATTGGTGATGAGTTACGAGTTGAATGCTCGAGTTTTTCTAGCAAGGGCATTCCAGTTTTGTCTTTGGTAGATGATGAATGGGTTTGAATAGGGTTGTGTAGGATATTCTCACACAAGAATACTGTCTCGTATTCAGCGACCAGCAAGACGATTTTTTTGAAGTGACTTTGGTTTCGAAGTGGGAGATGTTCAAGTTACAAATTCTTCCAAGAAATTGAAAGCACTGAAGTTTTGTATATGTTGTTCCATATAAGGTGTTGGAAGATGTGGCTTTTTGGTTTGGAAACAGCATTAGCAACCTTTGCCAAATAACAAGAATTCTGGCTCGCATATTGGGATCAGCTCTACTCGAAGCTTAGCAGTTACCCATCCTTTCTTGTAAAGGTGCTGATCATTGACTGGGCAACCTTACTTCAAAGTTTTGGTTCGGTTGGTGTCCTAGTGATCTTTTTTTATTTTTTATTTTTTTTCCGGGGGGTTCAATTTCTTTTTTAATAAAGTACGGGGGTTTCAATTTCGCCTTCTAATTATTTATTTATATTTTATTGACATGTGACATTCAACTGCTTTTTGTCCGGGAGTGATAAACAAAATCTATGTAGAGAAAGGAAGAATTAGTGTTAGTGATAAGTCTTCGACTTATCCAAATAATTGTTAGAACCATTAAACATGTGAGCCTTTTAGTTCCATTTTAGTAGAATATTAGTTTTATTTAAGATTTGACAAAATTAGACCATCTGTTCAATTTTTTTTTTTTTTTTTTTTTTTTTTTTTTTTTTTTTTTATAGAAAAAAAGACCATCTATTTTGGTTTCTGAAAAGGATATGCATTCTCCACAAATTCTATTACGTGAAAAGAAAAGAAGTCTTTGGACAAAATTAAGTTAATTTAATTTTTGTGTAGTGAGTTTTTTTTTTTTTAATTTTTAACGTAAATGTTATGTTTGACTTGGGTTTTGACTTTGTCTTTATTTTGATTTGAGGATGAATTTTTTTATAAACAAAAATTAAAAAAAAAAGGAGGAATATGTTTTATCATTTTCAGAAACCAAAGATAGATTGTTTAATTCAACCAAAAGCGAAGGACGTTTCTGTAATTATACTTATTTTTATTCCCGTTTGTTTCTCTCACAAGTCACAGGCTCAATTCTCCTGGCATGATACCATATTACCGCGCAAGTTTTCATTTTGTTTCCCTTTTATCTCCATTTTCATTTTGGCTTATCTTTCTTTGGTGCCAGGTGCCAACTCTTGACTTTTTTCTTTTTTTTTTTCCCCTAAAAGGGGGTTTTTCCCTTGAGTGGTGGTGGACAGCTTCCACGTTGTCAGTGTTTTAGTTTGATGTGTTGGTTAATAAAATTGACGCATAGTTTTAACACCACACACATACCAACCCAAATATAACCAATGCAAACAAGTAACAAAAACAAAAATAAATCAAAACCAAAAAAAAAAAAAAAACCATGTTATTATTATTATTATTATCTCTTCCTCTCCCACCTTTTCCTCATCATCTTTCATGGCAGCCTTGTCCTTCCTTTGGTCCTTGATCATCTCCATCGTCGTCGTCGTCGAATTCGATATGATAAGCTTTTCAAAATCAGAACCTTTGTCAGAGCTGGTGACCCGTTTATGCAGGGAAGACAAGGTGGGTGACGAGGCGACTTATCTTAAAAACTACGATAGGATTTTGGATACTATGGATAGACAAATGGCTATGGAAGGTTATGGGACCGGGCAAATGGGCAAGCCGCCTGAGCGTTTGTACGTGTTCTCGCAATGCATGGGGGACCTCAACGGCGGAGAGTGCATGGAGTGCTATAATGGGATTAAGCAACTCATGTCCAGCTGCTTTCCCGCCTCAGGAGGTCGTGTTTTCTATAATGGCTGCTTTATTAGGGCTGAGAATTATAACTTCTTCAATCACACCGTTGAACCTGATGATATTAAGGTAATTAATTCTTATCATTCCTTTTTTTTTTTTTCTCCCTAATGATATTTCATTTTTAAAGCTAAACCTAAGACTTTTTAACCGTAAATCACCAGGATATGTCTGCAATTATTCGTCTCAAACATATTATCTAAATGATTGTGTTTTCGTGCGTCTAAATGTAGAGTTGCAAAGTGTTTAGGCATCATAAAGATTTTATTTTTTCCCTAATGATATTTCATTCTTATCATTAAGACTTTCTGCTCATTAATCTAACGTGTAATTACCACTAGGATCAAATTCTTATCCAAATATAGAGTTGCAAAGGTTTTAGGCATCATGCATGTTCTTCTAATTTCTGAAAATGAAATGTCTTTTGGGGTCAGTATATATCTAATATGATAAATAGTTCCCCCCAAAAAAAAAAAAAAAAAAAACAAAATGAGGAATTTTGATTGTGTCAGCCCAAATCAGTCCTTCTTACATGCTAATCAAGTTTCCGATACAAGTGAGTGCCCCAAGCATTAAAGATGAATCTAAAGCTGGCTAGGTTCATTTCCAAGCCATTGTAATATAATAATGAACATATGCACATTCAAATACACCCAACTTGTCCAGACCTTTTATTTTTATTTTTATTTTTTCACATGTGTAGATATCTTGTTTAATTCACTCATTGTTATATAAATCTTATGATCATGATCAAATGTTTACTTCGTTTCCATCATCTTATTATTTTGATAATATAATTGAAAACATATGCATATATATATATATATATATATATATATATATATGTATACATATATAGAGATGCAGTGATGGTATGGATCCCAGGCAAGAATTCGTTGAGACAGGAAGGAAAGAGATCGAGGAGTTGGTGAAGGTGACAACGGAAAACGGTGGGTTCGGGACGGTGAACAAGAAAACGAGTGATGTATCTTTCTATGGAATGGCTATGTGCTGGAAGACTCTCAGCGCCAAAATGTGCAAAGCGTGCTTAGAAAATGCGGCCAACACTTCCTCCGCATGCCTACCATCCACCGAGGGCCGTGTCCTCAATTCTGGCTGCTCTTTTCGTTATGCTGATTATGATTTTGGGAACAAGCCTAGTGTCCGTAGAACCAGAGGTACTACAACTAGTACTATTATATATCTAGCTCGCTCTTTATATATAGACATATTAATTTCATTTGTTTTGTGTTAATATATATAATATATAATTAGGGTGAAATATTTCTTATTAGCCTGACATAAATCATGTATTGTACTTGACATTTCAATTCATAGAAGGACGATGAAATTTTCGCAGTTCATATATTTTTTTTACTTCAAACTTTTAGAATTGTTGCTTTAAATACGAAAAGTGCATTACCAAATAAAAAAGGGTTTCTTACACTTATACCTATAAAAAATAAAAAGAATTACAAAAATACGGAAGTCATAATTTTTTCAGTTTTCGTACGGTTTTAATTAGGAAAATATCACTTTTTAAAAAATATTTAGAAAATTATCACTTTTAAAATAGTTACTGGTTACCAGTTTCTGGAAACTAGTTACTGGAAACTGGTTACCAATTATATATCAGTTATAAATATCTTCGGTTATTAGTTACCAGTTTCTGGAAACTGGTTACTAGAAACTAGTTACTATTTAAAAAGTGGTATTTTTATAAATATTTTTTAAAAGGCGGTATTTTTCTAATAAAAACTATACCGCACCGTGAAAAATACAAAAGCACCGTATTTTTCTAATTCTTTTCAAAAATACCGTATTTTTTCTAATTTCCCCAATAAAAATTTGAAGTGAAATTACGTAGATAATTTTCATTTGTGGTTATGAATTAGGCTATGCACCACATTTAAAGATTTTGATGAAAATAAAATTTTGTCCAAGAAATGTCATTATAATGTTGGTAAGTCAGAAAATATTAGGTTTTTTTTTTTTTCATAAACTATTAGTTTCAACAGTTTATACCACAATCATGTCAAGGGAACCAAACGAAGTCGCGGGTGTGGTTCTTTTAGGTCGATTCTTTCTATCCTAATGATTCTTTCTTGTTATTTGAATATATTAATTTATTGATGAGAAGTTTTTAAACAAATGAATTAATTTTTTTAATTTCCTGCGTGCAGAACTTGTCCTAACGATCACCACATACGTTCTCGTGGCACTGGCTATTAGCTTATTCGTAGTTATGGTTAGTATCTATGTGGGAAAAGCCGTTTACAACCGTCGTTCAAAATCAAAATCAAAAGGTAATGTTCAATATATAATTAGACATCAACCAATACTCCCCTTTTATATATATGAGGATTCTGAGTTCAAATCTTTACTCCATATACGTTTAAAAAAAAAAAAAAATTATTCAGACGATTACTGATCTTTTCTTTCCTCAAAATAGTAATATGTATTATTATATATTAACTTCTTGTTCCGTTTGTTAGCCAAAGGAGCACGGATGGAGTACTTACCACCCTCAAAGAAGGGTATGAACTTTTTGGAGTTCAATTACTCAACGCTTCAAAAAGCAACCGAGCACTTTAATGATGCCCACAAGCTTGGTCAGGGAGGTTTTGGTGAAGTATTTAAGGTAAATGTTCATGCTTATTATAGTTAGATGTAAAGTGTACACAGTGTTAGAATATCTCCAATGCAACATTAAATTTATTCGCTAATAACATAATGTGTTATTTTTCGAATCAAGTTTGGCATATGCTATATTTGGCGCTCTAAATTTTGAAATTTTACTGATTTTTTTCTAGTAATATTCATATGGTGCCCAACACCACGTGATGTGTAAATCTGTTAATGATTAATTATAACTACATCTTAGATAGGGTCCATATGTGACCCAATTTATTAATTAAAATCACCAATAGACTGACATGTCATTATAGTATTGGGCACCACTGATGCCCATAACATTTGCTCTTATGATGATAGTATGAGTGCTTGGTAGTTGATAATGGTTTACTGTTGACTTATTAATGATTATTGGAAAAATTGAAGTAGCATTAATATGCATTTGAATTAAAAAGAAATTTTGGTGCAAATTTTAAAATTTTACTCTTTTTGTGCCAAATATAATGTTAAAAGTAGCATATAAACGTTTTAATGCCAACTGGGGCTAGCTCAGTTAGTCCAAGGTTTGAGGGTTGTGTGTGTGTGTTTGAGGTGGTCAGGGGTTCAAACCTTGGTAATGTGTGTGTGTGTCATTTTCTTTTAATTTGTAGTAAGTGGTGGTCATTAGTTAAGTCCCACTTTTTTTTTTTTTTTTTTTAAAAAAAAGTAGCATATAAACGACGTATCGCTTAAAACAATAAATAAGTTTATTGGCAGTAGTGTTATTTTCTTATTAGTAGTAATATTTGATTTTTTTCTCAGGGAACCCTTCATGACGGTAGAGAAATTGCGATAAAACGTTTATTTGCAAGTGGAAAAAATCAGACTGAGGAAATTTATAACGAAATCGACATCATAAGTAGTGCTCAACACAAAAACTTGGTTCGGTTCCTTGGTTGCTGCTTCACTGATACAAACAGCTTCCTTGTTTATGAATTCCTAGTCAACAAAAGCCTTGACCGCATCATATTTGGTAAGCCATATATTTGGTAATTAGCCATTAAAGAGAGATCTGTTATAATGAAAAGGTAACATCCTTTATGACATTGACAAAATTTAATTAGAAGACGAAAATTTTCTAATCAGACAAGCTCATCCTCCTTTTTTAATAACCAATTTAGCTAAACCATCTACAACTTTAGTAGTTAACTGGTTTTAGTACGTATGATACTAATATACAAGAAAAATAAACTAAGTACAACGAACAAAAATTTACCAAACTCAGAATAATGAGAGTTTTGTACAGTTAAATTATATATCTTCAAGCTAGTTTTTTCGAAATAAGAGATCAACTGTTTTTATGACCACATTTAGGAGAAAAATCAAAAAATAAATTATAGTTACTGAAAAGAAACAACCTTATTATGGTGGAGTACTGGTGCTTAATTCCTTATTTTCATGCTTGTTAATTCTGAATTTATTTTTCATAGTAAATTAATTTTGAGATTTTGCTTTGTCGCTTATAAATTGTTTGCTAATTAACTTTTTTTTTTCTCTCTTCCACATTCAATAATAATAGAACATGTTTATAACAAAATTTTATTACAATATCCTTTTGGATATAATTGGGAAAAGAAAAGTGGAGTTCTGATCACTATTGAGGATTATATGCCACAGCCATATACTAAGATCTTTAAGATGAACACAAGCTATATTAATTAGTTACACCTAAATTTCCTTTTGCCTAATACCAAGACTGATCATACAAATCTTGAATTATGTATCCGTGGAAGGAAGACTCAGAGAGGAAGGATGAATTAGACTGGAAAAAGAGGCTGCAAATAATCATTGGCGCAGCTGAGGGTTTAGAGTACCTCCACAAAGGCTGTCAACTGAGGATAATTCACAGAGACATCAAAGCTAGCAACATTTTGTTAGACTCGAAATGGAAACCGAAAATCGCGGATTTCGGGCTTGCTAGGTTTTCTACAACTGGGAAAAACGCTCCCGATGCTACCAATATCGCGGGAACATTGTACGCATTTTATACCCCCATACTAAGTTCCTAGCTAGCATTGGACTAAAAATTCTTTCTAGCTAGATATGAGGACATCTAGTACTCTATCTAATGCATGTTGTGACAAAACTCACTATATGTTAATTTCATGGTCTTTTTAATTACAGCGGTTACTTAGCTCCTGAATACCTAGCTCATGGAAGATTAACCGAAAAAGTCGATGTTTATAGCTTTGGAGTTCTTATATTGGAGATAGTAAGTGGAGTGAGGAACAACAAATTAGGATCCGATCAGTCCTTTTTTGAAACTCTAGTGGCTAAGGTAAAACTCTCTCTCCCACCCTAGAACATGAATACGTAGTTTTATTTTATAATTCCACTATTAACGATTTTCATTTGCATTTTAAGAAAATTGATTTTCTTTTTCTTTTTCTTTTTCTATATACGTATGTGTATATAGGTGTGGAAACATTTCCAAGAGAACACAGTATCAGAGATTGTAGAGGCAAGCATTATAGAGACAAGTTTGGATATCAACAAGGACTTTGAAGAAGTTCAAAGAGTGGTTCAAGTGGGTCTATTATGTACCCAAGAAGTACCATCCTTACGTCCTAACATGACAACGGTAATTCAAATGCTTAAACAAGATGATTATGAATTGCCTCAACCAACCAAACCTCCATTCATTGATGAACATTTGGAATTATCTTCTTCTTTTGATTCTTGTCGTTGGCAACCTTTTTGTATATCTGAATTATGTTCATCCCGTGAGAAAATTTAAAGATATGATTTCAATACTGATCATATTTATTTTTAATTTTTCGTTTTTTTTTTCATTTACATAACACATAATTTAGACAGGATGTACCATAATGTTTTAGCACAATTTTTTTTTTCACCTTTTCCTTTTATTTTCTTAGATTGTCTTTTTTCGTTTAAAAATAGTTAGCCGATATTTTTGAATTTTGATGGAATCCCCATAATTTGTCTTCAGATTTGATTTCTGCATTCTGAAATGGTTAATAATTTAGAACAAAAGACAAGGAGATATATAATGTGTAAAATGCACCTTATGAGTGCAAGAATTTTGTGACCACTTTTGCCAAATTTCTATTTTTTTTCCAGACAAGTAGAGAAAATANAAGAATATAATAGTTTAATCACGAATGATAACTTTTTCCTTGAAAAAAAAAAATCAATCCGATAATGAAATAAAGAATCGTACTTAAATTATAATTTTTGGATTAGTTTTATTTTAGTACTTGAAGAATACCCAAATCTTTTATGCCGATTTTTAAAACGTTTCAAAATTTAGATGCTAAATTATATTAGTCTAAAATGGCCTACTTTTTTTCCAACTATCTTTTACATTTTTTTCCAACTATCTTTTACATTCATGCGTCCAGTAGTATTTAATACGTGAACTCCACCAATAATTTATTATATTATGAGATTATATTATGAGAATGTCAGGTATTTTAGTCAAATACACATGTTAATTATTGATATAAGAGAGTTGCTAGAACTCTCTTTTTAGTTAAAATTTTGGTCTGTTGACATTCCAATGTTATATGTACAATCATATAATTCTCGACGACTAAAAATAAGATAAGCCCGTATATGTATATATTTTTTTTGGATTGAAGGATTAACCCAAAATTTTTCGTGATAAAATATCTAAAAATTATGTTTTTTGTAGTAATGTTATGGAGCACTATATCATGTTTATTACCACATGATGTGTCAATTTGTTACTGACTAATTACAATTATATTTCAGATAAGATTCATGTAAGACCTAATTTATTAATTAAAATCATAAATAGTAATATATTATTGTGGTGTTGGTCACTACTAATACTATATAGTATTATTAGACCCCAGAAAACGCAAAGAAGAGTTTTCCATCCTAATCCATGGCCCATTTTTCTTTTTACTAACTTCTTTTTCTTAGTATTTTCACGCTTTCTTTCTCAATTCTCCAGTGCTATAATCACTGCTAAGAAAAGTTTCATTTGGACTAACTTAATAATGAGTCCTAAAAGGTACACGCGGCCGATAAAATAATCAAAAAATCAACAAGTTAAAGGAATGCAGGTGTGGGGTAGTCCAACAATGGGTCCCACTTAGACGGTGGCAGTTGGTGAAAGCCGTGGCCAGCTGAGACTCTATTGGTTGGAGAACCAAAACGTGCCTATGACAAGTGTATCCCATTGCACCACCCCTTCACTGTTGACCAGTAAAGCTTTTGCCTCGAGAAAAAGACGGTCGACCAAAAAAATTAAACAAATTAAAAAGAAGAAAAATTTTAGTTTAAAGATTTGGGTAATTAAAATTAGAGGATGATGGACAATTGACAGAACAAGACCATCAATTAGGGTGAGTTGAGTTCATTATAGGATCCACACCAATGAACAGTATATATCGATAGATAAACATAACAAATTTTAAAAAATTATTATAAAGGTTTATTACAGGAGTAGTGGTGCACAATTATGATCGTCTATTCAAGTGGGTTTATGTTAGTTCGGTTACAGGGACAATAGATGGTTCAAATCATATCAAAATTCTTAAAATTATTGCAAAGTTCTAGGGCTGAGCATCGGATTGGGTCGGTTAATCTGCCCGTCTAACCCGCTTAAATCTGCTTAATTTTAGAATTTTAAATTTATAAATTGGTCGGCTTAATCCGGTTTGATATTTATAAGTATAATTTTAGTATTTTATTATTATTTTTTCATTATTTTTTGACGTTTATATAATATATATTTAGAAATAAATTTAAAAAATAAGAATAAATCTTATTCGGTCGAATTGAGTTACATTACACGGGTTGCCAAAATTGTCCAACCTGACTATTGCAATTTCGGGTTGTATTTATTAACCCGAATTTAAGGTAACTTTTTAATCAGATTGATCGGGTTAAAGAGTTTTTTTGGCACAAAGTTCTACTTGCTATACTTTATTTGATGGAGTTACTTGCAAAATTTGAAGTCAAAAAAAGACTTGGGTTGAAGCAGGTATGCCAACTCTGAGAACTATATTAACATTCTAGAACGGAGAGAGAGAAAGAGCTTGGTAAACGGAGTATAATTACCTAGAGAGATCACACGAGTCAATTTGGAAACAGCAAGATTAGAAAAAATAAAAGAAAATTCAATAAAAAGACAAACAAAGTTGTTCTCTTCGAAAAAAAAAAGGCAAAGAGTAGAGAAAAAGTGTTGTTCAAGTAATAAATTTTATAATCTTCACGCTAATTATATTTACACAAATTAATTAAGCCTATGTTCAAAACAAGAGACCAGTTGCTTTCAGTTGCGCTAAAGACAGCTAAAAGCATATTACATAATTACAATAACAAAAGTTTAAAAAGAAGAATAAGAATCAGAAGTAGAAGAAGAAACGAGTCAAGTTTGGCGACGCTTTTCATATTAGTCTCTCTCTCTCTCTCTTCCTCTGTTTCTCGCTCTGTTTTTTTTCATGTTCTGGCTCTGCAACTACATTATACAGTAGTAGATAAACCATGAATCCCATGCAAGCTTTGGCTTCAGCTGAGAAAAATACGACCTGGGTTCTCTTCTTCTCCATCTCAATCACTATAATCTTCTCTTCCCTTCTCTCCCCATGTCTCTCCGACCCGAGAATCACCGAAGCTAGTCTCTACTGTGGCACGGGGAGACCTCCGGCCGGGACCAGCCTGATACCGACCTTTGTCAAGGAAATGGAGAGCTTATCTCAGGGAGTCAATACTCACCATTGGGCCACCCACTTCGTCAACTCCTCTACTACTGGACTGCTCATGTACGGCCTGGCTCAGTGCCACCAAGACCTCTCTCATACCGACTGTCTCCTCTGCTACGCCGCGAGCCGGACCAGGCTCCCGCGCTGCCTGCCTGCCGTCTCGGCCCGCATTTACCTCGACGGCTGCTTTCTTCGGTATGATAACTACAGCTTCTATGGCGAGAGCACGGACCCGGTTCATGATAAGGTCAACTGCAGCGCGGAATCGGGGCCTTTCCATGACGAGACTTCGAGGTTGAAGTTCATGGCGGATGTTGGGTTAGTGGTAGGGAGCGCGACAAGGGCTGCGGTGGCGAGTGGCGGGTTCGGCGTGGCGGCGACTGCAAAGGCGGGGGAGGGAGTTTACGCCTTGGCGCAGTGTTGGAAGACTGTTGGTGTTGAGGGTTGCCGGGCTTGCTTGGAGAAGGCGAGTGTGGCCGCGAAGAAGTGTGCGCCGAAGAGAGAAGGGAGGAGCATGAATGCCGGGTGTTATTTGAGGTATTCGATGGATAAGTTCTATAGCGATGAGAGAGAAGAAGAGAAAAGAAGAAGTGAGTCCAAATTTTCCATCAAATTTTCTTAACCACCAAACACAATTTAAGACTGTCGTTACATATATTAAGATATTATTTGTGTTTCAGGTTCTTCAAGAAGAAGAGGACTCACTATAGCGATTGTTCTAGCGGCAGCTGCATTCGCAATGCTGTCTCTTTTTGGTGCTTATGCAGCCTATGCTAGACTTACTAAGATTAAAGCTGGTATGTACTTTCTACCAACATTTTCATGTCTAAAATAATGAAATTTTGTAGCTCAATGACAAATTTTTTCCTTCAATTTTTCATCTAGCTCGGCATAACTTAGGCCAGGTTCCGTTCAGCCTTAACAAGTCTAGCTTGAGTTTCAAATATGAAACACTTGAAAGAGCCACAGACTATTTCAATCCTTCAAGAAAAATTGGCCAAGGTGGAGCTGGTTCTGTATTTAAGGGGACTCTTCAAAATGGTAAAACTGTTGCGGTTAAGAGATTGATCTTCAATACAAGCCAATGGGTAGATGAGTTTTTCAATGAAGTTAACTTGATCAGTGGAATTCAACACAAGAACCTTGTTAAGCTTCTTGGTTGTAGTATTGAAGGCCCGGAGAGCTTGCTGGTCTATGAATATGTACCAAACAGGAGCCTCGATCAGTTTCTCTTTGGTAAATTTTCTCTCTTTACATTAGTTCTCACTTTCATTTCTCAAGCTTTTAAACAATGAAATGTTGATTTAGAACAAGCGATGATAGAAAATATAGAACTATTAGAGATTGGAATGCGGAGACGGAAGAGAATCGAGAGAGATAATTCAATGGTTTGTTCATTCATAGTATGAGAAATAATGAACGTAACTAGGCCTATACATAGATAGGTAATTCAAAACAAATAAGTAACTAAACACATTATATGATATTAATTTGTAAATGGTCATCGTATTTTTCGGCCTATAATGCAGAGAAGAACAAGGTTCAGATCTTGAACTGGAAGCAGAGGTTTAACATCGTTGTTGGAACAGCTGAGGGGCTTGCATATCTTCATGGAGGTTCTAAACTAAGAATAATCCATAGAGACATCAAAAGCAGCAATGTTCTTCTTGATGAGAATCTAACTCCAAAGATCGCAGATTTTGGCCTTGTTCGTTGCTTTGGTGCTGACAAGACTCATCTAAGCACTGGGATTGCTGGAACACTGTGAGTTCAAAAGTCACTCTTATGTCCTCCCTTTTAGTAGGGATTTTACTTTCAGTGCATTTTGTCCTTTTAAGGATTTAAAAAGCTGACAAGTTCTCAAAATTTTGGTGCCTTGTCAGAAAAAACTTTATTCTAAATGCTGCAAAGGCAAATATGTGCATTATAATAATTAAACTGTACTTTTCTCATTGCCCACCTACCAGAGAGTTTCCCAAACATAAAATATGAACCTTTTTTTTTAATTACTATTTCAATCTAATTTGTTGTATTGAATACTATATTTGCGAAACAGAGGATACATGGCACCTGAATATCTTGTTCGAGGGCAACTCACAGAAAAAGCAGATGTGTATAGTTTTGGAGTGCTAGTTCTTGAGATTGTTTGCGGTAGAAGAAATTGTGCCTTCACACAAGACTCAGGCTCTCTTCTACACACAGTAAGCATCTTACTTTAGATTGTTGAAATTGGTTCTTCAGATTGATTGACAAAATGGGCAATTTGGGAAATATTCACTCGAGCAGCTTAGATTGTTGAAATCGATTCTTGAGATTGTTTGACTAAATGGGCAATTTGGGAAATATCCACTCGAGCATCTTAGATTGTTGAAATGGTTTCTTGAGATTGTTTGATAAAATGGGCAATTTTCACTTTTTGACCTTTTCAGGTTTGGAAGCTCTACAAGCTGGATAGACTGGCTGAAGCTATTGACCCTTGCTTGAAAAATGAGTTCCCAGCAAAAGATGTAGCCAAAGTGTTACAAATTGGGCTTCTTTGCACTCAGGCTTCAGTTGCTTTAAGACCATCTATGGATGTAGTAGTTTCAATGCTAACCAACAAAGAAAAAGAGATACCTATTCCAAACCAACCCCCGTTCTTAAATGCTAGCGTTTTGGACCCTGCCAGCTCCACTAGGTCCTACAGCACACAGAGCTTAGTATCAAATGCATTGACCAAAGTTGAAGCGTCCTACAGCTCATCGGAGATGTCTAGTTCAAATAGTTCAGATGTGCAAACAAGAAAGTGAGACATAAACTGCATAGGCCATAGAGAGATCCAAACCAAAGTCGGTCCAAATAGCCATGCCCAAAGATTCATATATGCAGGTTCAAAGAGACAAAATTTTGTAAGGTGGTTACTTGAGAGCAAAACGACCTCTTCTTTTGAAATGTGCCAGTTGGAAAAGAAACACATTATTTGGAAGGTTTACTAATACCACAAGGGTTTGAACTATACAGTAGAGTAGTCTTTGAACTTTTTTTTCTTTTTTTTTTCGGTTACGCAGATAATGTGAAAGCAAATCTGAATTGATTTAGTGTTGGAATTCTTTTGAATAAAGAAAGTTTCCGAATTTCTGAGACCGCATTTTTGTTCCATATCAAGCCTCCAATATTAATGCATGCCATAAATTTCAAAAGTAGGAGGTGGGGGTAGTTTGATAAGGACCCGCTTAATGATATTAGCTAGTCTCACTCAAGGGGGGCTGCTTATTTCATTTTCTCTTTTCTTGAGCGGTCGAAACGTTATCTTCTTAGACATAAATAGACATTTATCAAAACTTCGTATTATCGCTTTATTCTGTAATAAAAATAGGCGATTGCCGTTGGGACAGCTAGTACAATGCTCTCTATGTGTTCTTTCTCAATTGAATTATACAGCACATATAGGTGGTGGTTACGTAATAATAACCGATATGACATCTTGAATGGACTCTATAATTTGTAAGTTTGTATTATTTTTTAATCCACGTGTTACAGAGTCTAGTTGACTAAACAGTTTGTTATCGTTGCTTACGTGTAGTTGACTCAGCAGTTTGTTAGAATTGTTAATTAGTTAAGCAGTTTGTTAATTAGCTGTTATAAGATTGTTATAACAGTTAGAAGCTTCTAGTGGAAATTTACGCTTGTAATCTGATTATAAATAAGAGTTTACTAATCTCAGTTATTATTGAGATTCATTCAATCAAACCAGTGTTAGAACTCTCAAAATATCTTTTCTTAACTCCATGCAGATCATATTATCGAGTAATAAATGGAGTTGCTGCTGCTTAGATAAACAGATCAAATCTTTCTTTAAGCTGTTTCTGTATGGGATCATATGTTGGTTTTTGTGGTCGAAACTCCAAACTCATTCGTACCCAGAAAATGAAAAGCTAAAGAGATCAAAAATAAAGTAAATGATTCAGCTAACTAGGCCTAAAATATCATCCAAATCAGTTTCTCGACAATGTCCCTCGAAACACACGGATTGAATGGCAATTGCTTTTAAAGGAACCACAATCCACAATGGAGTTTTATGTACAACACTCTTCACCCAAATGTGAAGACAATGAAAAACAGACAACAGAGAAAGCCTTATTATGAGAAAGCCTCCAAATAAAAACCAGTTATGTGACCTGTCACAACATCTTAATCAACCAAAAAATCCAATTTAGGTACTGCATGGTGCTCAAAACCAAACTCATCGTAAAAGCAAATATAGGCCACAACTCCTACTCATGTCTAATCCATAGGCCGCCTCAAACTACAAAAGGGTTTTAAACATGAGTAAGTACATAAAACCATATACAACAAACACAAGGTTAAAAACGACATTTAAAAAAAAAAAATTCCATATAGCGTTACTCATCTTCCACAACAACGCTGATTTCACCCCTCTCAAGCATATCATAAAAGTCCTTCGTTCTCTTCTGGAGATTCCAATGGTGCCTTTTCCAAAGGAGCCCAGCTGTGAGGCCAATAGTTATTCCATAGAGAATCTCTTTTATAATACTGGGACCCCTGTACACAACATGGGCCATCTCTACCTTGCACTCAAATATGGTAGTGTTCTGCACCACGAAATTTTCAAATTTTAAATATAAAAGGGGAAAAAAAACAGAAACCCATTTTCTAATTTAAGAAATTGTTAATTCCCAATCATTTGTGTAAACCCTTGTTTAGTTGCTCAGAAAATAAATAAATAAATAAATAAAAATCCCACTTTCCAAAAAAAAAATAAATCATATTGTCGAACTCTTTGGGGCTGTTTTCATACCAAGTAGAAAGCACCAAAAGAAGAGGCTAACCTTACTTGAATATTACGTACTTAGACTCTTATCTTCAAGGAAAAGCGGATGAGTGAGAGAGATTGAGGGTGTTGGTTTACAGAACAAGAGGGCAATAGGAAATAGTGAGAACATAAAAAAGCGGCAAATTAGTTTACGGAAGCTGCGCCAAGTTGCCAACTTGGACTCGCCTTGAACGTCTAACTCGTAAGTTTGGCCCGCGACACCGACACGTTGTTGTTACGTGTCATACGGCGGATTTGTTTACGTCGTATTGGGATTTATTATGACGAACAAAGTAAAACTTCGAGAGCAAAGTGCCAAATTTCAAGTCATTCGTGTCGTTTGTCCTAGTGTTGTGGTTTCTCCGATTAATGTCGTTTTAGAATTTTTTGTCGTTTCGTGCCATTAACGGTCTTTTTTAAGGCTGTCGTATGTCGTTTATCCGGTCTGTCGTTTCTTATTATTTTTGTCGTTTTCACGGTTAATTTCGTTGCTTTCATTGTCGTCTCGTCTTCACAATTGATGTCGTTTACAGGGCCCATGTTTTTTAGGTTATTGTCGTTTATGTAGGTAGTTGCCGTTTCTCCCGTCAATGTCGTTTCTTAAAATTTTAAAATTGTCGTTTGCATTAGATTCTGATCTTTTATAGACAAACGAGAGCCGGGATTTGGAAAATATACATCTATAGTAAGAATCTATAATGCACCGAGCGACAAGTCAAGTAAAGTTCTTCAGCCTTTTTTCAAAAAAAAAAAAAGAAAAGAAAATTAAAGGAAAATGAGCAACACATGAAATCAAAGTTGCAAAGCTACCCCAGATTTCCCTGATCGGCCGCGCAATGGAAGACGAAGTCAGAGAAAGGAAAAGACACTCTCAAACCCAAGAAATGAGTCTACTTTCTTAGCTTTGCTCGGTGTTGCCAAAGAGCAGCGCTGGTTTTGGTGCAAAGTCGGAGAGTGATGCTGCTTCCTTCTACTCTCCATTGAGCTGCGTTGTTCAGTCGTTCCCTTGTCGTTCTTCAACATTGAGATATCAAACGACAACATTTTAGTCGACGACAGATTAACATCAGTGCTTGAAACTTTAGGAGAAGCATTTAGTTTCTTCCCATGTGTTTGGAAGGGGCTTCCATAAGAAGCATTGGGTTTTACCC
The DNA here is from genome assembly GCA_002914845.1 of Trema orientale. Taxonomy (NCBI): domain Eukaryota; kingdom Viridiplantae; phylum Streptophyta; class Magnoliopsida; order Rosales; family Cannabaceae; genus Trema; species Trema orientale. The sequence continues at coordinate 365,578 of JXTC01000166.1, forward strand.
TTTTGCCTGGCCTTGTCTCACATACACAGTCTCCAACCTCTCTATCCTCCGAATCTAAAACGAGTATAGCATCTTGTATAAGATCATCGGATATAGTCCACAATTTTTCATTTGTCTGGACTGAAGACTCAGTTTGGCTCTGCAATTTATTGAACTGACGAAAATTCTCGGCTTTTCTTCGTATGTGATCAAATATCGTCTCTTCATTTAAAGTTTTGGCTATGCCATCTTCAGGTTCAGGGGAAAGCCCACCTTCTTTAGTAATAAAGAGTTCAAACGATTAAAAACTCCATATGAAGAGCAAATTAAGTATGAACATAAAGTTTCGTCAGGGAAAAGAATGGACCTTTCTCTTCCATGAAGTTGAACTTGGCCGAGTTTCCATATTGCCCTGCCCCTCCAGGATCTGTAGATGGTTTGACCAAAGTCAACTTTGGATTTCTGTTTCTTTCCATCTCTTCCAGAACTTCTACATCAATAAGGGATTCAAGCTCCTTCTCAGAGAGGTTCATTGTGAGATTCCGGGTCTCAGTGGACGGAGAATATGAAATATTCGGGGCTGCCAAGTCGGGGAAGCTTTTGGCCTTTTCACGTATGTGGTCAAATATTTTATGCTCTGGTATGCTTTTGTGTTTATCTTCTTTAACTTGGAGAACATGCTCATCTTCAATGGTTGGAGGTAGAAGTGATTAGAGAAAGGATAAAAATTAATCCGGAAGAAAGAATTATGAAAATAATCAATACCGTCTGCTAACAACTCTTCATCTAGAATGTTGAAACTGGGCCTGAGATAGAAAACACGCGTTTTGTCAAATAAACACGGGGGTAAAATATTTATTGCTTGTAAATATATATATATATATATCAATAGCGATATACTTACATAGAATCATCTATCTCTACAGATTTGGTTGAATTGTGAAGCTTTTCAGTTGAGGCTTGAGGTGTAGTTTCCTCGTCATCGTCTATCACACACACATCCTGAGCTGGAGCTGAAGAAAGTGGTAACTTTCCTTTTCTGTTGTTCATGTTTAAATTGCTCACTTTTGTCAATATAAGTTTTTGGTGGACATCAATGCCAACTGCATGAATAAAACCATTTAATGATTTAGGATCCAGTGTGCCTCATAGTCGCAATATCTAAATATATCATTGAAGAGGCTTTACTGTATTCTTCAAAAATAAGATCAGCCTTAACAGTCAGCTTTCCTTGCTGGGGGTTTGACAGGAAAATTACCGCGCTATAGGGACTGCAGTGGAAACAAGCCACCTTAGTGAAAATAGTTTTTCAATGTTTCAATAGTAATAATAGCTGCTCATGTCACATTGTGGTTAGTAACAATCCTAGCACATTTCTTCTGGTAGAGAAAATTTTCATGTCAGGATGTTTATCTTCCTTGTCATGGCGTCTGAAACTCTTTAATAGTCGTGTAATAGTTTCATGCTTTCTGATTAATAAGCTACTCAGTTTTCATTGCAGATAAGGGAGTTGAGGGTTTAAAGTTGCGCACCTGGAGAACTCTTCCACTCTGCAGCAAAAATTCATGTGAGAGTTACCATGTTAAGTTGCGGTGGATGAATCAAAAATGAAATAATACGTAGAATCAGGCATAGTACTACTCTGCTTGCATGCTTGTGTTAAAAAGCTAAACGCAAACAAAATAGTCGCCTCTACCTTATTTTCTCATGCAAGACAATCAGGTTATCTTCTTCCGAACCTACAATCTGTCATAACGAATCTTCAATTTAGACTAAATAACAAGTTGAACGATGCTGCATCACCAAATCTGAAGAAAATGCTGAAGCGCAATTCTACAAAACATACCATATCGGCATAATGGCGTTTCATTGACTTGAGAGTTTCTGATATCCTTGTCAATGTTATCACCAACTTTGACTTCCCTCGCCTCTGGCATTCAATTTCCTCAACCTTGATGTCAACTTTCGGAGGTAGTGACAATAAAGAGTCTTTGATATGGTTCCCAAATGGAAATTTTCGACCAGTGACTATCTCTATCCTCCGGGGGTCAGCTTCAGCCAGTGTCTCGAATGATTTAATTTCCACAGAATGTAGTGCCTATAAAAGGCAAAGGGAGAGGGCTTGGTGACACTAACAAAACACAGTTTTCTGACAGCAATCAAATAGTCATGGAGCAGACCTTTGCTGTCACCATGCCAATCCCGGGTAATTGTTTCAGCAGGTAAGGACTATCATCCCATAGTTTCTGGTGCAATGACTTTGCTAAAAGAGCTGAATTGAAGGCCCCTTTATAGTTCTTTTTGTAAATAAAATATTCTTTCATGCACTTAGCGATTCTGCATCCATTTGAGCATATAGAATTGACATCCTACAGCAAAAAAACCAGTGTCTTCAGTAGTGAAGCTAAGCTATGAGCATTATCATATTCATATCCAACACAATTCTTGCACTTAAGATTATGATAGAATTTTAAACCTGAGTTAAGGATAAATCGTGGATCGAAGGATCACCAGTCAAGCAGTCATTAACAAGAACAAATATCTTCTCCTCTCTAGTTTGAATACGCTTTTTCCGTTTCCCATTATCAGTGAGGATGTGAAAGCGAAGTCGAAGGTCTTTATCAGAGTTAATGTCATTCAGAAGCTTTTTCTCGTTGCGTCTGAGCTGTATCCCTTCATTTTTGCCAATAAATAGATACAGAGCTCTTTAAATTGGCATGTCAAATAACGGTAAGATATGCGATGTAAGCACTTTGAGTAGATTTACATGCAATTTCCTCAGCACGGCATATGACTTGAAGAGCATCTTCCAGAGTGCAACTTACTGGGGTCTGCATTAGAAGTTTCATTGTATCGAATTTCAAATAGTACCTAGTCATCAACCTTCCAGGTTCTAAAGACAGCAAAAGGAAAATGGTTAGAAAGTGACAAGGTCTTTTCATTATGAATACACTAGTCAAGTTATATATATATATATATGTGGACTGCTGAACTGGTATACCTAGTGGTTTCAAGAGGAAACCATCTTCATCAGTCCAGATCATTTGATGTCGCGATAACTCATTAACTTTCTGAACACAAACCTCTGAAAATAATAAGATTGATTAAGAATAGAAGGGGAAAGGAGTATTTTTTTTCAAAAAAAACTTCCACCGGTGAACCACAACGTTACCTTGCAGATGTTTTTCTACACGGTCACTAGAAATCCCTCTTCTGACTGCATAGTTTCCAGGGTTCTGATTATGCATCAAAGTTTCAGAATTAAGTAGATGAGAAAGAAAATCAATCAAATATCCTGAAATGGGAGCCCAAAACTACATGCCTTTTTCATTCTCACATACAAGTATGAGCATTTCATCCATTCAATTGCCCTTGTAATGTCAGAGACAGTCAGTTGAACTATCTCTGCAGTTAAGTGCTCCGTCACACATGAAAGCAATCTAAAGTAGGCAAACAATTAACGACCAAATTAGCCCCAGGCTCCATTGCGTTCTAAAATTTAAAGGTTATATTATATAATTATGTACATACTGAGATTCCACCATTTCACATCCATTCAAGAGATTCTCGTACAAGTGTACCTGAGACCATGTAAGAGCACAAAATATAAATGAATGATGGTACTTCCAATATCAAACTAACACTCCAACAACTAAAACTAATAGGGAGGTACATGAATATCAAACATAGTTAAGTTACATGCACAAAAATGAAATGATGGAAGGTTAAAAACTACCGTGTCTCTTCTTGTCATGATTATAACCGTTCCTGTATCGTCAAAGGGTGGCCGGCCTGCCCTTCCACACATCTGCATGGGATCAAAAGTAGCTCCTGATGAAACATATTCAACAGAATTACCTAATGTTTCAGGTAAGACTGGTACAAACTACAATAGTTGTTTCCCCCTTTCTGATTGTTTAGTAGGCTAGATGTAGAATGAATGCGTGTATGCCATCCACTGCATGTTTTACATGCTTTTCCTCCAAATCTTTGTACAAACAAGAATATCTCTTTGCAGAAACATCTCTGTTTTAAAATTACAGATAATTGTCTGATACTAACAACTAAAGGATAATACCTTCAGCACATTGACTTCTAAACTTCCAGGGCACTGTAAATTCTCGTCATATTGACCTTATCAGTTACAGGACTTATCATTTAACTTTCACTCAGTGTAGCTCCGAACAATAGATAATAACAGAAAGTCTAGATGCAGTAGTTCCTAGATTACTTTTATTAACCTTCCATTCTTTCAAATAGACAGTCGATATATAAACACGATGGCAACAGGCAACAAAGAACACAAGAATCTAACTAAGAAAAAAAACACTAGAATATAGAAATCTGTATACTATTTCCATTACGGTTAATAAGAATTTCCTTAAAAAGAGTTTGATATCTTAGATGGACAATGATTGAAGTGTATTGAGATCAGTGACAAACCTGTAGTATTGTGGATCGGTCATATTCCATGTATAGGCCTTTTTCTTTGTTGCTGGACAAAAAAATATTCCGATAAATTACCAAAAGGAGACTTTTTCAAATGTGAATATATTGATGGAGAAATGATAGTTCAACATATAAGTGCCGTGTTGATTTTATTACAACTGTAATATGACCGATCCACAAACCTGTAGTATTGTGGATCGGTCATATTCCATGTATAGGCCTTTTTCTTTGTTGCTGGACAAAAAAATATTCCGATAAATTACCAAAAAGAGACTTTTTCAAATATGAATATATTGATGGAGAAATGTTAGTTCAACATACAAGTGCTGTGTTGATTTTATTACAACTGTATGCGCTGGTAAGTTGACTCCATGGGCAAGAGTATTTGTTGTGCACAGTACTTGAATGTCACCCTTAAGAAAAAGACTTTCAATAAGATTACGATCCTTAAGGCAAAGTCCACCATTGTGATAACCAACTGCAATCATGGAAGATGTTTTATTATGGTAATCTAGATAATGGCACCAAGAAGAGTATTGAATGGTAGTTTCTCCATACCACCATAAAGAATATAGGACTGCATTTGTTTGTCACTGCATGACAGTGAAGCTTCCCTTAGTCTTTCCTGCTGGTCTCTGTCCTTGACAAATGGATTTGAATGACCATAGGCCATTGCTGACTGAGACAGTCGCTGTGCTGCTTCTTGTGCCCCCTTCCTAGTTGAACAAAACACCAGAGCGGATTTCCCTCTTGAATATTGCATGAGAATATCTGCATACCAGTTTTAAGGATAATTTTCTCACGATATGTTAGTATCAACATATTGAAATCACAAGAAAATGTAGGCGCTGAATGGTTCCTACCCTACTTACCGTAAATATAATTTTGAAGGCGCTGAACAATGGAACACAAACACACCATAAGCAAAATAGAAGTGATTCAATTATTTTAACTTAATAATAATAACAGGGAAGTTCCGTAATCTAACCAAAAAATTCTTTTTTTTCCTTGCGAAGAATTTCTTTTTCTTTTGCCCTGAATAATCCAGAGATCCAATCACATAAACATTTACCTTCTCAAATAGAAAATCATTCTTTGCTGGAGTGTAGCCTGCAGCAGAAGTTGGTAGATAGAGATCAATAATAATGACATTTTCATTTGGTTCAAAACTTGTACTGCTTAACATTCACTAATAACAATGTAATTTGTGGTATGCATAGAATGATGCAATGAAATGGCAAGACATATTTATCGTCCTCTTAAAATGCGTCAGCGGTGGAGTTTAGCCTTCTTCATTTTTTTTTTTTTTCACTTATCAACTTATAAATTTTAAGAATATTCTATAGGACATGCATACCAAAAACTTTAGTAGTCAACTTCACGGGCCTCATTTCTTCTCCAAACCTGTGAAGACGTGATCACAAAGCAAAACAGGATAAAAGGACACCGGCATATACCCACATAAGAGAAATAAATTTATTTATTTATGCATATACATTTACAGACACCCAAACTTATGGAAGTATGTATGTATTTATGTATACAACCGAATAATACTTAAAAACAGAAGTACCTTTTAACCCCTTGGAAAGGAACCTCGAGCCATTCTGCTGCAATTGTTTGTGTGAAGGGTGTAAGTTCTCGAATATTTTGTTGCTTGAAAATTTTCTTTTTTTTCATAAGCATCAGCATATAATCTATCTTACCAAGGTCCTCAATATTTGGAATCGTGGCAGACACTGCCAGGAATCGAACATGAGACAGGGAAGTCGTCTTCATTTCAGGGTTTCGTGCAAGCATTTTAATTCTACTGACGATTGCCTCCAAAGCCGCTCCACGTGGATCATTCAACAGATGCACTTCATCAATAAGTAGAAGCGCTATATCACTGAAAAAGCTCAATCCACCATCTCTTATGCGATGCCGAGTTACTGCATCAAATTTCTAATTCGACAGGGAAAAAATGAAAAACCATTTAGCCAAGCCCCAAGAGTAAACATGTAAATCAAATCAGTATAATGTAGATGTTATTTGTATAACTGTGTAAGACGCAAATTGGCACTCACCTCAGGAGTGGTTAGAATGATGTCTGCTTCTTGTATATTCCTTGTGTTGTAAGATTCATTATCTCCTGTCAGCTCCAAGCAATTTATACCCCATGATCCAAACTTTTGGCTCCAATGACGAAGCTTCTCTTGTACTAAAGCCTTAGATGGGGCTATGTAGATCTGCATACCATAATAAAGATGGTAGAAGCAGTAAGGTACTACACAACCTTGTTCGATAATACAATGCACCATGTCGAAGGGCACGTGTGTGCCAAAGTATAGCTTCCATCAAATTTTAATCAGGCATCAATGCCTGCCTGATCCGGGTAAAAACATAATATTCAAAAAGCAGGCAAATGTAGTTCTCATACAAGCCCAAGCCAAAAACTAAATCCTAGATTGCAACAAAGATGTCTATCCCTTGTAATTGCCATCACTGCCTAGGGACTTACAGTTTTCAGAGTTCCTTTTACATGATTAAACTTCGTCCCCTCGGAGAGGAACCGTGCGAGAAGTCTCAAGATGCAAAGCTCAAAGAGTACTGTTTTACCACTTCCAGTTGGCGCCGAAACAACCATGTTTACGTCGGAGTGGAAACAAACAGGAAAGCATTCACTCTGCAGAGAATTGAAATACCTGCAGCATACACCACATCGGATCCAACATGATCAATACGTCTTTCAACACTCTGACCTAGATGAAAACTAAGCAAAAATTCCTGATTTTGTTCAAAGAGTATGAATACAAATATTACCTGAAACTAAAAGTTGATCGAAACGGAACAGGCAAATCTAACACAGACTTCAGTGTATAGGAATCCATAATCGCATTCGTTCCTTCAAACACCAAAGCAATCAGAAATTGAAGAAAATTAAGATTATAAACAGTTGATGCTCGCATGTTCAGATCCAAATATATTCTATATAAATATAAACAGTATATAAGCACATAAATTTTCTTAAGCTCCTATACAATTTTCACGCACATATATGACAAATTTTTCGATATTTCGTACCAGGAATGAAAAATCGAGGTATAGATTCGAATTTCTTGTGAATGAAGCTTGAAGAAGAAAGTTTTTCACGGCTGAATTACATGCAAGCATTCATGAATTCTGTCAATTCGAGATCAAAATCAGAGAATTGCTAACTCAATATCGAAATGGAAAATTTATATTTAAGGAAAAGAAAAAAAAAAAAAGAAAAATTAGTGGTTAATTTCTCTGATACCGCCATGGAAATCGAATTCAACGGTGAAATTTCTAAAGCATTCCTGAATTCATGACTAGAATACCTAATCAGATATTCTCCCAAAATTGGCCAAAACGATCACACAATTTGAATTTGTGTACGTTCGTGAAGAGAGAGAGAGAGAGAGAGAGAGGAATATACCTTGTTGATGAGCACGAATTTGAAGAAGCTCCTTGATACTAATAGTAGAGAACCTTAGAAGGTTCCGAAAAACGAAGAGAAATGAAAAATTACGAAATATGTCTATTTATATTATAATCAGGTTCGGTTCAGGTGTTTTGGCGGGAGAAACGGACCGGGGCGGGGACCACCTGACGAAATGCTGCCATTGCTAGGATGTGCGAGTGTGTGACCCAAATAAGGGAAAAGGGTTATCTTTAAATAATTTATTAAAAAAAAAAAAGCCTCAAGCATAATTTTTTGTAAATTTAATCTTGTCTTTTAGTTTATGTAAATTTATATTTTAAGTTTGTACAAAATTATATCATTTATATTTCAAATATCTATAAATTTATACCTTCTGTATATAAATTGACTAACAAATTTTCTTACTAAACATATGATCTGAATTCAAGATATCTTATTTTTCTTGACTAAAATAAAAATAGAAATCTATTGAAGATAACTTAAAATAATTAGCACAAATTACTCAATTTGTATACAAGAGGTATAAAATTACAGAAATTTGAAATGTGAATGTATAATTTTACACAAATAAAAAAACATAGTTAAAATTATAGAAAGATCATGCTTGCAAGGTATTTTTTTGCATTTATCTATAAAAGAAATAGAGTTATCCTGAGAAAATGGAAATTGTATAGTTCCATAAAAAAAAAAATTGGGGAAAGAATAGTACCAAACATTTGTCAAATTTTTATATTTTATTACCATTTTCAAAGGGGAAAAAAAAAGAAAAAAAGAAAAAATATGTGTATATATATTATATATAATTACAGAGCACCAATTTGGTAGATTTTTTTTTTTCACTTATCCATAGGTATTTTTTTGTCCAATTAAAATTTATCACGTACATATTTTTATGGTAAAAGTTAGAGAGAGAAAAATATTAAATAATAAGTATTTATTTTTATTATTTTTTTCTTAACTATCCAAATTATGGTAGCGGTTGGATCATATGATCTAACGGCTAAAAAAAAAAAATACATATAGATAGGTAAAAAAATATACTTATTGGATTGGGAACTATTATGGCATTATGTAAGTTAATAATATGTAGATAACAACTCATCATGTATAATTGTTTGTATGTAAGGGCTAGTTTAAAATTTATGCTTCTAGTTTTCCAAAGCTCATTACTTAAGTTAGGGGTTTCTAATATTTTTACCTATAAAAATAAAAAAGAATTATAAAAGTATGGAGGTTAGATTTCTTCCCCTTCCCCCCCCCCCCCAAATTCATGTACGGTTTTTATTAGAAAAATATCACTTTTTAAAAAAAATTATAAAAATACTTTTTTTAAAATGGTTACTAATTACTAATTTCTAAAAACTGGTTACCGATTATCAGTTATTAGTTATAAATACATTTAGTTACTAATTACCAGCATTCGAAAACTGGTTACCCATTACTAGTTACTTTTTTTTTAAAGATTTTTTTTAAAATATTTGTTTAAAAATAGAATTTTTCTCATAAAAACCGTTCTGAATCTAAAAAAATAAAGCCCACCATATTTTTCTAATTTTTTTTTCTAAAAATACTATAAAAGCCTAATTTTCACCTTAAGTTAAGGCCCTCTAGCCAAGCGAAGCCCATTTCTTTCAAATAATATTGAGATAATGTGGTGGATAATCGCTTTTTAAACTTGTTTTAAGTAGGCGTCCAACTTTTAAATCTTATAGCTAAATGTCCATATCATTAAAGTTAGATTTTTATTTTCTTTTTTGCCCGTTCTCTTTAAATACGAGTTTTTTTTTTGGCTCTTTTTATTCTCTCGCTTCCTCATTCTCGGTCTCTCTCTCCCTCATTCTCTGTTGCTCGCTTGCTCGCTCTCTTTGTCTCTCTCTCTCTCTTTGTCTCTCTCTCTCTCTCTCTCTCTCTCTCTCTCTCTCTCTCTCATTTTGATCAATTTGATCAATTTTCTGACGAAATTTTTCATGTTTTCCAGCATTATGAGGTTCTTCTCTGGCGATGTTTTTGACAAATTCGTTCTTTTATCTTTGGCGGTATGTATTGTGTAGTTTATATGAGTTTTGATTTTGATTTTGATCTTATTTTATTGTATTATGTTTTATTTTGGGACTTTTGATTTTTATTGCTAATTTGTTTTACAACTACTGTTAATTTCTTGTATAATCATATTTTTTGTTATTAATTAATATTTACTTGTGTTATTCTATGTGTTTTTGAACTATTTTGCGTAATTGGTACTGGTTTATGAATTTTTTGTCGTAATACATATGTTTTTTGTAGTGGCATATGGTATTACTGTTCGTTTGTTTTTATTACTGAAGATATTCACTATTTTAGTTCGGTTCACGAATTTTTTTTGCGGTATATGTTATTTTTATGCTAGTATATAGTGTTTTTTTCCTCTACTTTTTGTATATGAACATGTTAGGTATTTTCTTATTTGGTTCATATATTTTTGGCTACGGAATATAAGATTTTGAAGTAGTATTGGTATTTTTGGTTTTGATATATGATTCTTGAATTATTTTTCATAATTGGTAATGGTTCATGAATTTTTTGTCGTAGTACATATATTTTTTGTGGTGGTATATGACATTACTATTTGTTGATTTTTATTGCTGAAGATGTTCAATATTTTAATTCAGTTTATAAACTCTTTGTTGCGGTATATGTATTTTCTATGCTGGTATATAGTGTTTCTGTTTTCTAGTTTTTATTTACGAATATGTTAAGTATTTTCTTTTTTGGTTCATAAATTTTTGGACATAGTATATAGGATTTTTGAGATGGTATATAATATTAATATTTTGTAGTTATTGCATGTTGTTTTGGGGTATTAGTTTAATTTTTAGATTAACCCAAATACATACTTTAGTCTTAATTAATTATGTGCCTAACATAATTTGAATGAGGCCATAATCAAGATAATTGGACCATGAGTTGGTAAGCTCCTATCTACTTGGTAAGACCTCATTGGACAAGACTTGAAGCCTTGACACATCACTATCTCTTAGCTTACAAAGTGAAGCCATCAAATGCTCTGAAGACACTTCATCAACTTGGACAACAAATAAAATTTTTCTGCAAGAGATTGACACTTCTTCATTCTAGAAGCTTCAAGAAGCTTCTAATTGTAGCCTAAGATCTTGTACACTAATTACTTACAAGCCAAGTCTTATAGTTTAATTACTTGCAAAGCAAGTACTTGTTAACTAAGCTAGTTTAACCAATGAAAGCTAGACACCTAATCCCTTGTAGCTTAAGTTTTATTGTAAGCTAAGCTAAGCTAGCTAATAGAGGTTTGACACCTCATTCCCCTTGTAAAACAAGACAAAGCATGTTTTGCCTATAAATAGACGTAAAACCTCTCCATTTAGGGGACAAGTGATTAAACTCTTAAGCTCTTAATACAAATTCTCTCATTTTTCTCTCTAGTCTTTTATTTGCTCTTTTTCTCTATTTCTTTGCTTGGTGTTCATACGAAGCGTAGAGCTTCTTCTTTTCTTTACTTCTCTTGTCTTGGTGTTCATCTGAAACCATTAGCCTCCTTTGTTTTCTTTTTAATCCGTGGTTGTATCATTATCACCACCATCATTGTCTTGTTACTGTTCCTCCACGTTCTCACCATCATCACCTCTCGGTTCCTCTCTCAATACCACGGCTGCAAGCACATATTTATATGGATTTGATCATTAAATGGTCACACCATTCACACAAACTCATTTGAGCACTTATGTATGTTCTTGCATATTACTTTCATATTAGTGCGCTAATATAACTACTGGTCTACTTTGTGATATTCTAATGTTTTGGGCCTTAGTATTCATCACTTATAAGCCCACATTAATATATGTGTCCTTACATCCATTCTTAGGCCCATTTATAGCTATCTATATATTATAGGCTCATTATCTTTTTCTATCACTTTTTTATCATTTAATTACTTTTATACCATATTTTTCTACACATATTTCTCTAACTTGTTTCACAAGTTATTTTGCATGCAGGCTTTAATATTCACACTTCAACGATTTGTGGGTACCGAGCTATTCTCCTCGAACTCTGTGCTTGATCTGTGGCACAAGTTTGGGATCTCGTACTCTATCACTATCTTTTATTAATAATTTATCTAACCCCTCATTGACTTCTAGTTGACACTATGGTCGGTTTATTCGCCTCCGTCAACTAGATTCCTTACCATATTATTATATTATTGTCGATCCGTAAGCTAGTTATNTATTATTACGCTATTATTATTATTACTATATTGTAAGTACGTTAACCCTGCAACCGCTAACGTGGCAAGGATGCTGTGGGAAATGTCATTTTCTATATCGACTGCCCATCAGGATTTCGACACGTAGACAGTGTTGTGATAGCTCTTATACCTGTACACTCATTATAATCTAACCATAATCTCAGTTATTCTCTGTTTTTTTTTTTTTTAATTAATCACAGGTCTCGTTGATTAATCAGAGCATGAGGTAAAATCCCGAACATTAAAATAGCGACTCCGCTGGGGAGTAGCGTCAGGAAAACTATGTTTTCCCTAGAATTCCCCTGATCCGCAAGTGCATCCCGTCATTCTGTCAGTTTTACTTCTCAAAATTCTGTTTCGTATATTGAAACTCTACCAAAATTCTGCTAGTTTCAATTCTCAGAACTCTATTTCATATACCGAAACTCTGCTAAAATTCTACCAGTTTCACTTCTAAAGATTCTTTCCAAACACTACACCCCTTTTTCTTTTAATTTCTCGTTATTAAATTCCACTCTCTTTCTTTTCCTTTCTTACATATCTTTCCATTTTTCCCCCACTTTCTACCTCATTTTTTCAAATGGCTGACGAACAACATCCGCCGAGTTCTGAAACATCGGCTCAACAAGGAGAAAATCTTGCCCAAATTAAAATCACACTGCAAAGCTTAATGCAATCTCAAGAACTGATGATGCGAAAGTTAGTTGAGTTGGAAAGAAGAAACGGACCGGGGACTTCGTCTATCCCTATTCTATCAAGTCAAAACAATAATTCGCCTGCATCAGGCAGTCAAAATCTCGTCATGCTCACAACACAAGAAGGTCCTGCTAATCCTTCTGTCACAATTCCAGTGGGCATGAATAATAAAACTGCACACAGTTTCATTACGAAAGAGTAACTATAAGATGTACTTAAAGTGGAAGCAGAAAGAGCCAACAAGATTATAGCAGCAGTAAACTTCCAACCTCCATATCCTGTGCATATCCTTTCTAAGCCATATCCAAAAGACTAAACCAGTCCTCAATTCAAGAAATTTGATGGAAAGAAAGGCAATGCCAGAGAACATGTCATTGGTTTCTTAGACGACCTTAGAATCTACGCTGATGACCATGAATTACGATTAAGGGAATTTTCAAAGTCCCTTACTGATCGAGCATATTCATGGTTCGTTAATTTACCAGCAGGCAGCCTCGGCACGTGGGAAGAATTGGTAGCAACATTTTGTACCAAATTCTTTGTAGCGGAATATAAGCTAAGCTTATCCGATCTCTCCAGCATAACACAAAAAGAAAATGAATCACTCACAATCTACGCAAATAGATTTAAAGAAAGAGCTTTGAACTGCAAAAAAATCATCTCAGAGAGTGAACTCATCTGAATATGCGTCAAAGGCATGCAAGTAGAGTACAAGATTCATATTTAGAACCACATCATCTCAAATTTTACCGAGTTGATGCTGAGAGTAAGCTACACAGAAGAAATAGTTGTGGAATTGCACAAATCTACTGCCGAAAAGTGGAATACTCCATCTTTTTCTAAACGAAAGAGAGAGGTTGATTTGGTTGGACAACTTCAACAAGACAAGAAGAATCTGCCAATTCCTCCTAAAATACCTTTCACACCTGAGCAAATCGATATATTAGTTCAGGCTTGGATAGAACATGGAGATTTAATTTGTCCGCCTAACACCAGGCCGCCAACACAAGAGCAGTTGGCCAACCCGCGATTTTGCATTTACCATCGCAAAATCGGCCATTCTACTTCTGAATGTTACAAGGTCCGAAGGCATTATTTAGCCAAGGACCGAACAGGTGAAATCCTGCACGATGATCAGCAGCAAAGGCTATATGTCAACCCTTTCCAAAATCACAGATGAAGCTACCTAAGGAACGAGAAACTATTTTGACTAGAGAAAATTCTGCATCAACGTTTCTCGTAGAAGTAATTTCTCTACCTACAAATTCAAAATAATACATATACCTTACACTTGGGGACTGCTGTATATTTCTTGTACCAAAAAAAAAAATAAAACAAAATAAAACAAACAAAAAAAAAATCATGTGATACGTCCAAGCTATCAATATGACAAGAATCATATTATAAGCCAGAGCTATCGACAAACATAATTTCGCAAACAAAAAAAAAAATCATGCGATACGCCCGAGCTATCAATGTGATAAGAATCATATGATAAGCAAGAGCTATCGACAAACATGATTTCTCCAAAAAAAAAAATCATACAATACGTCCGAGCTATTAATATGACAAGAATCATATGATAAGCCAGAGCTATCGACAAACATGATTTCTCCCACAAAAAAAAAATCATGTAATACACCTGAGCTATCAATATGACAAGAATTATATTATAAGCCAGAGCTATCGACAAACATGATTTTTTTTAAAAAAAATAAAAAAAATACTAAAACAAAAAAAAAATCATGCGATAAACCCGAGCTATTAATATGACAAGAATCATATGACAAGCCAGAGTTATCGACAAACATGATTTCTCCTAGAAAAAAAAAATGCAATTAGTCAGAGCTATCAACAAATATAACGAGAATCATATGATACGCCAGAGCCATCAACAATATATGACCACTTTCTGTATACGTACTTGTGGTTTAGTTATATAAGGGTGTCTTACCCAATTCAATCGTCAAGAACATCTTGACATATTCAATTTTATGCGTGCAGCGGGAATTCTAATCATTTTGAAATATGTTTATTTATGTCCCCTGCACTTAATCAATATGCTGTTTTATATTGAAAATTCGTATCAACTAGGCATAAGTAGCACTTGCTAATTCATGTCTTATGTGCTTTCAGTTGATTATTCAAATTCTTTATTTTGCATGACATTGTAAAGAAAATTAAAAAAAAAAATGCTACATTTCAGTATCTATCTGTCAATCTAACAAAGTCCTACCAAGACACAAGTTTTGGAAGAACAATTGCCTTCTTTTGCAGGAATTATTCTCCAATTTCTTACTTGGAAATATTTCCTCCACGCCAAGACATATTCGGCGCACTTTTTCAAGAATATTTAAAAAGTGAGCTCTAGCGAATGGCCACTTTCGCTACAGCTCAGGACCATTCACTATAGCTCAGGGGACTTAATGTTTTAGGGTATTAGTCTAATTTTTAGATTAACCCAAATACATACTTTAGTCCTAATTAATTATATGCCTAACATAATTTGGATGAGGCCATAATCAAGATAATTGGACCATGAGTTGGCAAGCTCCTATCTACTTGGCAAGACCTCATTAGACAAGACTTGAAGCCTTGACACATCACTATCTCTTAGCTTACAAGGTAAAGCCATCAAATGCTATGAAGACATTTCATCAACTTGGACAACAAATAAAATTTTTCTACAAAAGATTGACACTTCTTCATTCTAGAAGCTTCAAGAAGCTTCTAATTGTAGCCTAAGATCTTGCACACTAAGTACTTACAAGCCAAGTCTTATAGTTTAATTACTTGCAAAGCAAGTACTTGTTAACTAAGCTAGTTTAACCAATGAAAGCTAGACACCTAATCCCTTGTAGCTTAAGTTTTATTGTAAGCTAAGCTAAGCTAGCTAATAGAGGTTTGACACCTCATTCCCCTTGTAAAACAAGACAAAGCATGTTTTGCCTATAAATAGATGTAAAACCTCTCCATATAGGGGACAAGTGATTAAACCCTTAAGCTCTTAATACAAATTCTCTCATTTTTTTCTCTAGTCTTTTATTTGCACTTTTTCTCTATTTCTTTGCTTGGTGTTCATACGAAGCTTAGTCTTCTTTTCTTTACTTCTCTTGTCTTGGTGTTCATCCGAAACCATTAGCCTCCTTTATTTTCTTTTTAATCCGTGGTTGTATCATTATCACCACCATCATTGTCTTGTTATTGTTCCTCCACGTTCTCACCATCATCACCTCTCGGTTCCTCTCTCAATACCATGGCTGCAAGCACATATTTACATGGATTTGATCATTAAATGGTCACACCATTCACATAAACTCATTTGAGCACTTATGTATGTTCTTGCATATTACTTTCATATTAGTGCACTAATATAACTACTGGTCTACTTTGTGATATTCTAATGTTTTGGGCCTTAGTATCCATCACTTATAAGCCCACATTAATATATGTGTCCTTACATCCATTCTTAGGCCCATTTATAGCTATCTATATATTATAGGTCCATTATCTTTTTCTATCACTTTTTTATCATTTAATTACTTTTATACCATATTTTTCTACACGTATTTCTCTAACTTGTTTCACAAGTTATTTTTCATGTAGGCTTTAATATTCGCACTTCAGTGATCTGTGGATACCGAGCTACTCTCCTCGAACTCTGTGCTTGATCTGTGGCACAAGTTTGGGATCTCGTATTCTATCACTATCTTTTACTAATAATTTATCTAACCCCTCATTGACTTCTAGTTGACACTATGGTCGGTTTATTCGCCTCCGTCAACTAGATTCCTTACCATATTATTATATTATTGTCGATCCGTAAGCTAGTTATCCCTACAACCGCCTACGTACAGGGACGCCGTGGGAAGTGTCGTACTTTGCAACCGCCTATCGGAACTTTGATACGTAGTGTCAGCGTTGTGATAGTACTTACGTTATTATTACGCCATTATTATTATCACTATATCGTAAGTACGTTATCCCTGCAACTGCCAATGTGGCAAAGACGCTGTGGGAAGTGTCATTTTCTATATCGACCGCCCATCAGGATTTCGACACGTAAACAGTGTTGTGATAGCTCTTACACCTGTACACTCATTATAATCTAACCATAATCCCAGTTATTCTCTGTTTTTTTTATAATTAATCACAGATTTTGTTAATTAATCAGAGCACGAGGTAAAATTCTGAGCACGTGTTCATTATTTGTTTTTTGGTTTTGTATATTTTTAGTTGTGATTTTTGTGGTGATATATTTTTTATCGTGGTATAGTATTGTTGAGCATGTTTAGTACTTTATTTTTAGTTTCTATACTTTTTATTGTGGTTCATATACTTATGAACCATGTATGCATAATAATGTACCTATTTTATTTTTTTTGAGATAATGTGGTCGATAACCATTTTTGTTGTGGTTCATATACTTGTGTACTTTGTCTTTATATTCATGTACCTAATTTATTTTTTTATAGTGGGGTTTTTCATCCGGTTAGAAGTTATGCTCATTGGAGTTCTTCATCGAGAGCTTTTCCACCTATTATTGAGAAAGTTAATGTTGGCAGGCCGAAAAAGAAATAAATCCTCTCTACTAATGAGTTCCAAAAATAACAAGTGCAATGCTGTCAATGCAAGTGATACGACCACAATAAAAAAACTTGCAAGAATCTGATCTATGCGAATTAAATTGCATGTTTTAAAGAAGATGAAAACTCATGATCGAGTTCTTGTTGTTAGAGTTACAGTGGTTTCTCTTTTTTTTTTTAATAATGTTTTATACCAATTTGTAATGGTTATCGTTTCCAATTTCCTCTCACTTGTTCATTGTTTTTAGCTATGATTCATTTGTTTTGATTAGTAGTATATTAAAATATACATATATATATGTATATCCTAAAATATGTATTAAAAAGTATACAATCAAGAGTTGTTCAAATAGAATGGTTCATATATTTATCTACCTTGTTTAAAAATTCATATACTTAGCTTATAATAGATGAACCACTCAAATAGTCTTATGAACCTGATATGTGCATAAGTCTGTGTATATATGAATTGAACACATAATTTATGAAACACACATGTAAGTTTATGACCTACTCAAATGACATTATGAACTATAGATATATCTCGTCATTCTAGTATATTAACCTATATATTATTTTATCAGCAAGAAGAAGAAGAAGATTTTGAGATGTCATAACATACCATAATCATGAACTAATGATAAAACAATAATCATCTTCACAATTAAAAATATTAAAAGATCTCATATTTGTTAAATAAACAAGCTTAATTCAATTCTAAACTTCTCTCAATCAAATTAAACTAAACAAAATCGTATGTTGTTTATCAATTTCATTTTTCTATTTCCTTATAACTTTTGTACCCATTTCTTGCTTATCTTTCGTCCAGTGATGAAGCTCTTTAGTCATTTTTTATCGATAGAATATCATTTTATCTTGCATTACTTCTTCTAAGCTCATATTCATCCTCAACGCCTCTGCTTTTTTGATGATGAATATTCCACAATCAGTATAATGTACTCCATTAAACTTATCTTATCGTGGATGAGTTGTAGAATATACAACTTTGAATATATTTGGATTTTCTTAGGTACTGGTCACTTAGTTTTTAGTATAATGTACTCCATTATAGCTGGAATCTGCAAATATATGAACTAAATACACAAAGTTAGGAACGAGACACACAAACTTATTAACTAAACACAAATTAAACTGGTAATAAAAAATTCATGAACCACTATTAAAAATTAATGAACTAGTATAAAAAATTCATGAATCAAACAGAATTAGATATTACATGAACTTGCCTTTTAAACTGACAAGTATGAACTACACAGAATTATGCAATTGAAACAAATACATTATCGAGCATTGAAAAAATAGCGTACCTAAAATCAATAGAATATAATTTATAAACTCAACTTATTATTTATATACGACTATAAAAAAAATCATGAACTACTATAAAAAATTCATGAACTGAATAGAATTAGATATTACATGATCTTACCTTTTAAATTGACAACTATGAACTACACATAATTATGCAGTTAAAATAAATATTGTATAAAAATCAGTTCATAATCTCTAGCATTGAAAAAATAATGAACATAAAATTATTAGAATATAATTTATGAACTCAACTTATTATTTATGAATGGCAATACAAAATTCATGAACTACTATAAAAAAATCATGAACTACTATGAAAAATTCATGAACCAAACTGAATTAGATCTTACATGAACTTGTCTTTTAAATTGGCAACTATGAACCACACACAATTATATAGTTAAAACAAATATTATAAAGAAATCAGTTCACTGTACCAAGCATTGAAAAAATAATAAACCTAAAATTAATAGAATATAATTTATGAACTTAACTTATTATTTATGAATGACAATGAAAAATTCGTGGACTAGTATGAAAAAATCATGAACCACTATGAAAAATTCATGAATCAAACAAAATTAGATATTACATGAATGTGTGCACTCGAGCTCGTGAATGCTCTAGCAATGATATCAAAGAAATACTCTATTAAACTAAAAAAACTAAGCAAATGTTTGAAGCATAAAAAATTCTCTAGCCATTCAAATAGTATTGTATATGCTTTTTATCCCATTCTCATTTTTTTATATATAAGAAGCTCATAATCCTTAATCAACTTTGGCTAAAAACAAAATATCTCACGAGTCAAACATAGCTGATATGGGTTTGTGAGCCAAAATCCTGATATGGGTTTCAAGTATGGTCACTTAATCAAGTATTTGTCATATAGGGGAATATATTACAAAAGTTCAAAAGAGGATGCCCACAAAGCCAAAAGTAAAGGCTTCAGAAGGCTACAATATCTTTAATTAAAAAGAGCTAGAATCAATATACCACACTTAACTTATATTAGAATTAATATACCACAATATAAATCCATATACCAAACTGAATTAGGACTACAAATAAGTCTTATGAGTTCAAAAATATTTTTAATTACCTCTAATCTGATTCAACACAAAGAGAAAATGCACACACACAAGAATTGTTGTGCATTTACCATACATTTAGTTCAAGCTAAAAGCAACAAATGCACCTAAGCCGTTGAAACTTGTTAACGACTAATGGAAATGGACACGAGTATTATATTTGTTATTATTAGAAATCATCTACATAACTTAAAGTAACATGTTCATATACTATAATAGGTAGAAAGTAACATACAGAAATATATATATAAACCATATACCAACTAAACATGCAGGTAGAAAGTAACATATAAAAACATATATCTGTGAATTAAAGTGCCATCCATATTTAAACACCCATAGATTATCACAATAACAATATAACAAGATAATCTCTTTCTTAAATACTTCTTTTTAATTAATTAAACCAAGCAAGCGATAAGAAAGAACCATAATTTGTTGTGAGATCATATAGCTACAAGTTATAGCCAAAACAGGTGGAGACAATAGGTAAGACCTTGCCAAAATATTTATTCAATTACAGTCACTAATAATCATTAGCATTAATTTTCTATGCTTCACACATGCTTCTTTACTCTAATCCATATAAACACTCAAATAAACTCATTGTATCACCAAAAAAAAAACAAAAAACAAAAATATGAAGCTAAAGTTTATAAACACTAACCCAACAATTTTCGTAGACGCAATTCATCAAATAGGTCGTATGCATTGTTTTCCTTAGTAGCTCATTTGTTCATGAACTTAGTTCTCTTAGAGGCAATTCATCAATCAAATTGTGTGCATTGTTATATCAAATAGCTCTACCTAATTATATACAATTTTAAGCATATTGAAAATCCATGTAAAAAATCCAATATACAAATTGTGTCATAAAGAAAATTCATTAACCAAAGATTTATAAACCTAAAATTTATAAACTTAAATCCAAATTCAAATACAAGATCATATGAACCATGTAGAAATAGAACTCAAATAATAATTATAAATCTTTAAAAGTAAAGAATTTGAATAATATATATAATTATAACTAAAATTTCAGAGAAAATATTTGTATAGAACTGAGATTCTTAGAACTAACCTCCACAAGCGACTTAAACCTATCCAAATATGACCATTCTTAAACAAAAACCATGGGCATTGACTTCACTATGAATGTCGTGATCCATTTCTCCTAATAATGTTGTGAAGGAGAGACTCGACTCGAGAGAGTTCCACCACCGATTGGTTCACCGGGACGCGCCGCCGATCGACTCTCCGTGACCTCATCTTCACCAACTTCTTCACGTTCGGCCTCAACGTTCTTCTTCTTCTTCTTCTTTTTCTTCGTTGTTCTCCGCTAGGCGTCTCCAAATTCATCACGCTATCGTCAAACTCGATCAATTTTTAGGCTTTTAAGCATATTTGAGGGTGTTATTGGAATAAAATTTCAACGGACAAACGGGATGGATATTTAGCTATAATATTTTGGGTCTGGACATATGCTAATTTTTGAGCCAAAAATTGGCCAGATACTTATGCAGCCCCTAATATAGTTGTTTTAGGATATTATTAACATGTGAAAGTAAAGACTAAATAGATGAGATTGAAAAAGAAAAAGAAAGAAAGGAAAAGTAACGCACAAAATAGAGAAGAAAGAAGAAAAAGGAAAGCTATAGAGAAAGGGATTCAAGTGTGAGGAAAGAAAAGAGAAGAGAAGCACACGAGGGTGAGGAGGCCATAACTCAATGGTTTTAGGTAATGCAATTTTTTTTCTTATTAAATGGAGTTCTAATTTATTTTATTACCTTAAATTCAAAATATAGTTCTAAAAAATTAGAGTTTCAAAATCACCCAATTTAAAAATTGAACAATAAAATTAAGACCATATTTGTAACTTTTGGACACCTAAATTTTCAAAAAAACTAATTTTTATTGATATTGGATTATATAACTTGGTTTATATTTATGTTTGTTTTTCTTTTTTTAATTTTCAAAATTAGGACCCTATTTTGCTATGAATATTTCAATAATCGATTACACAATTGACTTGGAAATCAATTGATAAATTATAATTTGGTCGCTTATATTAAGAAAGATTATTTGATAATATTAATAATGAGATCATTATGCAATATTTCTAAAAGATGAAAATCTGTAGAGAACAATTGTAATGTATCTAAACTATGATATTTTAAATATTCTATGTTATTATCTTGTTTTAAAATTTTTGTTTTTAATTAAGTCATGCCCCCACTAGAAATCAATTAAGATAATAAAATTTTTATTCTTAATTGAGTCATGTCCCCACTAGAAATCAATCTTAGCCCTGTCCCTGGATGTACTACTTTACTTTTAGAACTTTCAAATTACATAGTGAATTACCATAAATTACGCAATTATTATACAATAACCCATTTATCATAAACAGTTAGTTTTTTAATGAAAAATAGTTTTGTACAAAAGCGTATAATTGGGAAATATTTGGTTCTAATATTCGGGTCCCATTCTTGGTCATAGTTACCAATCTGTGTACATTGCCCATGATCCATTTTCACTAAAAAATTAATAGTTTGTAATAAAAGAGTCATCGTTGGAACAATTATATGATTCTTCATTATATATGTAAGATGAAAATTTAGTGTCTCATTTTTTATCATAGTTATCAAATTGTGTGCTTTATAATTGACTCATTTAAGTTAAAAATTAAATAACTTGTGATAAAATGACCATTATAATAATAAACATTATATAATTCAGGGTAATATAGTATAACTCAAAAAGAAAAATCACTTGAAATAATAGTGGAAATGGATGCCACATCATTGGTGCAATATTTTAGTATAAGTTTTTTTTTTTAATGTTCCTAGCATTAATCCAAAAAAAAGACCGAATTCCATATATATATATATATTATAAAGAACAAGTCTCAGGGTAATCTAGTATAACTCAAAAAGAAAAATCACTTGAAATAATAGTAGAAATAGATGCCACATCATTTGTGTAATATTAGTTTTTTTTTTTTTTTATGTTCCTGGCATTAATCCAAAAAAAGACCGAATCCCATATATATATATAATAAAGAACAAGTCTCATACATATGAACAAACCTTCTTTTTTATTACATTTCTCCTTCTAATCAAACACGAAGATTTTAGTCTTATCTCATTTCACTTGTACCATACACAACAAATGAAGAGTACTCTCTGTTGGTGCTGTTCTTACCAACTGTCCACGTGTCTTCACTATCTCAGATTGCTCTTGACCTCAAGTTGGACCAGAGAGGCGCGGGTGGCCACCTGCAAAGACTCTCCGATGCTTAAGTCAGATATCTAGTCTTGGGATGGAATGGCAAAGACTAAGCTTTCTTTTTTCTTTTGCATATATCTCTTTGTATATATCTATCTCTGTCTATATATCCTTTTTGGAGGGATATGTGGCATGTATATATATTCCAAGAATCGGGAATCTAATGACTCCCCAATCCCAGGATCAAGTACCTTTTCTCATCATGACTCGCTCCGCAAATCACGGGCCATGGTTGCCGTAATCTCCCCTGATTGATGTGATTTGTTTTCCACTGTCCCCTCCGGTGTCGTCCTGGCAGGGGCGAGACCTTGACAATCTGCCGTTCTGTCAAGACGGTTTGCCCAATGCGTATATCTACCCAGGGCTGCATTAAATACTCTGTCTGGGTCTGGAGCTGTGTGCTATCTCCAAGGATTCTCTAGCGGAAGACCCTCGGGGTTTCTGATCCCCAGCTGTCGAGGCGAGGACCATATTGGACAGAACCCGTCCAGAGTCTGGGAGGGATTCGGCCCTAGCCCACAACAATCAACGGGTCTGTATCGTATTACGTGCGACTCATGTGACTTTTAAGCTGTCCTCTTGAACACGTGTCAAGCGGTGTGGCTCCCGCCACCTACTCTGCCACATAACCGTCCACGTAGCGCACGATCTGGAAGTGGGCCCCACACTCTCATTCCTTCCCTATCTCCTTACCTAGGTAATACCTTTCGTTCCTTCGCTCCTACCAAGCATAGCTTATCCATTATAGAATACTGAATTTTTTTGTATTCTCATTTCTTTATATTGTTTTAATTACCTACTAGTAAAATCAGTTGGAAGCAATGTTAAACACAGAAATTAAAAGAATCAACTTTTCCAATTCCCACCGCCATGTGGACCAATCCAATGAAAAGAGATAATTGTACCGGAGATTCTAGAGTTAGAGAAGCAACCAACCTGGCCAGTAGCCACCTTTAACTGCTCACCCTGAGGAGACTCTAGAGACCTGGCCAGTAGCCACCTTTAACAGGGCTCACCCTTAGCAATATTAAGATATTGACAAAAACAGGACCCGTGAATTGATAATTCCTTGAAAATTATATGACGCAGAAAACTGATGACAATTAAATTATATAATCTCCATGGAACAATTTATTTTGCCTGAATTGTTTTGAAAATAATCAAAATACTTTTCAGCTTATCAAATAACAACTAATTTTTGGAATTAATAACTAAGTAATAAAAGCTGGTGATGTATATGTATGAAAACACAATATAGCATGTGATGAACATTTTGAAAGAAGAACGGAATCATTGCACCACTACTACATGCAAATGGCCACATGATGCAATGTAGCTTGATTTAGACTGGAAATAAAAATTGAAAGCGAGTCTCAATCAGAGCATTGTAGCTAACTCCACATTATTACAGTGTTGTCGTTACATTCACAATTGCATATCTCCACCGAGCCATGAAAATGAAATAATTAAGTAGCCCTAAACAACAACATTAAGAGAGAGTACTTACCGACTAGGGGGACCAATATTACCTTTTCCTTTTCTTTTTCTTTTTCTTTAATAATTATATTGTTCTACTTTTTCTTCTTTTTTGATTTTTGAGGCTATAATTTTAGCTCATGTCATTCACTGGAGAAAAAACTCGAAGAGATAGATCGACAAAAGACGTACGTCCAATAATTTTCAACAACAAAAGTCAATTGCTACTTATAATTGTTAATTAATTTGTCCACCTATGTCGTAAAAACTCATACGTGACAGAAAAATAAACAAGGAAACAAAACTATGTCGTACGTGACTACACCAATAGTACGCATAGTATTAATTCCACTTTATTCTTTTTTTAGGAATTAATGGTATGACACACTATACCGAGTTCACTACCGTGTCCAGTACCACACTGCTATTGTGGTTAATTTATTTAATTACTTTTTCAGTACTTATATATAAATCCAGTTGATTAAATAAAATGCTGTCCATATATAGTATTGCTCTCGTTGTTTGACACGTAAGTTCTAGTGCCGTTATTTGTTTGTACATATATAGCTCAAATTGTGTATAATCTTATTCTCATCGATGCCAACCATGGAGCAAAGGCCTAAGCTCTTCTCTCTTCCGGTAGACCGGGACCAAAAGGCCACCGTTTTCCGGCCACTATCGATATCATCACCCCACATGAGAGCCTTCCACTTGGCATGGCTCTCTCTCTTCGCCTGCTTCTTCTCCACCTTCTCCATCCCTCCCCTCACCGCCGTCATCCGCCGTGACCTCAACCTCACCGACGCCGACATCAGCCACGCCGGCGTCGCCTCCTTCGTCGGGTCCATCTTCTCCCGCCTCGCAATGGGGCCCGCATGCGACCTCGTGGGCCCGAGGATAGCCTCCGCCACGCTCTCTCTCCTCACCGCCCCGGCCGTCCTCGCCATGTCGTTCCTCGTTTCCTCCCCCAAAGCGTTCATCGCAGTTCGCTTCCTCGTCGGGTTTTCCCTGGCGAACTTCGTGGCCAGCCAGTTCTGGATGAGCTCCATGTTCTCCGGGCCCGTAGTTGGGCTCGCCAACGGGGTCGCCGCCGGCTGGGCCAACGTGGGCTCGGGCGTGACCCAACTGGTCATGCCACTCATATACTCTGTTCTGATGGAATCTCTCCACTTGCCGTCTCCCACCGCCTGGCGCGTGTCCTTCACCTTCCCCGCTGCGTTTCAAGCCGTGACGGCCATACTAGTGTTGACCTTCGGCCAAGACCGACCGAACCCCGTTGACTCGGAACCTCAAAAGTCAAAAGAGAGCTTGAACGTGGTTCTGTTTCGTGGGGTGAAGAACTACAGGGGTTGGGTTTTGGCTCTGTTATATGGGTTTTCTTTCGGTGCGGAGTTGACCACTGATAACATCATAGCTGAGTACTTCTACGACCGGTTTGGGGTGAATATCGAGGTCGCCGGAATGATTGCGGCGAGCTTTGGTATGGCGAACTTGTTTTCCCGGCCGGCGGGAGGGTTGGTCTCCGACGAGTTGGCAAGGAGGTTCGGGATGAGAGGGAGGCTCTGGGGTTTGTGGGCCGTGCAGACTGTGGCCGGGTTGCTATGCGTTTCACTGGGCCGAGTCAACTCGCTATGGGGCTCCATTCTTGTCATGTGTGGATTCTCTGTGTCAGTTCAAGCCGCTAGTGGCCTCACGTTCGGCGTGGTGCCCTTCGTTTCCAAAAGGTAAGAGAGTTCGAAACCCACCCACCACGTATGACGATAATTTAATTCTTTTTAAGTGATGATGACGTGGACGCTTATATAATGACTGTACAACTCAGCGAAACAGTTACTTGGAATATGCGTAAGTGCCACGTGCCAGAACGAATTAGCAGCACAGTTCATGACTCATTATTGCCTAAATAGTAAAGAGGAGAGCTAAATTCAATTTCTTTTCCTCTAATTTTAATTTCTTTTCCGCCCTCTATTCTTACTCTGAAATTTGAATTCTATTATTCAGTTTAATATTTTAATAATATAATAAATTATAATAAAATTTACGTATTAAGCTAAAATAATGCAAAAAAAAAAATATAAAAAAATGAGAGTATGACTAACATTCCTCTAGTAAATACTACTTAGTCCATGTAGAAGTATTGTATTCATTATTTTTTTTTAATTTAGTTCAATTTTATTATTTGGCTGCTCACTTTACATATTAATAAATTAATAATGTGACCTATATGTTAATGGTAAATATTGAGATATCAAAAATTTGTACTAAAAACTCACACTTGTGATGTAGCATCATTTTTAGGTACGTAACTTTAAATAGTATGATCACATATTTAAAATAGAAGTAATTGTGGTGTAAGTTCTTTGTGCAAGATATTGATGTCCCTAGCATTACTCTAGCATTACTAATATGTTAATTCTACTAAATTATATTACATTTTAATAATATTACGAAACAAGTCGCAATGAGGATGGGAACGAAAAAAGAAAATAGATTTAGAACTCCTCTTTATTCCAAAGCAAACTCGTTTTCGCTTCTTCCGTTCGGAAAATAATCTTTTGGGCTCTTTACTAATTTGTCTGTGGTCCTACTTCCCTTAGCATTTGCTCACATCAGAATAGACTAGTAGAGTGAGCAGGGCCGTCCAATCTAGAGGGTTGGGCCAGGTTTGTTGCACTAGCATGGCCCACGTCGGGTCAAGCCCAGCACCGCCAACTATCGTTCAAAGTCCGATCATGCTTTAAACCACGCTGGCGCATCAGAAGTTGCAGCAAAATTGTTAGAATACACACCAACAGAGAATGAAACTCTGTCCGTGGACTCCAATTGTAATCCCATACTATATAGGATTGCTTTTTAGGATCTATCAACGTACTTAGAAAATCTACTAATGTTAGGCCTATTTGTGGTTTTGCAGGTCACTAGGAGTGATATCAGGGATGACAGGAAGTGGAGGAACTTTTGGGGCAGTGATAACCCAGCTGCTACTGTTTTCAGACTCCAAATTCTCTAAGCAAACTAGCATTTCTTTGATGGGTGTTATGATGATTGTTTGTACACTCCCAATCACCCTCATTCACTTCCCCAAGTGGGGAGGGATGTTATGTGGCCCATCCTATGATATTAGTTCTACAACCGACCATTATAGCCTGCTTGAATAGTATTCTGACATAAGAGAAATCAGTAAAGTAATTCTTTTACGAACAAGTCAAGGCCTGAAGGCATTGCACGGTGTTTCTTTTTCCTGCAAGCCAAATGGGATGTTTACTTGAAAGCTCCAGGAAATCACCTCTAACGAACATTTTAACACTATATTTTACTAAAGTCAAGCTGTTGTATCTTTAATTTTTCTACAAGTCCCAAGTATGGAAAAGCTCCTTGACTTGGCCTAGGCAGAGTCCACCAACCATCGAGAACCGGCTAGAGAGGATTTTTGGTCTCTTGCTTCCACAGTGGAGATCTTATTCCCCTCCAACTCATTCCCTTTACTTAGTAGACGTGGCCCATAAGCTTCTATTTGCTCAAATTAAGAAGTTCAAGCAACTCCATTATGAGGAACGATAAGTACTGCTTCTCACTTCTCAGTGGCAAAATGGATGTCGTTCGCATTCATCGTTAAAGAATTCATCATCAAAAAAACTTCATCAAATAAGTTCATATGCCGATCCGGTTCATTTCAATTTGACACCCAAAAGTTCAACTGAAGAACAGAAAATAAGTGCGCTACCGCCACAAAACCCTGCTAATAGCAAGAAAGATAAGGTTTGAGGCGGTGATCTCTTTCACAGCTCTGCAAATCAAACTATCCGAAAACGAATATTCACAATTAGATTTCATGGTCTATGACAATATTCATGAGTGAAATCGATACTTAGCATGTCTTTTTGCTACCCCCTATGGTGTAAACATAAAACCATCCTGCCAATTCTTGCAGCATGATGATTTCCAACACTACTGTGAGATGAACACAAAAGTCATATCATTCTGCATATGAAGCACACCTTGATTCTCGATGACGTTCACGGTTCATAGGCCAAATTGAGGTCTACAACTTAAAAATTCAAAGGAAGGAATGACAAAGAGGCATATGTTTTCTGTAAGACTTCAAACAAACACAAATTTCAGAAATACAACTCTGGCTTTGCATGCTTAAAGAAAAACATATGAATTTATATGTAGATGTCGTTCTCAACCAATATAAATAGGACACGGCATATCACGCATATTTCAGACAAAAGTAACCCTGTGGACCTTTATAGAACAACAGTCGACATTTAGCACTTACAAAACTGCATCAAATGGAAGACAGGTACTTTAGCTGCACAAACATAAACTTCATGGCTATCTTTCAGTAGTTAAATAGCCAAATGGACTCAGAAGTATAATAAACACATAATCTGAAAATTTCCAGCATCATTAGATAATTTAATTGTGGCTTAATTCAGGAAAAAAAAAAAACTACATAAATGTTTTTAAGGATAAAAAAGATACCGGCTTTTCTGAAATAATTCAAAGCCTAAATTGTATGAGATAGTAACACAAAAAAAAATGAGGGAAACATACTGGGACAATTATTGAAAGATTCAGAGGACAAATATCAACAAAAACCCAAACAATAACTATTGACTATTGTAATCCAATGAATATTCATTGTTATTGGGCATTAGCGTTGGAACTTGACTTTTCCTTGACACTCAGCAACCCAATACATCGGGAAAAACCATAACAGGTAAACGCATTATTTAAAGCTCGGAAGTTTAGCATGATAACCAAGTTACAAAAACACCAATAACCAAACACTGGCAACAGAAAATGCCTTATTATTATTATTACTATTATTATTGTTATTTTCCTTTTTTCAAGATGCGAACAGCTGAAGTGAAAAGAATAACCGACAAAGAAGCTGGGAAATTAAATTCTGAAAAGATTCTCCGAGTATTAAATCCTAGATACGACTAAGCAGTACAGGTTCGAAGCCCCCTTCATTTTAGTTTGCATTTGTTAAGAAAAATAGACTCTTCTTTATTTCTTAATATAAAATTTGACCCCAGAAAAACTGAATAAAGATAAACAAAGAATGAGACTTACAAAATTGTCCTGGAGAAGTAAATGAACTAGAAGAAGCAATTGCAGCAAGGGGTTGCCTAACCGTATAAAGAAATTCCCAGAATAAGCCAAAAAGTTGTCACTTATCACCACATCCAGGCAACGGTCTCTTCTTCTCCTTTGAGATGGACTGTAAAGCTCCTCATATACACAATCTATACTATACCATACAATATTATACGAAATAATACTATTTGTTATAATGATATATATATTTTGGGTGAAATTTGTGTGTGAATGTCGAATTATCGATCTCTATATTATAAAGCTTGAGCAGCTAGTTACATAAGACTACAACAGGACACTCATCTGTATCAACTGAATTCCTACAACTCCATACAAAAGCATAGCTACATAAATCACTGGCTAATAAAACTAAACTAGACAGTATGTAACGGTATCTAAAATATTATCCAACTTTTTAAGATGACGATCCACCAACCATTGTACCTACCTTCTCCAACAGGCCTTTCACCTCGCCCTGTAGTTTGGATTTCGTCCTAGGTGTGACCTTGGCATTTCTATCTTCCAGCAATGAAGAAATCTTCTCAAGTTTCTGTTTTATGAAATTGAGGTCCGATTCAGAACCGCCTTTGGGCTGCGACTTTGGCTTCTTTGGGGTCTTGAGATTGTTCTTAAATGGGGTAGCAGTTCTCTGCCGCTTGGAGATTTCACTGAGTTCACGAGTCTTGAATGCGCCGGAGTGGTACTGGAGACGGAAACTAACACTGGCGGTGCCAAAAGGGCTAGCGTTTTGCGAATCGTTGAAGGCGACTTCGGCATTGGAGCTATTAGTGAAGGAAACCCGAGCACAGAAATTGTTGTAGAACATCTCTGTTTCGGTTTCATCCAATTCCCCGTATTTACCATACATTCGGATGAGATCACCTTTCGTGGGCAGTGAGGACCCTGGGCCAAATGTGACAAAAAGGGCTGCAGGTGAAGCCTTCCCCTCAACGTTCTCTTTATCCACTGTCTTCGTCTCTGGAGTTCTGGCACCTTTCTTCGGTTTTTGCCTATCCGACTTCGCGTCATGAGTGTCGACTGCTCCCTTTTCTTTAGGCTTATCAGCTCCCGCATTTTGGTTTTTAACCTTCCTTCTCCCAGACACTCGTTCGGTAGACTTTTCAGATGTCCGCTTAGGATCTTCCTTCTGGGGCCGAAATTCAGAATCTCTAGTCTTTCTCTTTCTACTAGATTGTAGCTTGTTGTAAAGTTTGTAGTTGGACCCATTGCGATAGACTGAGTTTCTGAACAGGGACACAAAGTCCACAACCATCTCCAGAGGTTTCTTTCCCATTCGGGTAAACAGATTCACTGCCGCAGACCGAATTTCAGATAGTAATTCTTTTGCTGATACATTAGCTATTGTTTCATCACTGATCTTGGTCTGACTTTGGATCGGTGTCATCGGGTTAGGACTTGAGCCACGAGACTTCTCATCACCTGGACCAGGTTCTGTAGAAACATTGTTCTGAAGTGCCTCAGAGCTACGCTTCAAAGTAGGAGGGGACACAATATTTTGATCCGCTTCCATGGTACTTTCTTCTTCCTCTATTCTCTCCTCGGTGGGAATTTTTAAAGGCTCTGTCTCTGTTTCTTTTTTCTTTTTACTGTTATCCAACATTGTGAAGGGAGGGGACAAGTACTTGCTCTTCTTTCTTTCCCTAGGCGATGAACCCATCTCAAAATGTTCTTTGACCGCATTATCATCACTTTTTACGCTATCAATGTCCAATTTCAAATTTCTTGAAACAGAGTCGCCCCCACTTCTAGTTTTGCTCTTAGCTTCACCATTTTCAATGTCGACACGTTTTTTCCTTGTCCTTCCCTTTGAAGCAATGCCTTCTTTAGTTTTTTCCTTCTCCCCATCTCCATCTTTCTTAACACTGCTAATACTGCTGATACTAGTGGTTACAGGAGACCCCGACAACCTGGCCTTTCTTCTTTTCCCTGTTAGGGAAATCAAACTGCTGTCATCATGACTATCAGATTCCTCCCTGCCTTCCCTCTTCTTTACCCTTGAGCGAGGTGCCGGTTTGTTCGATTTTGTTCCTTCTATAGCCACTTCCCCATCCTTAGATTCCCCTCTGCCTTTCCCCTTCTTTAACCCCGAAGCTGAGGCGCCAGTCTCAGCTTCTTTGTCACCTCCGATTAGATCAGCAATACTTCTCTGCTTCCTTCTGTGAGTTTTCCTGTTCTCAGAAACCGCGGGAGAGCTTTGCAAGACAGGTTCATTAGCTTGGATGACATCAACGCTCATTGGCGAAGGAAGCCAGTCTTCAAATGGCCCCTGCGATGGGACTTCGACTGATTTCCCGCTGTCATCGAGACCAGGAACTGGCTTGGGATCATGGTATTCAGGCAAACCATAACCCCCTCTTGTGCGATAAAGAGCGGACACTCGACTTCGTAGCACCCTGAGCTCAAGCACATTGGTCACATAAACAGCCTGAGCAACACGTTTTAGTTCAGCAAGAAGCTCAGACGGCTCAGTGTAAACACCTGAAAGCTTCCTAGTTTCGCACTCAGGCACAAGAACTCCCTGCCTAATACCCGCATTCTCTGCCAATGGTTGAGCAAGCCCACTTCGATTCTCTTTCGGGACACAAGAGCAAATCAGCTTCAACTCCAGAAGTCTACCAATCTCATCCGTAACCTGACGTACAGCACTGACAAAAGTCTTCGTGTTACTTTGCTTCGACATCTCATCAAAATTCTCCTCAAAAGGCTTCAGTTGAGATGGAGGGCACCACGCGAAGGTTCCATCACCAAAGTAAGCCACAAGGTATTTATCCTTGCCTTTCTTCTTTGCAGCATACTCCGATGCATATGACGGGTCATAAATCTGCCCAGGCCACCATGGGTGGCTCTTAACTTTACCCCAAACGAAATCACCAACTGAAAACTCATGCCCTTCACTACTACCCAAGTCCTCCACTTCCCCATCGTTGTTTTCGCTAAGATCCTCAGCAGCAACCTCAATCGACCTCACTTTACCATTCTCGCCCTCATTCACATCCAAAGAACCGCCATTATCTTCAAGGTAGCCCTTTTCACCATTCCTTTCTTTAGCCCCATCCTCCAACTTCTCAACACTCCCACTCCCAAGACCATGTTTACACTCGACAAGAACACCTTCCTCAGCACCCGAAATACCGGTCTCATTCTCAACAACCCCTCGACCCAAGTCATCAATCAACTCCTCCTTGCTGACCCCATTTTCTTGGTTGAACCCTGCAAAACCTTCTACCGCCGACTCTGAACCAGCACGCTCCTCATTCGAACTCCCGATAGCTTCTTTAGGGGTTTTCTCAATTGGGGTCTGGGGTTTAGCTGGTTCAGGCGTATGAGTAGACGGCGGAACTAGGGTTCTCGATCGTGTCTCGACTGTTCCCATCTCGATTCGAGAAGAAACACTTTCTCGAGAAAAATCAGCTTCCACACCTATTTCACAGCTGAAATGGATAAGATCAGAACGCCAAACAAGAAGAAAAACACAACCTAATCTTATAGGGCTCTGATCTCCAAAGAGATCAAAAATGGAGTTTAATATAATAGTACAATCAAATTCTCAGTTAGACTAAGAGAAAAACAATCAAAAGAAAGCTAAAGCACAAGAGTACACGATCAAACCTGGGGAAAAAAAGAAGTTTATATATAGTAATTATATACACAGATATAAAATACATAATACATATACGTGTATATCTATCTACCTGAACAAACAGAAGCTAGGGTTTCCAAATTCATGTTGTATATATCCACGGAACGGGATTCTCAGTACCAAATTTTCTGAGAGAGAGATGGAGGCGAATCGAATTCTCGGAGGAGAGAGAACAAAAGAAAATCAAAATTTGAAATGGCGAGACTCAAACTCACTGAGACAAGATATCGAATTTCTCGTTTGGGAAAATGCAAATATCGCGATAAATTGATCTAAAGAAGGCGGTGGGACTGTGGTGTGGTCCGCTCTTTTGGGTTTCCTTGTCTCTATCAAAGCGGTCATTTCCACGTTTAGTACCCGATTAAGGGTATTTGGGTAACTTCGCGAGTATGGAAAGTTTGGATACTCGCTTCATTGGATTGCCTCATAGGCATTATTACCTGTTTCGGGATTTTGATCTTCACGGACAGCGCGTGGCCGTTGATATGGGCGAGTATAAAGGTGTGTCGTTTGGACAGTTACGGTGTCGCTGGAACGGTTAAAAGGCTCTTTACGTTGAAAAAGCGACTACGTAGCACGGATAGCGAACACGTGTCCCCTTGTGGCTGCCTATGCGCTGAAGCTGGTAAGGCCCACTTCCATCCCAGCGCATGCGAATCAATGCGGCGCCGTTTCATTCATTTAAGAGAATTAAATTAAAAAGTATCTACCCAAATCTATGGAAATAAATTTTGTTGTTCAAAATCATACTTGTATGAATCTCCATTTTGAACAAACTGTAGTTATGTTCTTAAAAAAATAAAAAAGATAAATAACTAAAGACAACAACGTAACTACAGTCTTTTTTTTTCTTTTGTCTTTTTGTTTTTGCATTTCCATACATTAAAGAGAAAATAGAGAATTATTTCAGTTATTGTGTAATTAATAAAAAGATGCCACATCATGTTACATAGGAAAATCATATAATTCACATTGCCTTTTACCTTTTTGTATTAAAAAAATCTTGAAAATAAGAATCAAAACTTTTGATTTTAATTTTTCTAAAGTTTCCCCTTGGAGGACACAACACAACTTATCAAAATTAGTGAATCAAAATGCAAAGTTTTCCTCCATAAATAATAACATATCTAATTTAAACAAATATAAACGTTTAAAATTGAACATACAATATAAATCATTAGCTAAATGTGATATAAATGATGGTAATTTATCTTCTTCTTCCACAATTATTAGGCTCATGTTTGTTTGTCTGAGTTTTTCAGTTTCTGTGGAGGGCTCATATTCTTCTTTTCACAAGTGTGTGTTTGTTACTTTGAGTTTTTGAGTTTTTTTTTTTTTCCTAGCCCAAAAAATACTTTGTGTTTCCACTAAGTAACTTTAACCTTCTGTTTTCACCAGCTGGGTTATTTTGAAAGAATTTCAAAATTAAAGGTTGTGGATCGTAATTTTTCAAACAATATTTTCTGTGCAAAAAAAAAAGTTAAATACAGCATAAATTATGTAATTTACCCTATTACATATGGACATGAAAATCACAAATATAAAAGTCAATTATATGGTTTTATTATATTTTAAATACGAGAAATAGCCTCACTGATCCTTGAACTTTTTGAACTGGAACGGTTTGATCTATGACTTAAATAAATGGTCCTATTGCTCATTCAATTCATGTTTAAATCACAATTTAGTTCAAATCGCTAAAACTATTAAATTCTGGACAAAACCATGTTATGTACGAGTTAGAATCCATACATCTTCCAGAATTTTTGCTTGAAATTTTTTTTCTTTTTGGAAAAAAAAGAAAAAAGAAGAAGCCCCAATTAAATTTTCAAGAGAAAATTAAGAAGATAAAAAAAGAAAATAATAAGAAGCTAAAAATTTAAATTTATACTTATTGTTTCAGTTTTTATTTTTGTTAGCGATTTAGACTAAATAATTACTTCCAACATAAATTCGAGGACTAATTAAGCCATTTAATTAATTTAGGACCAAATTATCACATTTCAAAAAAAAAAAAAAATCAGGAACCATTGATGCAGTTCAAGTTTAAACAATGTAGAATAAAGCAAATAAGACAGTCTTTAGATTCTAAGAGTAATTATTTATTCTTTAAAGCAATTCGATAGAGTAATATATGATCATAACAGCCGATTCCGTAAAACCATCTCAGCGTTAAAATCCGTTCCTTGTCCTAAATTATGTATCAGAATCAATTCTCCGTTGGTTTCTTATATTTCACAAGTGATCATTTACATGCAAGAGTAGGGATCTAGGAACACCAATTTTGTTGTACCATAATTTAAGAAAAATTTGGTCAAATATGTATCATAATAGGCATATTTTGGTCCACATACTCTCCTCAATAAAAGTTTATAAAATATGCATATATCACTTGAAAAGTCATATTTACTCATAATAAACTGTATGCCTCTCCTCTCTTCAACCTAGCCGAAATCTCTTCTCCTCCATGTCTCTATGCTTCCCTGTATCTCGATTCTTCAAATTAACAGTCGTATGAGGAGGTGAAATTGTAAGATCAAAAAAGAATAAAAAAGACACGAAAAAAGATACTGAAAAAAGGAGAAAAAAGAATTTGAGAAAAAAACCTCGTTTTTATATCTCACATTGTCTTCAAACTCATCATTTCCTTCTCTTCTCTCTTCAATTATCTCCACTTAGTTATGAGTATAATTTAAAATAGCATATTATCAAATTTCAAGATATTATGAGATAATTTATGTGTTGAAAAATCATTTAAAATTAATTTTTTTAAATTTTAACAA
Organism: Trema orientale; assembly: GCA_002914845.1. Lineage (NCBI taxonomy): Eukaryota > Viridiplantae > Streptophyta > Magnoliopsida > Rosales > Cannabaceae > Trema > Trema orientale. Next base: position 401,734 of record JXTC01000166.1, read on the forward strand.
ACAATCGCAATAATTTTCGATAATTTTTGATGATTTTTCAATAATATTTAAATAAAAATTATATTCTTAATAAAATTTCGATGAAAATAGTATTTTTGTTAATTTTCGATGCAAGTTCGATGAATTTTCAATGCCATTTCGGTGAAAGTGGTAATCTCAGTAATATTTCAATAAAGTAGTATTTTTGATAATTTTCGATACAATTTTAATACATTTTCGATAATATTTCGATAAAAGTGATATGTTTGATAATAGTTCGATAAAGTGGCATTTTCGACAACTTTCGACAGAATTTCAATATAATTTCGATGAAGTGGTATTTTCAATATCAAAAATACCATTTTCATCGAAAATTCATTAAAATTACATCAAAAATTATAAAAAATGCCACTTTATCGAAATATTACTGAGAATACCACTTTCATCGAAATATTATTGAAATTTCATCAAAAATATATCATAATTGCATCGAAATGCCATTTTATCGAAATTGCATCACAATGACATAAAAAATTATCAAAAAGACCATTTTCATCGAAAATTTACTGAGAATATAATTTTCATCGAAATATCATCAAAAAATCATTGAAAATTATTACAATTTTTTGTTAAAACTCGCAAAAATTAACCTCAAAATAATTTTTCAATACATAAATTACCTTATAATATCTCGAAATTTGATAATATACTATTTTAAACTATACTCATAACTAAGTGGAGAAGAATGAATAGAGAAGAGAGGGAAATAATGAGTTTGATGGCGATGTGAGAGATGAGAACGAGATTTTCTACTCAAATTATTTTTTCTCCTCTTTTTTTTCAGTTATCTTTTCTCTTTTTTTTTTTCTTTTATTCTTTTTTGATCTTACAATTTCACCTCCTCATATGACTGTTAACTTGAAGAATCGAGATGCAGAAGCATAAAGGCATGGAGGAGAAGAGATTTCGGCTAAGTTAAAGAGAAGAGAGGCATATAGTTTATTCGGGCTAAATATGACTTTCCAGGTGATATATGCATATTTTACAAACTTTTATTGAGGAGAGCATATGGACCAAAATATGCTTATTATGATGTATATTTTACCTGATTTCTCTAGATTAACACCAATTTCACATTTACGTAAGAATCGTATACAAAGGGTTATACTTAGGTAAATTGCAGATGTTGTCACGAATGTTTACCACCTTTAGCACATAGGACCCTGAACTTTCAAATCTTAGCATATAAGACCCTAATAGGTCACTTCATCCATTAGTCCATCACTCTTTTACATCTATTTTTGCCGTTATTTTCCATCTATTTTTGCCGTTAAACACCCATCTGAATTAGCAAACTTTAACTTCATCTAAAATAAAACTCGATATTCATTTGACTTCCAAGAAAGTCAAGCTTCACACATTCTTTCTAATCTTCAACAGTGACAAGAGAAAGACCTAAAAGGAAACATTTGGTCAAGTTTCTAATCTTCAACAGTGACAAGAGAAAGACCTAAAAGGAAACATTTGGTCAAGACTCAAGAAGTAACGTTTCATCTCCACAATCAAAGCAAATATACAGTAACGCGGTACATCCATGACTGCAATCAGCAAGTACCTGCAATTCACTACCAGAAAATGAAATGCATCAAATGCCCTTTTGTTCTTCCTGGCAAAAAGGATACAGTTCAAGTCTAAAAATTATCAGCGAAGACAGGGACTGGAGGCAGTGGAGGGGCAGTGATAACCCGGCTGTTACTGTTTTCAAACTCTAAATTCTCTAAGCAAACAGCATTTCTTTGATGGTCGTTATGACGATTGTTTGTAATCTCCCAATAGCCTCCATGTACTTCCCTCAGAGGGGTGGGATGCTCTGTTGCCCATCCTATAATATTTGTTCTGCAACCAACCATTATTGCCAGCTTGAATAGTATTCTGCCATAAAAGAAATCAGTATAGTTGTTGTTTCATGAGCAAGTGAAGGCCAGAAGGCACGGTGGTGCTTTTTTCTGCAAGTCAAATGGGATGTCCACTTGAAAGCTCAAAGAAATTAGCTTTGATGAACATATAAAGATCAGGTTAAACTAAATGTATAGAAAAAACTCCTTGACTTGGCCTAGGCAGAGCCCACCAACCACCAAGAATTCCAACTAGAGAGAACTTCTGGTCTCTTACTTCCACTCTTGCAAGGCAGAGAAGCTTGTAGTCATGAACTTCAACTTTGTGTGCATACAATGACTGAAATACAAAGAATCAGCCCAAGTTAGAAGTGAGAAAAGTAACTCTATAAGCTTCTAGTTCCTCGAGATTAGAAAATTTAAGCAACTCAGCAATGAGGACGAATATAGTATTGAATTCTCAGTGGCAAAATTGATGCAGTCTGCGTTCATCGTAAACTTTTCACTATCAATAGAATTTAACAAAATAAGTTTATATGTTCATCCAGTTCATTTTTAATTTGACACCCAAAACTTCAACTGGAGAACAGGAAATAAATGAACTAGTGGCAATAAACCCTGCTTTATACCAAGAAAGATAAGGTTTGAGATGGTGATCTCTTCCATAGCTCTGGCTATCAAACTTATTCATAGGTAGATTTGATGGTTTATGATAGTAATTTTCAGAGAAATTAACTCTAAACATGTCTTTTCACAAATCCAAAAAGCCCCGATAGGGCAAAAATTAAACCATCCTGCCAATTCTTGCAGCATGATCATTTCCAACACTGGTATGAACACAAAAGCCATAACATTTCATAATACTGGAAGAGAGGAAAAGAAAAAAGAAACTATTTAAATCTCCAACCTTTTACTGCAACAAGTACTTGAGAAATACATTTGAATAGTAAAGCATGCACCTTTACACCATACAAGTGAGGCTCTTGGCGCATAGACCGATTACACAGCTGCAATATTTGAAGTTAAAAGTCAACAATTTCTTACAAAAGCAGCAATCATATTACTAATATTCTTACTCCTGCTATCAATACAACTAGTACTACTATGGTTCCTATTCTGGTTCTTACAAAGTCCACGACTAGGCCTTCACTTAAAAAGCGATATAACAAGGCCACTTGAGGCTAACTCAAGTGGTTGGGGGGTGAGTGTGTGTGTAATGTCTTGGGTTTAAGTCCTCGTAAATATATCCTAGGAAAAAAAAAAGGTAATGCAATGAAACTCATACGCTTGCTAACCTCATCAACAAAAACATAGACTGAGAAAGGACTAGGCTTCGTGCTAAAGAGGAAAAGCGTAACTTTGAATGCAATTATTGTAAAAGGATCCTCCAAGTGTGCGATCACAGTGAGAAAGAAAAAAAGAGGCAGCCAGAACCTCTTTGCAAATTTCCAGAGGGCATTTGAATCTTCTACATCTGAAGCATCCCAAGATTCTCGAAGACGTTCATACACCAAATTATCAAGTTCTACAATTCAAAATTGAAAGGAATGACTAAAGGCATGTCTTCTATAAGACTTCAAACAGACACAAGTTTCAGAAATACAAGTCTGGCTTGCAAGCATATTCGTACAATCCTACTTACCATCAAAGGCATATGAAACACGAGGTGCAAAACTCATTAATCCGAATACGGCTGACACAGCAAGAATGCTTTTGAATCTTATTTTACTTCCTGAAAGAATCCCAAAATCACACAGGTAAAAAGAACAGTTACTTGGAGAAAATATAAAGATAACATCCCCGTCCAAGATTAGCAAATCATCGCATATAACCCATATTTCATGCAAAGTAACCAGTGTTATACTCTATACAACAACCGCATCAAATGGGAGACAGAGTCTTAACTGCACAAGCAGCTAAACTTCATGGCTATCTTTCAGTAGTTAAACAGCCATACGGATTCAGAACTATTACAAACGCATGACAAAAAATCCAGCATCGATGACTCATTCGATGCGTGCTTAGACATTCATAATAAAGTCCACAAATGTTTAAGGAGACAGAAATGGCAAGCCTCTTCAGCAAAAAAAAAAAAAAAACAGGAAAACAAATAACATTTCAAGAAAACATAAAAATAGTGGAAACACAACCGTCACTGCATTATTTGAAAAAAAAACGCAAAGCAATTGCGAATATCAACCTTTATACACGTCTTTGAATGAAAGAAACCACAAAAAAAAGAAAAAAAAAACCTTCAAAATGTTTTGCATTGGTATAGTTATTGAAGTCTACTGTGATACAAATAATATCCTTACTAGCATTAGAACTTAACCCAATCATTGGGCAAAATTCAAAAACCATTACAAATCCATTCTTTTTTCTGGGTCTAAAGAAAATCTAGAAAGAACTTGCCTGAGAAATAGGAATTCTGAAAAAATTTCCTTTGTGTGGTTAATACACACCGAAATCCCGAGACACGGCTAGGCCTAAGCACTATGGGTTCAAAGCCCTTGATCAACCTCTTTAAAGGTTCGCATTTGGTATATACTGCGCAAGAAAGGGAAACTTTTTTTTTTAATATTCAATTTCTATGATCAAAATATCAAATTTATGGACTAAAAAAAAAAAAAATCTTTGAAAAGAAGAAAACGACTTACAAAATTGTCTGGGAGGAGAAGTAAATGAACTATAAGAAGTTATTGCAACGAGAGATTGCCTAACTGGATAAAGAAATTTTCTTGTAGAAACCATTTTTGGACTGTTATCATCTCCAGAGAATTTTTGATAGAAATAGGTAGAATATTACAAAGTATATTTCGGCGCAACCCAAAAAAAAAAAAGGTTCCACTGAACTCTGAAAAGACTGAATCTTCGTCTCGTTTTTGTTCGGGAAATTTTCTGTCGTTTGACTGTAAACGACATGCAGTATTTTCGTTAATATTAAAAGGAGGGTTATCGGCAAAAAGAAAAAATTACATAAAATATGGTTTTTTGTAATTTTAACTATGTCTTTTGATTTGTGCAAAATTATACTTTTATATTTCAAATTTTTGTAAATTTACACCCTCTGTATATAAATTGACTAACAAATTTTTCATTGCAAAATTTAATTTGAATTGAGCATATTTTATTTATGCCGACTAACTCAAAAAACTTATTGAAAATAACTTAAAATAGTTAGCACAAATTACTTAATTTGTACACAAGAGGTTCGAAATATAAAGGTATAATTTTGCACAATCCAAAAAACAGAGTTAAAATGTTACATGTATTTTTATTTATTTATTTTTTTTGCAATTATCCCTTAAAAGGAGATGTCAACTTGCGTGAAAAAAGATTTTGAGTTAATCTCAAACAAACGACGTGTAGTTTACAACCTATAGCTTGTTGTTGCTTAACTTCTTTACTTAGCAGGCCATCTCTTTTCGGCTCATTTCTCTCACATATTTCAGTATAATAGCTCACATTTTATTAATCCAACAAAATTATAATTTGATTTATATTCAAACAATATGAGATAAGATAATGTAAGAAAAGAGTGTGAGAAATATATCGCTGCTGGCACTCGTCTTTGACGATGTTGTTTATGTGTATCTGATGTTCTATATTCGTTCTTATTGTAAACTATATATCATGCTGCCCCCTATCCCCCAATTCATGAAACGACATGTCGTATATTTTCAAAGGTGTGTTACTTCTAAACACCTTTCTCACGTAAAATGCTGATATGGAAAACTAGGATTGGTCCAACTACTGAGACCGTTCAGAAAATATCCGAATCCCCAAGAAGCGAAAATATTCAACACCAAATGGAAAAGTATACATCTTATGAATTTGAAATTGAGGGGTATATCTTATGAATTTGAAATTGTAGCAAAAATATCTCGACCCTCAAAACCAGGAAAGAAACATGTCAATCTCGCTACTTCCAATCTGCCAATTTCCTGAACCAAAATCTTCCCATGTTCATGGACAACGTTTCACACCAAACAAGCCCATCACGAGGTAACTAAAATCCAATGCAAAGAATTAAAGTTCGAGCTGAAATCTTTTTAATCACACAAATTCAACACTTTCTTACTCTTCTTCTCTCACAGTCTCTCTCTCTAGATTTTTTTCAGTTGGAGCCAGATAATGGTCTCACTAGTCTCTGATTATTATTATTATTATTATTATTATTTTCTCAAGATGGGGGCAGAGGTGTTCTTTGATTAGATGCTGTAAAAGAGAAGCAGGTAAGAGAACGAAGACAGAAAATAATTACTATGAATTGCTTGGCGTTTCTGTGGACTCAGAATCACAGCAAATCAAAGAAGCTTACAGAAAATTGCAAAAGAAGTATCACCCAGATGTTGCTGGCCAAAAGGTCATTTATTTTCTCTTTAACTTTTTCGCTATAACAAGTTTTTATATTTTAATAGAGGATGAATTTTTGAAACTTAAGCTTCAATAAGGTGCAGCTACCAAACCACCGTTATAACAAGTTTCAAGAACTTGAATTTTGGAATAATTAATTACAATTATTATTATTATTATTCTAAAAAAATAAAAGAAAAAATAAAAACACACACACAAAATCTTACTGCTGGAGTGAACTTGTCAATGCCATTGTGTATAGGGGCATGAGTATACTCTGATGCTGAATGAAGCCTACAAGGTTCTGATGAGAGAGGACCTTAGGTGGAAATATGATGTTTCTATTGGTCAAGTGAGAAGAAACTTCAGCAAAAACAGATCCGGATTGGGTTACAGCACGTGGAATGGACCCTTAAGATCCCAAGCTTTGTTCGTTGATGAAAATGCATGCATAGGTAGTAACTAGTTAACTCTGCTGCTCTTCTTTTGTGCGGGGGAAAAAGTAGAGTTTAAACTCTGCTCTCAAAGTTCATCAATCTTTATCCACCATTTTTTTTGCTCCTAATTATTATTGTTGGCAGGGTGCAGAGACTGTGTTCATCATGCAAGTAACACATTCACGATGGATGAAGCTCTTGGATGTGCAAGGGTTAAAGTACAATACGGAGACGATAAACAAAAGATTGAGGTAAAGCAACTAGAATGTCGTTAATATAAAATTGAAAAAAAAAAAAACTCTTAAATCGGCTTAACTTGTAAAGCTTTCTTGAAGAAATATGAACTCAAAACAGACATGAACAAAAGAAAGCTTCAAAAAATTAGATGCGAAATTAACCTATCTTTAAGATCTACATCCACAGGAAGGCAAGGCAAAATGATTCACTAACACTGAGAATCAACAGAGTACAAGTACAAGAAAGAATCTGTCTAACTTTCACGGATACAGAACCATTGACTAAACTAAAGGAATATAGCTTAACCCTTCTACATCATGTTCCTAAAGAAAGAACAAAACTCTAATGGCATCGACGAAATGAGCCTTAAAGTTATCTGTCATTGTTGGTCTTTCAACAGAACTTCTACGCTCGTTAAGTTAGTTGATTCCCAATTCACCAAATTAACATACAATGTCATACAAATTATTATCTACTGTGAATGAAGTGCAAATAAAATGACTCCATGAAACTTGCAGGTATCGGTTGATTCATGCCCTGTGAATTGCATTTACTGGGTGGAAAGCGAAGAACTGCCGGTGCTTGAGTTCCTTATTAAACCTCAGCCGAAAGAAGGGTACGGCGTATTTGGAGGAGGGTGGGAAAGGCCTAAAAATGTTTTTGTGGCAGCTAAATCCTTCAACAAACAACTGGAACAGCAGGCAACCAATGAAAACCAGCATACAAACGGTGCAATTTTTCATTAATTCTCATTTCAACTGAAATGGGCTTGAAAGTATTACTGGATTACAACAATTGTGAGTACATATACCTCCTTTTCTATACTAAAAGGTATTTCAACTGATTTGGCTTATTTGTCAGCTTCACATGAGGAAGAAACCCCAGCTCAAGCTGAGGCCCGTGCTAACGCAAGCAAGAAAATAGAGATGGAGAGATTTTCGAGACTATGGAATTGGGCAAGAGAAGCCTTCCGGATGAATTAGGGGAAGGCAGAGTAAATACACAGCTCACTCTCTTCGTAGATTAATAGAGCCTGCACTTGCCTGTTCCAGCACAAACAGCACATTCATCTGCATCTCCAGCAACATGGCTTAAGCAGTGTTTAATCCTGTCATTGATAACATCCTGCGACCAAGACCAGATTTCAGAATGAAAGCTTCATGTTTCTTATTAACCACAAAATACAGTTTTACTGATAATTAAACTAAAAAGTAGGTAAGTGTAAGCAACAATAGAAAGTTGAACCTACGGTGCTTCTAATCAATACTTGTACTCTTCAGTTAATAGGGAAAGAAATTTATGCTGCACAAGATTATGAAAAATAGTAGCACGTTTTATCATTATTCTAGATTCGCAAAGAAAAAACTGATGTATAAGATTATCTGTGAAAGTACCGTAACAAGATAAGTAAGTTCAATCGTCACATTTATCATGATTTCGAAATACAGGGTAAGCTTTAGACACTTCAGCAAGACAAAATCTGAAAGTACAACATAAGGAAATAAAAACTAAAGAAGTATCAATACCACAAGTAGCTCATGGAGGCCAAGCGGCGCAGTTACGATATAGGGCACACCAGGGTGCTCCTTTGCAGCTTCTGCTGTTAGTGAAGGAATATCCTGTGAACATCAAACCAAATCCATCTTACCAAGGTTTCCAAATCCTTGATGAAAAAAATAGCCAAATGAAATAATTTGGAGAGAAATGGCCAAGTTTAAAAAATAATGTATCCAAAACTTGTTTCCCAAATGTGTGAGCAAGTGTAAACACATGAATGGACGAAAAGGAAACCACTATTTCCAGTCTCATTACAGCCCGTAACAAATTAGTGAACATGGCCTATAATTATTATTTTCATGAAGAATAGTGCATTAAATTCAGCAAAGTTACGGGGGAAAAAAAAAGAAAAAGAAGTTACGTTGGGCTACCTGGTGCCAATGTCTTCCGGGGAAAAGGAAAAATGGACTCACAATAACCCGATTGGCCCCTAGTTGAACACATTTACCAAATGAGTCTCTAATTGACGGTTCCGCCAACTCCTATTTCCGTACAAATAATTCAATTTAGATTTTGGCAGACAAACAAAGTTGAGATAAAACTTAATAAAATAGAAAAACTACCATATGAGCAGGCTCCACTATCTCGTATCCAGTTTTCTCTCTAAACATTGTCACAAACTCATCTGAAATTCAAATTAAAAAAAAAATTTACACTTCAAACTCAATTCAAATTGAGCCCAGAAAATCAAACTAAAAGAAAAATAAATTAAAACTTGGGTTATCATAGAGCTTACTTAGCATGAGATTAGATTCCTTGCGACGAGAACCATGGTCGACAATGATAATACCATCTTTGCCCCCAACTCCATGTGGGTTTCGTCCCAAACACAATCCTCTGCTTAAATTTATGTCTCCATGGGATTTCGAGAAATTGAGGAGAGCCCAGCTTGAGCTCTTGATCTTACTGGTTTTGGTAACTGAACAACTTCACTTGCGTAAAGAATAAAGTCACAAAATCATTCGAGACATATAAAAAAAAAAAAATTCAAAGTTTAATTGGCGAATGTGGAGAAATTTTTGTACCTTTTGTCAGTGAATGGAGGATGATGGAGGTGTACGGACCCAGTCGACATGTTTGAGCAGACTTCCACTGCTCTGGCTCGATACGATAATGATTAAATGACAATGATTCATGAAGGTGTCCTTGATCACCGAAACGACATCGTATCATCAGCTGCGCTTCACCTTGAATTGGAATAGTGGGCTCAGCTTCAGGCCCACGAAGGATTGGAAGAGGAGGAAAAGGACATGGGAAGGACTAATTTGGGCCAAAATGATGACTTTTTTAATGGACATGTGTCCATTTTTTTTAAAAAATCCCAGATTTAATTTGAATAAAACTATTTTTAAAGTATTTAGAAAAATACAACTTTTATTAATTAGTGAGATAGTTGAGGTAACTTGTCAAATTACCTGAGGTAACTTGATTGGTTACCTAAAATAACCTAATTAGTTATCTCGAGTATTATTAAAAAATACCAATTTTGAAGAAAAATAGTATTTTTGTAAATATTTATTAAAAATGATATTTTCTAAACACATTTGAAAAGTAATATTTTTTAAATCAATCGGCGATTTTCCCAAAAAAAACAGTCCATCTAGGATTTTTCAGTTTTTAGCCCTGGCTTTCTATGCGAAGCCCTAACTTTTTGTGGTAGTGTGTGTCCATTTTTTACTCTCTTAACAAAATGTCCACTTCTCTCTTTCTATATCTAAATAGCTGAATATATATAAGTTTACACTTGGTGTATATATATTTATATGTAAACTTTAGTTTATATCCCGTGTATATTGATTTTTATATTTGGTATATCATATTTTACACTTTGTATATATACAATAATATACTGATCATTTTGTTAGAGCATTTATAAAACAAACATATACTTAAAAGAGGAGTATATATTGTACTCCAACATCGCATAAAGGCATTATGTTGATCAATAAAATGATTAAAACAAATAACTTAATAAAGAAAAAAATGAGATATCATGTTGATCTATAAAATAACTAAAAGGGACAATTTAATAAAGAAAAAAAAGAAGGCACCTCATATTCATCTCTCCATTTTTTTTTTCAATTTCGCATAAACATCCCCATTCAAAATTTCTTTCCATCTTTCGCCTTATTTTTTAAAAAAAAAAATTATGCGTAATTTGTCTCATCAAGTTCTAATTTCTTTGATAATCTTTTCAATCTTAGATTAAACGGTGGAAGTGAAATTTCTTTGTTGTGTACCCATTTTGCTTTCTTTTATTTTTTATTTTTTTTTCAATACCTTGTGTTCTAATTTAATTATTTGTTTCTCTTGTAGTTTTTTGTTCAATAATTAAATCTTTTCATCCTAAAAATTAAAGCTACTAATTTTTTTTAGTTCATAGATTTGCAGGAAGAAAACTAGTTTTAGAGGGTGTTTATGGTGCTTTTAATATATATTTTTATTTCTTATCCTGACGTGTCTTTTTATTTGTTTCAGGGGTGCCTTAATAATTTTGTGGGATGTAAATATAGCTCCTCTTACTTAAAATGTACCCAAAATTCAGTCATTTTGTTCAAAGACACCTATATTTAAGAGCATCTTGGCCATGAAAAAATTATTATTTATGAATATTTTAGGAGTTTTTCCTGGTTGAGAAACTCTTGCCTGCAAGTCATAGTGGTCTTGATACTCCTAAAAACATCATTTCTAAAAAATTTACGAAAATGTCATTTTGGCCCAAGTTAGTCCTACCCATGCCCATTTCACTTGGGAAAGCCCACTCAAAGAAGGTAGAATAGGCTTTTTGTGATATATAGAAATAAATTAGTTGTATGCCACTTTTTTTTTCCTCATTAATTAAATCTACCGCTATACCACTTTTTTAAAATAAATTATTGATGAATGACCTTAGCGGATTCTTGACGTTGGCGATGATCTTGACGGATTCTTGATGAATTTTTAACGGATTCTTTATATTGGCAGTGATCTTGACGATTTCTTGATGAATTTTTGACGGATTTTTGATAATATTGATAGATTCGTTATAGATTCTTGACAGATTCTTGACGTCGGTGGTGATCTTGACGGATTCTTAGGCTGTGTTTGGTAGGAAGGAAAAGGGAGAGGAAGGAAAAGTTTTGAGGGAAAAGTGGAGGGAAAAAAAATTTTGGGTTGTTTGGTAAGAGGGAAAAGGGAAGGGAAGAGAAAATGGAAGAGAAAAGGGGAGGAGAAAATATGATGGGACCCACTCCAATATTTTCCTCCCAAAAATGGAGAGAAAAGAGAGAGGAAAAGTTTTTTTTACAAATGCTTTAAAGTAAATTTACCAAATTAACCTTGTATACTAGTTTTAAAATTTTAATAAAAAGGGCAAAATAGTCATTTTAAAATATACTAATTTTCTTTCCTTCCTACATACCAAACAACAATTGAGGAAAGACACTTTCCTTTCCATCCTACACATTTCCTTTCCATCCTACACATTTTCTTTCCCTCCTAATTTTTCCTTCCCTCCTACTTTCTTTCCTCTCTACCAAACATAGCCTTAATAGATTCTTGACTAATTCCCCCCCTCTCGCCAAAAGTGGTAGAATTTAATGGTAGTGATAAATTTAGTTAAACATTTGAAAAAAAAATAGTAATTGCCTACTTAACTCTATGTATAGGGTCTATAACAAAGTGAACAGCGTTTAGCAAAAAATAAAGGGCTTTTAAGCTAAATAGTCGAATTTTGGATCACTGTTTGAAAAATGACCTTTTTTCACATTTAATAGATCAAAATATATTGATTTATTTTTTAAGAAATGATTTATTTTAAGAAATAGATCAACTAAAAAATAGTTATTTATCAAAATAAAATTATAAAATGGCCATTTATTAAACATTTGTAAAAAATAGTTATTTTTTTAAAATTGATCTAGAAAAAAAGGGTCATTTCTTATAAATACTAAAAAAATAAAAGGATTAAAAAAATGGACAAAATACTTTACAGCCTCTTCATTTTAGTTGAGAGTAGTGTTTTACTCCCTCACATTTATAATTTTGCCCATACGCCCCAATTTTTACATTTGTGGTATTAGTTTACCTTTAATTTTCACAAATATTATTTCACTTTATCCAATAAGCATATTATGTTAAAAATATATTACCTTATCCACTGAATATTGAGACCTACTAAATAAGATGGAATGAATGGGATAAAATTACTATGTTTTTAAATTTGCATAGACATTTAAAAAAATATATATACTTAAAATAAAAATTGATATGAAATTTTTCAAGAATCTCATTTGCATTATTGCATATAACAAAATTTAGTTCAAACAAGTATTATTTTCTATTAAAAAAAATTTCTTTTCTCATCCATACTCACAAATTTTCAGTGGGACAAACTAGCACTAAATTTGTAAAATTTAGGGCAACACAACACCATATTTATGAAAAAATGTAAATTAATACTGCATTTACGAAAAAAGGAGCCAACAGGCTAAATTTCAAATTCGATAGAGCAAAAGTCAGTGGGCTGTAGGGTGCTTTATTAAAATTAAAAAAAAAAAAATCAAATGTGTTCTTGCTACTAATTTAGAACTATTTGCACAGGTGGCCGTGGCTGAGTATTAACTTTTATTCGTTTTTTCGTTTTTCCCCTTTGAGTCATAGATAATTAAGTTACTTTACATCATTTCACCAATTTTACCCAAATAATAATAATCAATAATATCCTGATAAACCATATAATTATTGGATACAAAGTGATGGGCAAAATATCTCCCAAAAGAAAATAATGGGCGAAAATATATATTACATTTTTGTCGGATGCCCATCTCAATTTTTTTATACTTTCACCACAATTTTCATTTTGCAACGGTGAATATAAAGACATTCAATTATGTTTTTAACAAATACGTCTTCAAATACATTATTCCATCAGATTCCAAAGATTGTCGTGGTCTAATGTGGTTCTAGTGGCGAAAATTAGACTGGGGTGTAACGACACCTCCAATTCTCCTAATCCAGTCACAAAAAGGAAAAAAGAAAAAAGAAAAAGTCATTCCATCCATCTCGAATTTCATAACTAATACCGCTTGACCAATAGGATATGCGGCATTGGGAGTATACTGTTGAGACTTGAGAATAAGGAATAGGGGTACAACTTCAGCCTATCTTTAAATAGAATTGATTTAAACGTTTTCTTTTTTACAGTGAGCTTAAGATTTCTATCATAACAAAGGGGAGACTCTTTCAGTTACTTATTACGGTGAGTCCAATATTTTTTAATAATAAATGGAATGAGATACGTGATGATGTTAATGATCGTCTTATATATATATATGTGTATATATATACACACATAAATTAGGTAGAAATATATAACTATACACAAGAAATACAAGAAATATTAAGCACGAAGCTAGCCAAACACTATTAATAATAAAAATATGGTGCAGTTGAGAGAGATCTCATTATATAGTGGTCAAAGAATATATGATGATATTGGCATCCAAACTTGTGCTCAACTTATTCATTGATTGTATGCTTGAAGTCGCTCAGCTAACGGCTGCAATTAGTTGGTTTATTGCTTGCATTAGAAAACACCACAGGCCATAGCTAGGTGACTAATTTATAATCAATTTCATATTAAAAAAGAAAGCGTGACAAAGACTCTCAACAAATAACTCTTTGTTTAATATATAACGACTCATGGTTGGTAACTTGGTGCTCTCCCTTGTTCTTTCACATGTGTCGCTCGTTATGATACCAGTCACAATCAACTTGCCATATAATGATTTATAATTTTCCTACAATTGTTGCGTTTTTTTTTTTTTCCTTCTTTTTTTGAAGGAAAGAAATTGTGACATTTTAATAATGCACATTATTTCCTTTTGTTAAATGATGCATAAATTGTCCGTTGCCTAACCAACCATTTATTTAAAACCAACAAAAAGTGGAAATTAAATTTTAGAATCTTTATATACCATAAGCAAACTGGCAAGTTTAGAACTTAACTGAATGAAAATATACTAAAAAATGGAGATAAACAAGTTTTTCCCCTATCAAAAGCTTTATATATGTTTATAAAACAAAGAAAAAGAAAGGCTTTACTTTATCTCTCTTCCCAAATTATATAGATTATCTTAGCATGCCTTTGAAATTATTAGAAGTCTCAATTTTGCACCAAAATTACTAAAATTACCGTTTTGTTTAGCAAACACCCGAAATTATAACAGATATCATATTTTTAATGTGTTTTTTTGAAAGCCCATGTTAATATTTGAGATTGAAACCAATATAATGGCATTTTTTTTTAACCCAATAGAACTGCAATTTAATAGTTCGTATTCAGACGCTTTGACATAATTCAAGGAGGGGAAATATAAATATATTTTTGATAAATAGGAAAAAGAAAAAAACCTTTCAATCATTAGAGGATTCGATCTCCTACATAACACGCAACAACAACATTAATTAAAAAAAAAAAAAAAAAGAAGAAGAAATTCCAACTGGGACATTGCTAAGCAAAGACGACAAGTCAGTCTCAGTTCGAACTTTCCTCTCTCTACACTCTCGTGTCCTGGTCTCTCTCTTCTTTGGTCTGAATCTCAGACACTTCACATGCTCTGCTCCACAACGCCACACTCATAAAAGAGACTCTCACTCTTTACCACCACGAGAATCCCAATACGACTTTCCTTCCATCCCCAAACCAACTCTCAAACTTACCAATTTTTTCATAAAACCCCAAAAATTCCCACACCAGCTCCAAAATTCGCCTTCGGAGATTTTTCAAAGATTTTTCCAAGTTGAGCGGATCTGGTTTTTGAGCTTTGAGCTTAGTTCAGGAGCTTAATTTCTGTCTTTTCATGGAGTTTTTGGTTAAATTTTAAGGCTTTTTGAATGAAGCTAAATGAAGCGGAAGGTAGCTCAGCAGAGATCAAATTACAAATGGAAGAGGAAGGTTTTGGGTTTGGTGTTGCTAGGTTTTTGCTTGGGAAGCTTGTTCTTGATGCAGAATCGGTACAGTCGGGTTATGACGCTCGCTTCATCGTTGCGTGTTCAGAAGCCGAAGCCCAAGATCGCTTTCTTGTTCATCGCCCGAAATCGGCTTCCTTTGGATGTGGTGTGGGATGCTTTCTTTCAGGTTTGAATAGTTTTAATTACATGTATAATAGTCTAATGCTATCCTAATTATTAATTAGTACCTAATTTTGTGCATTGTTTCCATTTCTAGAGCTGGAAACATATGCAAAGTTACGATTTTAGGCGAAATATTATATATATATGTGTGTGTGTGTGTGAATTTACATTGATTAATAGAGCATTGTGCAATGTACAACATCGGTCAAATTCTAAAATTAGTGTATAATTCTTGTAAAGTTTTCTATTTATAGAATTGGAAATTTATGCAATTTACGATTTATGGCCAAATATGTTTATATGCAATTCGCAACTATTAAATGAACATTCTGCATTATGTCGTACGTCGATCGAATTCCACAATTGAAATAGTGTTTCTAATACTTGCGTCATAGTTCATAGTTAATCAAAACTAGTACATAATTTCTGTATGTTGCTATTTATGGAGCTAAAACCTAAAATATATTATATGCAATTCACAATGGTGATATGAACATATTATAATTTCTAACATCATTCGAATTCTAGAATTGAAGTATTAGTTAATCTGATTTGTTTCGATTAAATAGCTAAAATTTCATTTTATTTTGTTGAAAAAAAAAAATGGAATGAGAGTTGAGGAGGTGGTATACTTTTTTTCTTTTGGCAGGGAGGGGAGAATAGATTTTCGGTTTATGTTCACTCTAGGCCTGGATTTCTTTTCAACAAGGCAACCACCAGATCGGCATATTTTCTGAATCGTCAAGTTAATGATAGTATACAGGTGATGGTTCTTGACCTCAATTCTCAAATCCAGGTTTACTCAGTCGTTTAGACTCAATTCAGAAAATCTGCAAATTCAGTTCTCGTGCTTTCCTCTGGTCTTTTAGTATGAATTTTGTCAATTGTCTTGCTCATCTCTTATCTATTAATTGCAATTTTTACCAAAAGGAAAGGTAGCTTAAATATATAGGATCTTTTTGGGGGAAAAAAAATAAAAGAACTTTTGGATCCAATATATTTTATTTTCGTGATCTTTTGTAGGCAGTATGATATTTTGTTTCTTCTGTGTGTTTCATTCCAGGTAGATTGGGGAGAGGCAAGTATGATTGAGGCAGAGCGTGTATTGCTTAGACATGCACTTGAAGATACCGACAATAAACGCTTTGCTTTTCTTTCTGACAGGTGAGATTGTCCTTGTTGTAGATTCTTTGCATTGTTCTTCAGGTCATTCAATTGTTGCATACAAGTACTCTCAAATTTTTAACAAATTACGCCTACTTAGATTATTTATTTCATTAAGTAAGAGATACTTGTTTTGCTAAGGAAGTTGAGTTTGTTATTTATTTATTTATTTTTTGGGCTAATCAATACAGAATTTTCATCTCTGTTTGCTTTCCTTTTCTCTTTCGGATGTGATTTTCTTATCTAACAGCTTTTCAGTTTCTTCATCTCTTTGCAGCTGCGTCCCTCTTTACAACTTCAGCTATATATATAACTATATCATGTCAACATCAACCAGTTTTGTTGATAGGTGAGTGAGTTGAATGAGATAGGTAGATTTTGTTCATTAAAGTTACTTAATTATCGGTTGTCCCCTGTCCATTCCCTGCTGGGAGACTTATGTGGATCCCTTGTTCTTCCAAATATCAATGTCAGCCGGAAGTAAAGTAATTAATGTTATTCAATATTAGCATATTTAAGATATATTCTGTTGAATTTTTGGTTTTGGTGTCTCTCCCATTGTTGTTGATTATCAAATTCATGGAGCAGTTTCGCTGATACAAAGGAGGGCCGCTACAATCCTAGAATGGATCCTGTTATTCCTGTTCATAACTGGAGGAAGGGATCTCAGGTAGAGTTCAGCTATGTTATAAAAAAAGTTCTTATGTCTTCTGCTAAAAGACTTAAATTAAGTGACATGATTGGCTTTTTCCTAATTCCTAAATTTGATGTGTCTCATAATTATCTTATTTTTGCAGTGGGTTGTTTTGACCAGGAAGCATGCAGAGGTCGTGGTGAAAGATGATATTGTCTTCCCTATATTTCAGTTGCATTGCAAGGTACGATGTCTTTGATATAGTTTTGGCTAATAATCTTTTTGAAAATATACTGCAAGCTGTTTTGTTAGTATTATGATGTGGTAGCTTCTTCCATACTCCATATGTACAAATTTTAGCAACTTTTGCTTTTCAGTACATTCGAGTTCAATTGGACTATTGTCGCACAATGCGTCCTATAAGTCATCTTAACCTAGTGAAAGTAGGATTCAATCCCAAACTCCTAGTCTGACGCCGGGAGATTTTACCTAGTAAAGCAGTGAACTAGTTGCCACTTTTGGATGGCGATAATAAGGGAAGAGCCGTCCAACATATTCTCTTTTTAAAAGAGGCACTCTTATGGGGGCTTCCAACTTGACATCCTATCTTTAACTAGAATAATAATTCATATTTGTTTTAGGAAAACAAGAACCTGCAATACTTAGGCAAACAAATTGCCTTAGGTTGTCATTTCTAAGGGTGTGGAGTTACGTGCATCCATTTTAGCTCTCCACCATTCAGGAGACAAGTAGAAACTTTTGTATGATCTTATCTATTTTATCTTTTTGTTTGTCGAAGGACGTTTGTTCCTCTGATCTTTACCTGTTCTATGCATGACAATTATGCAGAGGAGGTCACTACCTGAATTTTGGCGGGATCGCCCCCTTGTAAGTACTCCTTTTACTTTAGTAACCCTATTTAGTTATGCTCATAAAGCTTCCAAATGTAGTCTGGCACCTAGCAGAACTTTGATTAAAAAAAATTCTATTTTCCTGCAAATTTTTACTATTTCCATATCTCATTTCTGTGTAAATAAGACTAGTTGTACTTTACATCTCATTTGCAGCCGGCTGATGCATCCAAGGAGCATAATTGTATACCTGATGAACATTATGTTCAGACTTTACTAGCCGTAAGTGTTTTTCTATCTGAAGATTTGGGCTTCATTTATCGTGATCAGGTTTAAATGGCCTTTCGTAGAACCATTTAATGCTCCCCCCACCTCCCAAAAAGGAAGAAGGGGGGGGGGGGGGGGATTTTTTCTCTCTCTTTATTTTTGTTTGCAAGCATTAAAGTCAAATGCTAAAACTCGGATTTCTGAAGGTTGTCTTTCAAATTTCAGCAAGAAGGCCTTGAAGCAGAAATAACACGAAGATCGCTCACACATTCGTCGTGGGATCTATCATCCTCAAAAGACCGTGAACGCCGGGGATGGCACCCTGTTACTTACAAGTTTTCAGATGCTACTCCCATACTTATTCAATCTATAAAGGTGATGTCAATATGCTGTAAAAAACTGAGATGCTAGCAGTTCTTTTGAACCATAAGAGGTTTATTAAATAAAAATGATTTACTAACTGAATACAAATTATTTTCTTTCCAACTCTAGCTTGGACAGTTGCATGCATATATTTTAAGATTCCATTGAATATTGCATTACTTAGCTCATCAAATTGGAGTAGAAAATCATAAAAAACAAAGTTAGTTCATTTTTTCAGGAGATAGATAACATCTATTACGAGACTGAGTACCGAAGAGAATGGTGTACTAGCAAAGGGAAACCAGCTCCTTGTTTTCTTTTCGCTAGAAAATTTACACGGCCTGCTGCTCTCAGGCTCATCAATACAGTAAGTTTGTCATCTTCATCTATAATCATGAATCACCGGAAAATATAGAGAAAGAAGAGGCATATAATGATTAGCTATGGATCATAAAGAAGAGGCATATAATGATTAGCTATGGATCATAATCATGTGTCTTGAACCTGTACATGACTTCTATAATTTCATTCTTATTCTTTCGCAATATTTGAACAAGTTCCTTAGAATTATTCATAAGTCTCAAGTTTTCTGTCTTACAGACTGCTCTGGAGCTTTAGATGAAGCGACAAGTATATCGTAACAATGGAAAGTTTACAGGTAGCTTAAGTGTCTATTCTTAACCCATTTGAAATAAGGCATGTGATGTGAGTGTATAGAGGAATAAGAAGAGCCCTCTAAGTCTAGAGGAAAAGGGGTTGGCGGATGTTCATTTTCGTGTATAGTATTTTTTTTAAAACCCTTCGTGGAATATAGAATAATTTTTGTTTTATCTCCCCTTTTTTGTGCTAGCTAAAAGAAAGATCATTATACATAGAGTGAGATAAGGAAGAGCAATGTAACACTCGTGTGCTTAAAACCAGCTCTCCAACTATATTGTGGTGGATGCTTCATATATGGGTAGGATGCGTCAGGTGATTTTATATAAGTTTCATGTGAGAGAATTTGGGAGAGAAGAGAAGATAATGATGAAAATTTGGAGAAATTGTTGTGTCACTATTCATTATGGGTTTTAGATATAGTTGGCCCAGCTGGAACTTTTGAACGGCCCACGTCCCGGGCTCACCAGACACCAAGGATTCAAGGGAGGCTCAAGCGGACATGTGATATTGGGCTTGTTTAAATTAGCTAGAATCCGTACGACATTGCCGTTCCACCAAAATATTTAGGAAAAGACACTGTTTTGAGGAAGAGGATAAAAAATTTAATATGTTTACCCCACGCAGTCCCCTGATATGATTTCAGGCTTTAAGTTATTTTTCACTATCGTAAAAGTAAACAAATTTTTTTTTTTTCATTTCTTATTTCAAAATAGAATACGCTCTTAAAAACTGTCCTTGTTCTTTCCTCAACTCTACGGATTGGGTCATAATCCAAGGCTTCGGTTATTTGCAACTTTCAATTTGGGAAATGGACTGATCTAGGAGCTTTTGGGTCCAAATGACATTTGCAGGAGCACTTTTCAGGATGATTTTGATTTTGATTTTGATTTTTTTATTCAATGAAAGAACTAATCGTAAAGTTATAATCTTTTGTAAAATCTTACAAACAGTAGTCATAAACCTTATGATCAGATGGTTTCCAAAAAAAAAAGAAGTAAAAATTAGGCTCTCTATCGACTTTTTAGAAAAGAATTAAAAAAATACAGTGAACTTAGTTTTTTCTAGATTTGGTACTGCATTGTTGAAATTTTTTTAGAAAAATGTTATATTTTAAAATAATAATTAGTAGTCAGTAACTAATTTTTTCAAGCACTGATAACTAGTAACTAAAGATATTTATAACTGGTAGTTAGTAACAAAATTTCAGAAATTGGTAATTAGTAATTATTTTAAAAAGAGATAACTGCAAAAAAATACTCTGAGGTTTAGGCATTCGGCTATTTAAATCCCGAAGTTTGGACTCTATAAAATAATATCTTGAGATTAAGAATTTTTGAAAATTAATACCCTTAGTTGACTTTTTGAATAATTTTAACTGATAAAATTCAATAATATCCTCAAAATTAAGAAGAATAATAAGGATTAATCTAGTTTTAATTGAGGATATTATTATTTTTTAGTTGTTAAATTGGTCAAAAAGTCTATCCATGATATTAATTTTTATAAATTCTTAATTTCATGGTATTATTTTTTAGAGTTTAAACTTCAGGATTTAAATTGTAGAGCACTTAAATTTAAGGGTATTTTTTTGCAATTCACCGTTTCAAAAATGATATTTTTCTAAAATGTTTTTAAAAAATGATATTTAAAAAAATGGTTCGAGAATTGAAAAAAATAAAACAAACCCACCATATTTTTGTATTTCTTTTTTTGTTTTTATCAATAGAAGTGTTAGACACTGAAGAAAAAAAAAACACTATGACCAGATGTAGTCATAATAGGTTACACAATTTTTATACTAGATTAAAAAATCGATTAAAATTAGTTATAAGAAAATCAATTTGGCCCAAATTCCTCTAATCAGGTCCAAATTTCCAATTTCAGTCACACCAAACTTTCTGCCAAATTTTTTCACATCAGAGCAAAATAATAGGCCATTAGCTTTTGTCTGGAGTCTCTGAACCTGTCTCGACATTTCCCAGTCAATCAGGTCCATTCCTTTTCTTCTTTTTTTTTTTCAAGAAAATAAAGAAAGAAAAAGAAAAGGAAATGGGGGCTTGTCCGTTTTTTTTTTTTTGCTGTAGAGGGGCTCGTCCGTTTGAAAGAATAAAATTTGTGCTTAAGGCATGTGGCTTGTTATGCTCTCTCTATTCAGATTGTAAACCAATTATTTAATGTGTCCTCCCATTATCTCATAAATAAATTATGTTATTTTTCTTCTTTTTTCTTTTCTTTTTTTTTTGTTTATCCTTATAATAAGTAATAAATTAGGGACGTGGACGGTGGTGACTTTCCTAGCTTGTTTTAGATGTTGGTTTTGACTGGTCTTAGGATAACGAAATTAAGTCGTAGAATGTAGAAGGCTAGAAGCTGTCTAGCAGAGATCTAGATCGTCAATATCCATTTATAAAGACAATAGTATTATCATTTACTTTCTTATCCGGTAAGTAATTGGGCCAACATCAACGTAACATCCCACCATTTAAGGCTTTCATTTCGATCTCCGACAATCTATACGTTGGTTTATCTAGAAGGATAATACGTAATTAATTTAGCAAAAAAGAAATAAAAAGTAAAAATGGGTACAATTTTTTATTTTATTTTTAAAACAAATAAACGTACATAGACGCGGAAACGCACGCGTAAATGAGTTTTTAATGACATAACAAAATCTTGTCAAAACTCGAGAGCCCTTTTTTCGTGGATCCACCGGCTGTCGTTTTAAATTGGCGTATGGGGGGCGCAATAGGGCGTGGCAGGTGCTCCCCCGATCCCGACTAGCCAGGTGGATATCTCTGCCACGTGTCTCTTTACCCTTTCTCGTTCTCTGTTCTCTGTTTTCTCTTTCTTATTCAATGCCGGGAAAAGTAACTGTCTTATATAACAACAAAAATAAACAAATTTGGCTAAGCAAAAAGCCTTGGAACCAAATAAACAACTTTAGCTAAGCAAAAAGCCTAGAACCAGCTGAGAAACGACAAACACTACCTACACCACTGTGCACAGGAAAAGGTCCCACTACTTGGTTTATAAACGCGTTAAATAAACCAACACCCCCCCTCCTCCCTCCCTCCCACCCAAACCAAAAAATAAATAAATAAATAAACTTAATAAAGACACTTCTCCATTAATGTATATTCATTGATATGTTAAGGAATCATCAAAAGAATTGGTACACCAAATCGAAACGAGGGATATTTTAATACAATTAGATTACCAATTCCCTCCAACATAAGTTTACTTAAATTTGAATAAATATGAAAAGCCAAAATTTCCTTTTCGTTCTCTTTACTTTTCTCCCCACACACACAAAAAGAAAGATTTAAATTTTTGACCTCAGCATTAATAAATGCTGGTGTGATTTATTTTTTCAATCATCTTGTAGAGCCCTAGTTCTATTTTATCGAACACTTCAAGTTCAACAAAGTGGTATGTTTAACTCTTATTATGAACAAATTACTTCTGTATTATTAAATCACATATTGCTAGTATTTGTAGTAAGTTTAATGAAAGACTGATAAGAATGAATCACCACCATAGTGTTAACTGAAGCCTATAGTCATTCCGTATCACACTTAACTATGTCATCAAAAATCATGAATCCATTTTGCGTGGGATATTACAAGAGGTCTACTCTAAAGTTAGTTGATCCATTAGGTAGTTGCAGCTAACGGTCATGAATATTGACGATTTCTAGTATTTTAGTCTTTTGAGTACAACGTTTGGCTAATCCAGCGTTGAGTTCTTACTCATGAAATTTCCACGTGGCATGTTGTGGACACTCCACGTACCACGTAATATTATTATTTTTAATGGATGAGTAATAAGTAATAACTAATCCATTTGTCGGTGGACTTGGGCCCTGAAGACGTACACGTGGTCGGCACGCAATGAAATCAACGGTTTCGTTGTTAATATTAAAAAATATTAAAACCGAATCGTAAAGTGGGCCTTTCAAAGTGAGAAGAATACTAACTCGTCAACTTGTCACGGTGCTAGAGGCTGAGGTTGGAAGAAGGCCCACATAAAAATTTCAAAAGCCCAAAAAAGCCCACATGAATTGAAATAAGAATATTCACATTTCATCTTTTGAGCAGCTTTGAATATTTTATTAAATAAACTAAAATACGGAACTACTACCCAACAAAAAAAGGAAAAACAAAAACAAAAAAAGAGAAGTTTATATGTTTTTTTTTTTAAATTTATGTCACTGGAGGAAAATTTTAATTGGATATTGAAAGAAGACATTTACACGCCATTGGATTTGAAATGTTATGGCCCCTTTGGCATTATTTTATATTTTTTGTTCTTAAAGTTGAGTTTTCAAAGATGAGAACAAAAACTATTGTTTATTGTTTTTAAAAAACATTAGGTGTTTTCTAAAAATCAGTTTTTAAGAAAAACAAATTAGAGAGAGAAAGTCAAGAGATAGTGAGAAGAGAGAAATTAAGTAAGAGAATGAGAAGAGAGAAAGTCATAAAATAAAAGGTAATGAGACAATAATAAGAGATAAAGTGATGGGAGAGAATGAGAAAATACAAAATAATGAGAAAGATAAAAGAGAGAGAAACTAATGAAAACACACAAGAGAGAAAGTGATAAGAATGCATAAAAAGAAAGAATAAAAATAGAGAAAGTCATAAAAACAAAGTAACAATAGAAAATGAGGAGAATGTGATTAAAAAAAAGAATGAATAGAAAATGATGAGAGGAAAAGGAGAGAAAGAAAATGATGAGATAAAATAAGGAGAGAGAAAATGATGAGAGAGAATGAGAAGAGAGAAAAATAATGAAAGAGAATGAAGAGAGCGGTAATGATGAGAGAAAATGAGGAAAGAGAAAGTGATAAGAGGGAAGATTACGAGCGAATGTGTATTTGAAATTCATGTGAAAGAATGATTTTTTCTTTAAAAAAAAAAAAAAACACTTTGAAAATAACATTTTGTTATTCTCTGAATTTTTCGTTTTTCTTTAACTCTATTTTTAAAAACTGGTCTCAGAAAACAATGCCAAACACTCTTATTTGTTCTCAGAAAATAATTTTTTGTTTTTAAAAACAAAAAATAGTTTTTTTAGTTATGATGCCAAATATTCCTTAGATTTTATGTGTTTTGATGATCGGGAGCAGTTGAAAAAGCACTAAAAGAAAAGAATAACAATAATCAAGCAGACGAAGGATAAAGCGATAGAAGCCTAGAAGGTATGGAATTTTGGGATCAGAGAAAAGAAAAGAAAAGGTTCTTCTTTTTCCACTTTTATTATGAGGAATTAGAGTTTCAAATCACTTGAACACCTAAATATTCAAAGAATGAGACTAGCGAGTTCTTTAGTATATTCTAGCCATAAAGTTAATTCCGTGTATAGGATTTTTCCATTTATATTTTTATTTTGAAAAAGATTTGCATAGATTTGTCAACTAATTGGTAAAGCCACTATCTTGATAGCTTAATATAATTAAATAAGGATTTAGTAAGTCAAATACGAATTACGCTATATTAGGATGTAGTAATCACATTATAAGATATTGAAATCTAAGATCTCCAAGTATAATACTTTGGTTTCTTATTTCTGACTTTTTCCAAATTAATTTTCAGCCAATATATACCTTAAATACATTGAAACTTAATAATACATTGAAACTTAATGCTAATTAGTTTGAAAAGGACACATCTTCAGAAAAATTTTGCAACCATAAATTGTATTTTCAGAACACTTCAGAAATTTTTTCTCAAGAAAAAAGAAAGGAGGAAAGTACACTTCAGGAAATATATACGTGCGCATTCGTGTGTATATAAGTGCATGTATAATATTGCATCTTGCAATACATCTTTGATGTATAGTAAACGTCCGAACGATCATTATTATTCATGAAGATTTACGTATCCTTTTAATTCCCCCAAAAAATGGGGGAAAAAAAGAAGTGGTAGGACAGACTTTCAGAGGAATACATTTTACTTTACATAAAAGTATATACGGGGGTCCATAGAAATTTTTCAAAAAAAGAAAAAACGTGCCTAGAAGGCCCCATTGCGGAGGACATATAACATGATACCTATCAAATATATTCGTCACGTAAAAATGCATGGTTACCTATGCATAACCTGTCCCGTTCATTTCGAGTTGATAACTCATGAAAGATCCAACAATTTGGGGTATGGATGGGATGGGGTATCGGGTAAAGTCTCAATGAAATATTGGGCCGTTCTTTTTTGTTTTTTCTTCTTTGCAATTTTGAACCAATTATAGAATCTAAATCTAATACAATGGTTTGAGTTACTTATCCATTAGGCCGCATTAAATTTCATTAATTAAAAGCCATCGTATCTTGTAATCTTATTTATATTAAAGCAGTTTTCAGAAATTTTGTTTATTTACGCATTTGGAAAAATAAAATTGTTCAATTACATGATTAATATGTATCTCCACAGAGGAACAAAGATGTGGGGACAGTGTGCTGTGTACCATATTATTAAGGATCGGTGTTAAAGACAATTAATTTATTTCTCAAATTAGTATTCTTTTTTTAATATAAAATTAATATTCGGTTTATTTTAATTAATTTGCATTAGTATATAGTTATCACAGGGCTGAAGTGGTCTTAACAAAAATTTCAACGTGTCTTAAATGGCAATTTTATATGGAGGATACTGCTATCTAAGATCAAATTCAAACCTCATTGTCAATAAATTATACTTTCTTTTCATCTTTTCTCAATGCTATTTTACCTTTTCTTAATCTTTTATTCTACAAATAAAAAAAAAAAAGGAAGTGAATACTAATTAGTCAGTCTCATTTAGTCAAATCAAACCTTTTTAATTAAGGACTTGATATTAAACATGTCATCCTACTCACCATGTGATCTCAAAAGCATTTGGTGGAATGAATAAAAGAAAGCAAACCATATATTGCATGGATAATATTATCTAAATAAGTATTCTTATAAAAATAATAAATAGCCATTACTTTTATGAAAATGACCCAATAAAAATAAAAAGTAAAATGAAATAATATATCCAAAATCAAACCTACTCTCACACTCACTCTCATACGTCGCACCCACCCACCTTCGTACTCACTTTCCAACTCCATGGACCTTTGCCTATATATTTGGATAGTTCCCATATCCATCGTCCATATCAAAACTCCAACTTGTTACTTACTTGATTTCATTACACACATATTAATAACCAAAATACCTCAAACGATTCTTTTTCATTCTTTTTTTTTTTCCAAAATTGTACAGAATCTTTCTTCTGGTATTCTCCATTAATATTTCACACCCATTCCAGTACATTCCTCACTTCATTTTCTTATCTATATAAACCCATCACTCCTTAGTTCCCTCCATCTCATCATACCCAGAAATCATCTCTAACCCAATAAAATAGAAAAGCCCTACTTTTTCTCTGCCATTTTCATTACATACAGCTAGCTCTGTCTTCATGGCTCCAAGTTTGAGCAAAGCCGGCTCTGACGTCACTGCTCTGGTCGATGGGGGCAAGAACCCATCTCCCTTCTCCCTCGACGGGTCAAAGTTGACGGTCAACGGCCACGTCATTCTTTCGGAGGTCCCCGACAACGTCACACTCACACAGTCACCTTACTTCTCCACCGACCCCGACTCCACCTCCACCGCCGGCTTCTTCGTCGGCTTCGACGCCGCCAAGCCGAGCAGCCGCCACGTGGTGCCGATCGGGAAGCTGAGCGGCATCCGGTTCATGAGCATATTCCGGTTCAAGGTCTGGTGGACCACCCACTGGGTCGGGTCCAGGGGCCGCGACCTCGAGCACGAGACCCAGATGGTAATGCTCGAGCAGTCCGAGCAATCGGGCCGGCCGTACGTCTTCGTGCTCCCCCTCCTCGAGGGCCCATTCCGGGCCTCGATCCAGCCCGGCCCAAACGACAACGACTTCGTCGACGTCTGTGTCGAGAGCGGCTCCACCAGGGCCTCGGCCGCCGGGTTCAGGAGCGTCCTCTACCTCCACGCTGGACAGGATCCGTACGCTCTGGTCAAAGAGGCGATGAAGGTCGTCCGGGCCCACCTCGGGACGTTTCGGCTCTTGGAGGAGAAGACCCCACCGGGCATCGTGGACAAATTCGGTTGGTGCACGTGGGACGCATTCTACCTTACGGTGAACCCTCAGGGTGTTCTGGAAGGCGTGAGGGGACTCGTGGAAGGTGGGTGCCCACCTGGGCTGGTTCTGATCGACGATGGGTGGCAGTCCATTGGTCATGACTCGGACCCGCCGACTCAGGAGGGCATGAACCAGACAGTGGCCGGGGAGCAGATGCCGTGTAGGTTGCTCAAGTTTCAGGAGAATTACAAGTTTAGGGATTACGTGAGCCCCAAGAAACCTGCTGGTGCTGGGGGTGCCCTTAACAAGGGCATGGGTGCCTTTATCAGGGACCTCAAGGAGGAGTTCAAGAGCGTGGACTATGTCTACGTGTGGCACGCTCTTTGCGGGTACTGGGGTGGGCTTAGGCCCAATGTCCCTGCTCTGCCTGAGGCTCAGGTCGTGAAGCCCAAGCTGTCCCCCGGGTTGGAGATGACCATGGAGGATTTGGCCGTGGACAAGATTGTGAGCACCGGTGTTGGTCTGGTCCCACCGGAGAAGGTTGATGAGATGTATGAGGGGCTTCACTCTCATTTGGAGTCAGTTGGGATCGACGGGGTCAAGGTTGATGTCATCCATGTAAGTGACTTATCATTTTCATTTTCTTTTATTTTTTTGTCATTATAATTAATTTATTGATTTTATAAAGATAGACCAAAAGAATTGGGCAATGCTATTTCTATCCCTTGATGTGTGTTAGATTTGGGGCAACGTAGATGTTTCTTGTCACATAAACGTGATAGGTGTCCATTGGTAGGCCCTAATCTAATTTAATTTAATGGCTTTCTTTTTTTCTTTTTTTTTGCTGAAAATTTAATGGCTTTCTTAAACGACTAAAATTGTCTGATTTTAATATAGTTTCGGACTTCGGTTAGTTTTTCCTTTTGATTTTTAACTTAGATAGATTAGACTTAACTGTTATTTCCGTTGCTTTGACCTTTTTGGTCGGCACGCTTTATCTCTCTAATTTTGACTAATTTGGTCGGCACGCTATATCCATATTTTACTCATTACATTTTTTTTATTAACTTTTACTTTTCCACAATATATATATATATATATTTAAATATGAACTCACTATTTTGAATAAAATATTTAATATAATATGTATACATTATTCAAAATTGTTTTCAAACATTCTGAAACTAACAAACAATTTGCTTATTATTTTATTTTCCTATTAATTTTTACAGCTCTTGGAGATGTTGTGCGAGAACTATGGGGGAAGAGTGGAGCTTGCCAAAGCATACTACAAAGCCTTAACATCCTCAGTGAGGAAGCACTTCAAGGGCAACGGCGTAATTGCCAGCATGGAGCACTGCAACGACTTCATGTTCCTCGGAACAGAGGCCATTTCCCTAGGCCGTGTTGGTACGTAAATATTACTAAATTTCGTTACTTTTTTTAAAAAAATTTTCCATTCAAACTTAGTTAAATATGCATCAATATTTTATTAATGATTGGTTTGTGTGATTAATTAAACGTATACAGGTGATGATTTTTGGTGTACCGATCCATCTGGGGATCCAAACGGTACGTTTTGGCTACAAGGGTGCCATATGGTTCATTGCGCATATAACAGTCTGTGGATGGGCAACTTCATACACCCTGACTGGGACATGTTCCAGTCCACTCACCCATGCGCTGCGTTCCACGCCGCGTCTAGGGCCATCTCTGGGGGCCCCATTTACGTTAGTGACACGGTCGGGAAGCACAATTTTGAGTTGCTTAAGAAGCTTGTTTTGCCTGATGGATCCATTCTAAGGTGTGACTACTATGCTCTCCCCACTCGTGACTGTCTCTTTGAGGACCCTCTTCATGATGGAAAAACCATGCTCAAAATTTGGAACCTTAACAAGGTAAGCTCAAAATTTTGATATAATGATAAATTATTAGTAAATGCTATGTTCTATAGTACGAGTATATATTCTTTTGCTACAATATTTGAAAACGAACATTTATTTTAAGGAGGCCTAAAATTTGGCCATTTTGTTAAGCCCTGAAGAAGTCTTGGGCCTGTTACTGTTGATGGGAATGTAAAAGTAGTGGGCTTGGGCCAACTCTCAACTTCCCGAGAGGGTTTGGGCTTCTTTTTTTTCTGTTGTTTATATTTCGGTTTTTCTCTATCTTTATGGTTTTGTGCTATTTATGATTTTGTTACAGTACAATGGTGTTCTTGGAGCATTCAACTGCCAAGGAGGAGGATGGTGCCGAGAGACTAGGCGCAACCAATGTGCCTCTCAATGTTCCCACGTGGTGACCTCTAAGGCCAATGCCAATGACATCGAGTGGAAAAGTGGCAAGAACCCAATCTCCATTGAGGGAGTGGGAGTTTTTGCTATGTACTTTTCTCAAGCCAAGAAGCTTCTCCTGTCTCAGCTCTCCGAGAATGTGGAAATATCATTGGAGCCCTTCAACTTTGAGCTTATTACCGTTTCTCCCGTGACCATTTTGGGTAAGAAGTCTGTCCAATTTGCCCCCATTGGCCTAGTGAACATGTTAAACACCGGTGGTGCCATTCAGTCCTTAGCCTTTGACAACGAGAAGAGCTCCGTCGAAGTCGGGGTGAGAGGCACCGGAGAGATGAGGGTTTTCGCATCGAAGAAGCCGGTGGCTTGCCAGATTGGTGGAAGAGAAGTTGAGTTCCAGTATGAAGAGCACATGGTCATAATTCAAGTGCCATGGCCTAGTTCTTCCAATGTATCCCTTGTTAAGTACATATTTTAAATTTAGAGCCGAGTGCTTAACTACCACTATATATATTTATACGTACTATATTTCCTTTTGACAAGTCAATGACTATGTTTAGAGGCAACTGGCAAGTGATATCATCACTTGGTATATGTATTTGAGAAGTAATGCGCATGATAGCTTTAAGTAATTTGAAATTTGAAGTAAATTAATGTTTAGTTTTTCTTATCTTCTCCTTATTGTTTTGCAATTTAAGTTGAATAGGCTGTTGTAAACTTATTCGTGCACTCATAAGTCTCCCTATTGCCTTCTATTGCCGTTTGGGGTTTCTCAGAGTCGATAGATAAGAAACATAACAAGCAAAAGTACTTGCCTCCATTTGGAACCTGAATTTTTAGAACAAAAAAGAAAAAATGTAAGAGAAAAAGGGAAAAAAAAAAGAAAAATATTTTCTTAAAATTTTGTGAAACTTTAGTTTAAAACTTTTGGCTTTACTACTTAGTTTGTCAAAATTCTATATACTTAAAGATGGATAATATTTTTTCAGAAAAAATCTACCATCTTTAGTATTTTATCAAAAAAACTCTTTTTTTATTTATATCAAATTAAACCTTTCATTTGCATTTTTTTTATCAAATAAGACTAGCCTACACATTTAGTCAAAATTGAAACTTTAGTTTGTTTAAAAAGACAGTTTTACCCTTTAAACTATAAAACATATATTAAAACTAATAAATATTAAAATCAAATATTATTGTCTTTCTTTTTTATAAAAAATATTTTAAATGAAAATAATAATTACTAAAAATAATAAGAGTTTCAACTAATCAAAACAATTTTAAAACAAGAATCACAAAAGTTAAAACCCTTTAAACCATAAAACATATATTAAAACTAATATAAAACCAAATATTATGGTCTTTCTTTTTTATAAAAAATATTTTAAATGAAAATAATAATTACTAAAAATAATAAGAGTTTCAACTAATCAAAACAATTTTAAAATAAGAATCACAAAAGTTAAAAAAATTCTCACTTTTGTTCTTTTTTTTTCAAGAGTTTAAATTATTCAAAACAATTAAAAATTATGAGAGAGAGAGAGAGAGAGAGAGAGTGAGTGAGTGAGTGAGTGACAAATTTTTTTAAAAATTTCTCATTTTTTCTTTCTTTTTTAAAATCATTTTAAGTGAAAATAATAAATATTGAAACTAAAATGAGTTTAAATTATTTAAAACAATTAAAAGCTAAGAAGAAAAAGAATAACAAAAGTTTTTCTTCTTAATAATTATTATTTTCATTAATTGTTTTTAAAAGAAATATAAGAATAATTGGTTTCAATATTTATTATTGATAATATATATTTTATAAATTTAAAAGGTCAAATTATCTTTTGTAAAAAACTAAATTTCTAATTTTGACTTAGTGTATGAGCCGTTTCAATTTAATATAAAAATATAAATTAAAGATTTAATTTGATATAAATGAAAATGTGTGGGTTTTTTGATAAAATACTCAAGGTGGTAGTTTTTTTTTAATATTATCCATACTGAAAAATAACATTGTCTAATTCTCACTTCTTTTGAAAAAAATTTATTATTTTTGTTAAAAGCATGTAAACGTAGAAAAGAACAATTAATAAAATTGACCATGTTTGATTTATTTCCGGGTTAATAGCACAAATGGTCCCTGAACTATTTAACTTGTGACAATTATTTAGTCCTTGAAATGTTTAAATCGCAACTTGCAGGTAAATTTATCCCTGAATTGTCTAAGTCACAATATGCTCTTAAATTATTGATAAGAAACACATTTGTGGAGCACGTAGTAGTATCAGAGAATATATTTGAAAGATGATTTAATTTCAAGTATAAAAATGAATAACTATAATTTTTTTTTCCTAAATTTACAGCTCTAAAACCCTAAAAAATGCAAATAATACATATTTCTTTCTCTCTAAATTAATTTTTTCAGTTTATTTTCCTTTAAATATACTTAACTACTAGAAAAAAAATCCTTTTAGCAATACCTAATTAGCAACATTTGTTAAAAAAAAAATGTTATTTTTTGATTTATTTTTGTAAAGGACAATACTTCTTTAAAAAGTGTTGCTAAATACGGTTTTGGTTTTGCAAAAAGCAAAATTTGTTTAAAAAGTGTTGCTAAATATCATTTTATTTTTAGAAAAAAAAAATCCTTGTTTAAAAGTGTTGCTAAATGTTGATACCGAAAACTGGTATGACAACGGAAATGTTGATGGAGGAAATGTTGATGGAGATTAAAACGACAATGAAAACTAGAAAATGACACCAAATTTAAAGTGATTCAACCACAATCTCATTGGTCTACATCTACTATAGTCAGTTTCATCGAGAGAGGATTTATTACAGAGTGTAAATTTGAATTTGTAAAGCCTAAACAATGGCCAAATCATAAGGAAAATAGAAATAAACTGACTATGTAGTATTTGGCATTCGAATCTGAATCCAATCCCTTATTCATTATTTTGGGATGTATTTATAGGAGGTGATGAGTCACCTTCTGGACATATTATAGCAGAGTGGGTGATAATAATTGAGAATGGGTCGAATAAGTCAGGAGTTATTAGAATTGTCTGCCACTTGTGATGTTCCAGAATGTCGCATTTTCCTCAATGATTAGAATGATGATTGATACGAGATGAATGGAATTTCTTCATACGAACTGTTTGCTAAAAACCTGAAGGCGACCTAAATTGGTTATACGAGCTATTTTATTCGTCTGAGAACAGCTCGTCTTTGAGAAGTTTACTAGTGAGCTTTTTCTGCTACAGGAGATGAAAGATTTATGTACAATACTAAACATCAATAATAACAGGGAAGTTTTAAATTCATTAACAATTGGACTATGTAGATTTACAATTTTAATTACAAATTTACCTATAATTAAAATTACAAAAAAACAAAATCTAAGAATTAAAAACTAGCAGTATCCAAAAAAAAAGAGATTAAACGTACGAAATTGCTTATAAAATCCTAGAAAGAAGTTATTTTTTCCTTCAAAATCATAAAAAAAATAAAAATAACAATGGAGCAATAGATTAAAAAAAATTAAATTGTTAGATATAAATATATGTATATATATTTTGATATACCAGAAATACGAACTTATAATTATTGTACTATTGTTATAAAACCTATATATAAAAAAATATATTAGAGAACACAAATATCTGGATGGTGAAACTTTGTGCAACTAAAGAAAAAAATGCTTGCGTATAATGATTACGAGTTGAGAGACAAGCAAAAAATGATATTGGAGAAATTAAGTTGAAGAGATAAAAATCATCTGAATTTTTGTTGATAATCTATCATTTTCTTAATGATCAAAATTTCTATATNATTAACAATTGGACTATGTAGATTTACAATTTTAATTACAAATTTACCTATAATTAAAATTACAAAAAAACAAAATCTAAGAATTAAAAACTAGCAGTATCCAAAAAAAAAGAGATTAAACGTACGAAATTGCTTATAAAATCCTAGAAAGAAGTTATTTTTTCCTTCAAAATCATAAAAAAAAATAAAAATAACAATGGAGCAATAGATTAAAAAAAATTAAATTGTTAGATATAAATATATGTATATATATTTTGATATACCAGAAATACGAACTTATAATTATTGTACTATTGTTATAAAACCTATATATAAAAAAATATATTAGAGAACACAAATATCTGGATGGTGAAACTTTGTGCAACTAAAGAAAAAAATGCTTGCGTATAATGATTACGAGTTGAGAGACAAGCAAAAAATGATATTGGAGAAATTAAGTTGAAGAGATAAAAATCATCTGAATTTTTGTTGATAATCTATCATTTTCTTAATGATCAAAATTTCTATATTTTTTTCTCTAGGAGAAAACAAAACAGATGAAAAGCAAGAAAATGTGGAGGTAAAAATTGTTAAAAAAAAAAGGTGGAGGTACAAACTAGATGATACAAATAACGGGTAATCATAATAAAATAAAATAAAATATAGAGTAACTTTAAATAAAAATTAAAAAGAAAACACAAAATAAAAATAAAACATAACAAAACTTGATTTAATAATTGCTTTGGCCCGATGTTTATTGTTTTCATTCTCAATACAACAAAATTAGAGATATACAAAGCAAAAATTGTATTTTTGGAATAAAAGGAATGTAAAAGATTTAACAAAATAGTAAAATAATTCTTTTGTGATGTAAAAAGAAAATAAATGTACATAATCAAATTTTTGATGGATTTAGAAGTTCTCATAATAATAACTTTTTTTTTCTTTTCTTTTTTAAATAAAATGTTTTAATTAATTAAAAATACGCTTAAAGTCGCTTTTTCTTTTTGGTATAGCCCTAATGACTGATATGCTCTTATATGCTAAGTGTAGACGTCTTGTATACTCTATTGTCCTCATTGTGAGAGCTCCTCTTCTCCTGCAGTAAAAGAAAGTCACTCTATTCTCCTAGACTCACTCACCAGAGCGAATCTACCATCAGTTCTCCAAAATTATCTAAGAATCATACTCTAAAACTTTAAAGAATTCATATTTGCGGGTTCAGAAGTTTGAAATTGTTGCATTGTGTGGGAATTAATCTTTTAGGGATTTTGACGATTAACCACTGTAAATTCAAGTGAGATCATACTTTCTATGAGTTTTTGGGTGTTTTAACTGAAATTCATGTTGGGCATCACTTATCTTCCATCAATTTTAGCCAAACAACAAGATTTGACCCGGGTTTAGGTACTTTTTTATGGCTTTTTTTATTTATTCCGAATTTTATTTATTTCAAAATTCTCTAAGAATCATGCTCTAAAACCTTAAATAATTCATATTTGGGGGTTTTGAAGTTTAAAATTGCTGCATTGTGTAGGAATTAATCTTTTAAGGATTTTGATGATTAATCGCTACAAATCCAAATAAAATCATATTTTTACGAGTTTTTGAGTGTTTTGAATAAAATTCGTGTCAGACATCAATCAAATTCGTGTCAGACATCACTTATCTTCTATCAATTTTAGCCAAACAATAAGATTTGGTCCGGATTTAGGTATTTTTTGTGGCTTTTTTTTATTGGTAAATTCTCAAATACCCCACCCAACTTTTGAGGCACTAATTGCCTCATTAAAAGACAAAAATGTGAGAGACTTTTTACCTAGGGTAGCAAGTTGTCACCAAAACAATAACCAGTAATTTGCAAAAAAAAAAAAAAAAAAATCATGAAGAAACGTGAAAATTACTTTAAAGGGACAATAATATAAAATCATCGATATATAAAATTATTAAACTGAAAAAGTGAGTGGCTAAAGTGTAAATTTACTATGAAATTATTGTTCATTTTATACCAAATGACCATTTTGGACTTGTTAAAACAATTAAATGACAAGTATTTTACATCAAAATGCAAGTACAGTGCATCAAAGAGCAAATATTTTGCTTCAAATAACAAATATCTTAGTTCTTTTGATAATTTTTGCTATCGTTTTTCATTTTTTGTTGACGTTTTATGCATATTTCTCACATTTTTCAACATTCCATTGAATTTAGATAATTAGTTAAAATTATTACTAATAGATGTAATTAAAAGCATGATATTATGGAATATATGTATTGATGTTAATCCAGTTTTATATAATTTAAACAGTTATCAAGATAAAATAAAGTATAATGTACAAGATCGTGAGTGACATTAGGGAGAGACCAATTTAGTTAATTTAATATCATTAAGAATAATGTAAGAAAGTATATAATATTACATATTGTCTCATGTTAAAATTATAAAAGAATTGGATAAATCTTTGAAGAAAAGAAAAATCACATTAATCTACCATTATTAATCATAATCTCACGAAGTAGGTGAGTATGTTACTTATCATAACACTATTACATATTATCCAATATTAAAATTAGATAAAAAAATTCTATGAATTTAGAAAAATATAGTGAAATTTCACATCGATCTCATATGACTAATAATTATATCACAAAGCAAAAACTATAATACTTATATCAAAATTGTTACATATTACCTCATAATCAAATTAAATAACTTTGAATTAATTAGGGAGAAGTATAGTTAATTTAATCTTTTTGCATATAATATGTTTGATTTTAATACTTAGCACAAAAATATTTATATATTATTCCGTGGTGGTCCAATTAAATTTAAATTGAATAACTTTAAACTAATTAGAGAGAAATGTAATTAATTTAATCTTTTAGGTATAATGTGACCAAGTGAGTGTTTGTTCTAATTATTATAACAATATTTACACTTTTTTCATAGTCAAATTAGATTTAAATTAAATGATTTTATATTTATTGGTGAGGAATAAAAATAATCTAATATATTTGAGTATAATATGAAAAGTAAGTGACTAGAGTATTTAATATATAACATTATTACAAATTGTTATATGCATAAATGTAACAAAAAGACAATGAATTTCATTAAATTAAGTGAAAATTTACACTAATTTAGTATCACCCATCATTATCTCACTAAGTTGGTGACTATAATACTTACTATATCATTTTTTATTACACGTTGATGAATAATCAAATTACATACTAAATAAATAACTTTACACTAATTAGTGAGAAATTTTATTAGTTTAATATCATTGAGTATAATGTGACAAAGTAAATTAGTAGAGTACTTAATATAATAATATTACATAGTTGTCCCATTCTAAAATTATTTGAAAGTTGGTGGAGATTTGTAAAATTAAGTAATAATTAAAATTAATCTAATGCAACTAATCATAATATCACAAAGTAAGTGAGTGTAATACTTATAAGAATACTAGTGCATATTCCCTCATTATCAAATTAGATACAAAATAAAAGAATGCGCACTAATTAGTTATAAATTTCATTAATTTAATATTTTTGGATTATTGTCACAAAGTAATTAACTATAATACTATATACATAACATTATTACATATTGTAAAATGCTGAAATTAGATACAAAGTGCATGAGTTTTGCAAAGTAAATAGAAAATAAAAATTAATTTATAATTTATAATCATCATCTTTTATGTAATTAACAATTGCTTATTAAAGGCCAACTGATTCATAGGTTGGGCCTATCAAGGACAATGGGTCCATTTATTGATGATCAATAACATACTTATTAACTCTTATAAGCCCATTCACTTATCCTTGATTTTTTGTTTTCCCTTTTCTCTCTTTATTCCATTTCTTGTCTCTATCTTCTTCACTTTCGACAAGCAACCATCCTACCAGAGTCGAAAACGACTTCTACTAACCTTTTCTTCTTCCAATCTCTCAGCGAATCTTGATGGTAAGAAAGAGCATCAGAAATACAAACCCATTGCTTAAGATTGGGAAAAAAAAAAAAATTCAATCTTACAAATACAGAATACCAGTTGTGATCTGGTATTTATAAATTTAATTTCTATCCATTTACAATGGCATAAGCTACAAAGAACACTTAAAACTCTATTCTTTAAATTTTAGCAAATTTCTTATTTATTGTTCTTTAATTTTTGTTGTCGGGTACTGTATTTGGGTGGTAATAAATAATATATATATATCTTCTATATAATAAAAGCGTGGATGGGCATTGGAAACCGAGCCGTTCCTATGCCCATCTTGCTTCACCACCCTCTTTTTTTTGCCCTTCTTTAGCTTTGGAACTTATGCTATTATCTGCCTAAGCTGTGTGCTTGTTTTCTTATTTTTATAGAAAAAGTCAGCTCATTTATTTAATTGAGACACTTATTATTAATAAATCCAACTTTCTTTTATAATTGTTTCTTAATTTTTTTTATTTGGTCTTTTTCTTTTAGCCCGTTTAGTTTTTTTTTTTTAATTTTTGGCTGAAGAATCAGTCCTTTTAGTTAACTAATGATATTTATTACTAAATAGGTCCTATTTTCTTTTATAATGTCTTTTCTTAATTTCTTTGTTTGATGGAAACATAAATATAAAATTAATCTTATATAAATAAATATGAAATTGATCCTTTTTTTACATGATAAATTTAATATTATTTTTTATATAAATACGAAACAGATAAACTTATTTTTTTTTTAATTTCGTTATTGTTTTCTTAATTTCCTATTTTCCTTCACTGAATTATTCTTAGCAATTAATACTAAATAATATAAGATTTGAATTATAGTAATTAAATTGTATTTATATATAATATTTTTAAGAAAAACAACGGGTCACGTGCCTTACGTACGTGATTTTGTCATTAGTGTATATATATATATATATATAGGGTCAAGTTTCAATGGAGTTTTTTTGTTTTTGCTCCATAGATGGGTACTTTGACCAAGTTGAAAATGACTTGTAATAGCAAGCCATTTTTACCTACAACCATTCACATTCTAATTTTTTAGAGAATCATCTTTTCTACTGAGTTAGGACTAAGTTTAAGGAAAATAATTTGGAATGGTTTTTTGAGGAATTTTTTTAATCAAAATTATTAGTATTTAATATTTTGATATATATATGGTTATTTTTTTAAAGTGTTTTTGATAATATTTTTTGAGATTCACGGTTTATTTTTTATTTTTTTAAATTTTTTATTACTTTTAGTGATATGCACATTTTCATTTTTTTAATTAATAAACGATTAGTTAATTATTTTTTTTTTGGGACCAAATACACTTTAATCATGATAAAAAAAAAATTCACGTTAGTTCCTTGAAAAAAAAATAAC